>CM038216.1:56559401-57159401 GCA_021442155.1 Cymbidium sinense
TTTATATGATTCATATTCTCAATATATATATATATATATATATATATATATATATATATATATATATATATATATATATATATATATATATGTAACACTTCTTATATTTATCTAACATTTAAAAGTTTCATATTTATATTGCTAATATTTTCCTATGCATTAAAAGATGCATTGCACTTAAAAATGATAGTAATATTTTTTATATGATAGTAAAGATTTAAGTGTTAAAATTTAGTTGTTAAGCATATAAATGTATACAAATTATATGATATGCCTATAACTCTCCTTAAATGAACTACTGTAAGTAGGGTTGGGCAAAACTGTGGTTGAAAGAGCGAATTTCACAAGCTCATTTGGTCACTTGCCACTTCCATATTACAAACAAAATTTTGAACAAATTACAAAATAAAAAAGGTTTCTCATTTTTTTATTTTTTTCTCAATCAAATAAATAGCTGAAACATGATTTAATTCAATTCTTTAATTATTTTATTTTCTTCCTTTCAATTTCTTAATTATATCATCTTTTAAGGAAAAAAAAAGAAAAAAAAAAAAAAAAGTTTCATTATAATTCAATTAAATTTCTCAAGCCAAGCCACATGAAAAAAAAAAAAAAATACAGGTTCAGATATTTTTGTTAAAGTAAATTTTGATATGCTTGCATTTGAAGTGATGTATAGTATCATTTTACATGCATGGCGCATTATTTTATATATAAAAATTATTAACTTTTTAATTAATAGATATATTATAGAATTTTAATATATTTATATATCTAATATTAATTTTTATGTAAACAAATCTAAAATTTGATATTTATTTAGATAATATTTAAATATGTAATATTACATTAACAAAAAATAAATATTATTTGTCAATAGTTTTTAAATTTTTTATCAAAATTGACTTAAATCACGATTTAAGTCAAAAAAATGTCTTATCTCATGAAAAATATTGAACTAAATATTTTTTAAGAAAGTTTTATGAATTTATATATCTAATATTTTAAATTTAATATTTATATAAATATTATCTTCTATATATTTAAGTATTATTATTATTATTATTTTTTTTTTTTGGAAATATTAAAAAATATATTTACAAATCAAATATTTAAAATATGTATATTTTTAATTTAATAATATTCTAATTTTTGAATTAACAGATTGATATATTTGTGTATGCTAATATGTTATCATTAAATCATTAAAAATTTTATAAAAATAAAAAATATGTATATATTAAATAATAAATGTCTTCACTGTACCCAGCAATCGGGTGATTATGTATTTAAAAAATTAAAATAATAATAATAATAATAATAATAATATTGATATATATTAAATATTCAAATATTAGATATAGAAATATTAAAATTTAAATATTAAAAATATATAAAATTAGTTGTCATTTACGTAAATTTTGAATACCAATATTGCATTTAAAGTGATGTACCACCGTACGTACCAGTTTGTCTTTTGCCCCACTGCTGCTGTATCGGCGCGCGTGTCCGCAAACTCCAAAAACTACCGCCACTGGACTTAACGCCCTAACCTCTAGTTGCATCGCCGGGTTCATCGTCATCGTTCTCACAAACTTCCAGACCAACTCCTCTTCTACATTACTCCACCGATGCCCTCGCGACGTAAAAACCTGCATCGGCCTCGGCTGTCTTGTTACGGAAGACAGCGTCGTCCATCACTCTGAAATCATCCCTTGACATGGAGTTCGCCGTCACCAATCTCCTCACCGATATTCTCGTTCGATTCGAGGGTTACCTTCCCGATTTTTTGGCGAGGGACATTTTGTCGTAGTCGAGGGTTTTCTTCGCCCGTTTTCCGTCGATGACTGCCTCCGCGTCGCTTAGGCTGGACTACAGGTGACGATCAAAATAGGGAGCCTTGATTGCTACATTAGGACAACGGAGGTTTCCGCCAAGCACGAAGAGAAGTACATGCTCAAGGCGGGGTGGCAGCATTTGAAAAGAATAAGTTGGAGGAGGAGTTAGAAGTTTATTCATTGGCGATAGAGAGGACGAACGAGGACTGTAATGATACAGGTTTTTTGGATTCTTTTTACTTGATTCTAGTTACAAGGTTTGAATTTTCCATCTGATTTTTTCCCGGAGGCTGTTTACTTTTGTGTTATGCAGTTATTGTTGTGAGTTGATTGTTAAAATCCTATTCAAATTTTGTTTGGAACGGAATAGGGATAGTTTAAGAATAACAGGACAAGCGGACATCTTATTTTCTGATATATAGATATGATATAAAATTACATACTTTGTAAAGTGTCTTAGCGCATAATTCTTATGTATGTGACCTTCTATTACGTTGATATGTATATCTGTTCCTTAAACTGGTATGCTTTAATATTGTGGTATGTACCAATGACAATTAATGTGCTATTTCAGAACATCTAAAGAGTATTTTAGACTAATATCCAGTAAATGCTGATAAATCACAATACAAGTTTTTTTTTTTTCTTTTCCCGGCTGGATGTAGTCTATTACAACTTGCAGTGGTTTAGCTTCACTGGCTGCATAGTTCTAATTCACAAGACTACCAGGAATGGTTGCGAGTTGAGTTCTAAGGGGGTGTTTGGCAACGGATTTATCGGGGATTTAGCTGGCTAAATCGAAATCCGCCAAACACGCTCATGATTTACTAAATCCTTAGCTGTAAATCCCGTGAACCAAAGTTGCGGATTTACGATTTGTTAAACCGATTCGCGGATTTAACCGGATTTACGATGGCTAAATCGATGGCGGGACTTGGAAGCTTCTGAACTCCTTCTACCTACCGGTATTTCTTCACGGACGCTCACCGCCATCTTCGCCAGAAGTCGCAGCCATCTCTCGTGGACTTCTATACGGTTCGCTGCTATTCCGTTTCTTTCTCTCGCCTCTCAATGCCGCTTTGCTATCATCATCGATCGGATAGATCATTTTCTTATTTCATGACATGCTCGTCTCCTCTCAATGCGTTTGATCGACGAGGGTTACCTTCGCGATTTCACCGCTTCTCTTCCTCGATGGTTTCGAGCAGGAAGCGGAAGCCGTGAAGGACGAGGGTTTCGGACGAGGGTTACCGTCCGTCTCTTCCTCCTAGCCAATATAATGTGGAAGAATGGCTTCATGATGATGCTTTGTTGATTTATATCTATTTATTGTTGTTATTATTATTTTGTTCTTGTTTAGAACTGATTTGGGATTCTGTTTAACTCGATTGATTCTTATCTTCTTCTGAAATATGTGGAAGAATGGCTTCTGCTTGAAGTTGGGAATGGCTTTCACACGGAAAAGGTTTAGTTCAGAGGGTTTCTCTTGAGAGGACTTAATTCTTCATTTCTTTCCTTTGATTCTTCTCCTTCTTCATGCCCGCAAACTGAAAGCCTACTCCATTGAAGATTGCTTTAATTAACTTGCATTTAATTTTCTTCTTGATGCTCATGCGAACCATCTTTTTTTCATTGAAAATAAATTTAGGTTTATTTATTCAGCTTTTTTTTAATTTCCATTCTTTGGCAAAAGATATAACTATCATGAGATTTTAATTGACCGTAATCTCGATTGATTCTAATGTTTTCACCGAGAAATTGAGGTTTTCCCTCTCTTTGATTGTTATTCCTTTGTCTTTTACCTCAAAAAACTCTATAGTTGGCTACCATTAGAATTTAATTCAAGTAAAATTCCGAAAACCTTGTAAACTGATTAAATAAATAAGGTTTTAAACTATTTTAATAATAAATGCTCGTTTTATTAAGTTCTAGTGAACTTATATTATTTTCAAATATCATTTTAAATGATCGAGAAAAGGAGGCAGTGGTGAAAAGTGTTTTAAATTTTTGAATCCTACTTCCATTGGGATTTAGCCTAAAATCGTGAGGAAAATATGACTTGAGAAGGTATAATGTATGTATTTAAAGGTTGGAAGATTTAGTCTAAATCAAAATCTTTCAACCAAACACCCCCTATAAGTTTTAATTTAGAAATAGGCCTTAAAGAATCTGACATTCATTTGTTATTGTTGGTTGAAGAATTTATGAATATTAATTATATTGGGGTTAAATAAAATCATACTTAATATTTTAAAAAAAAAAGTATTCTTCTATTGATAAGAAGTAGCTATTTACTTAACAACATTCCTACACAAACAACCATATTGATTACTAACCATAATATCTTCTTTATAGTTGTTTACTGATACAGAAATTAACATTTCAGCAAAGCTTTAAAATGGTACAAAAGGTACACAAATAAATTTTTTGAAAATCATCCCAGTATATTTAACATTACAAGTGTTAAACATATAAAACAAGATGCATGTTTTGAAAATCATCCGCATGTTGTTAATATATTACTTCACAAAAACATTTTTTTATTTTAAAATATATTCCGAATGTCATCGCAAAATTTACAATCAAGCTCGCATACTCGTGATCAAGAAATGTATAAAATACACGCAAAATAAACGAACTACTGTCGCAAGGTCTTAAAATTATCAATGTTGGTGATATCAGATCGATCGAGTCAACGAACATCGTTCAATCTTGCTAAAATACCAAAAACAAGACATTTGTCATTCGTGTGAGGCTAACTTAATTTCAATTCTACTATCCTGCCAATATAAATATCATTTTTTAATTCGTTCCATAATGTCTACTTGTAAATATCTAATCAAAACAGGAAAATTCTAAAATGAGACGATTTAGACGAAACCCCTTTCAACAAGATCATATATTTGAAAAAATTTGGTGATAATATTGCAACGCTCTGTGCACGCCAACACGGCGATACATCAAGAGGAGATACTGAAATCGAATCAACAGATAATCATGAAACAGAACCGGTAATTGATAATTTTATGTCAAGCCAAATTAATTGGGAGAAGGAATAAGAGATAGGGACTTTATTAACTTAGTAGCTAATGATCAACCAATCAAAACGATCATCAACTGACAATCAACAAAAGCGCCGTAGAGCAAAGAAACCAGCGGAGCAGGAAAATTTACAGAACATGCTTAAAAAAAATGTTCAGAACGCAGAAGAAATTCGCAACACTATGAATAAATATTGTCCATATACAATGATGATCATTCCACTAAACTATCCACGCTCAACATCTCAACAAGGTTTACTTGTCAGGATCGACGCAATCAAGGATTGCAGACAACAAAGTCAGGTCAATGGTGGGAGGGTGATATACGTAGTTGGATAACATACGCAACCCAATCACGCTTTTATGGATCGCCGCGATGGCTTTAAAGCAAATTCTCACCATCCATTTTTTTAAGAGGTTTCTTATCGCTCGAGTTGTACTATTTATTTGTGTAATTTTGCTTTGTAGGTGTGCTCCTTAATTTAGTTTTACTTTGTTCTGTTAACATGTAATATATCGCTTCAGAAAGGTATTTGATTCCCGCTTTCCTTTATGCTTCTTTGGTAACATGATTGGGAGTTTGGTCCCGAGTGGCGTTATTTTGACTCTTATTCGCAGTTCCGCTTAGCTTTTAATTGTTTGGAATTTCTGGAGGCATTTTCGCTTTGTAATGTGCCCATGGTCGGATGCTTACCCAGTGATAATGTTGTAGCTTTCGAGCTAAAAGTCATTGGCGTTTTAGAAACTAAGAGGTTCGATTTTGTTGTCTGCCCAAGATCGTATTTGCAAATCTTTAATGATTGAATTATCTTGTTGCTTTGAGTTGATGTTGAATTAAACTTTCCTACACATTATACTCGATTTTGATATTATATGATCTCGATTTCATTTGAGTTGACGCAGACTTTGATAATATAAATGTAAATGGCATATAATGCTACAAGATGATGCCGGCTTGTTCTTTAATCGACAATTTCCTGTAGATGACCGATGATATTAATGCATTACTCCCATCTATGATCGATGATAATGCTCAAACTGCTGAACAAGATTACATTCAAAGACCTATGTTTGATGAGACAGATAATGGCATCAATATGTACTTGATATTCTTAATGACATCCACGACGTCTTACATTTGTTTTAGTTACCAACGCAGTATTTATACAAACCGTAGATCTTTCGTCGGGCCGTGGATTATTAACCCACACAAGAAACATGATCGGCGTAACAATTGGCATTTTTTAAGAGGTGTCGCATACGCGATAAGCATGCATAAACTTTGTGAATTTTTTCAACATTCACTAAACAAGCTACGCTACTTCAATCTGCAAGTATCGTATCATTATCCCATGAGTTCATCAACCTACCGCCAAAGACAACCGATTGTCATTCATTCAGACGGTAATCCTCAATTCCATCCATTTTTCGAATGCCATATAAATCGACGGAACACATGTACTCACCGTATCAATTCACGATCGCGTAATGATATCGTAATGTAAAAGCATTCACTTCAAAAATGTCATGGTCGCCGTTCATTGATCGTCAATTTGTTTATCTATTCCCGTCAAAGGATTTGCGCAGATAGAGTTTTACGGTCTATCGAAAGCGCGTTGTTCCAGCGGAAATATTACATTGTACGCCAATACGCATAAATTTATCGCACCATTTAAGCTTTCGTTATCACCTGTGACTATCGGAGGTACAACTCGTAGATATACAGGGCCACATGAGTTGTTTAACCATCGTCATGCACAACTACAATGTGGTGGGAGAGAACTTTGGGATTTGGAAAGAAAGATTGAGGTCTTGACTCACATGCGTAAATTTCCTTTAACTGGGTGACATCAATTGCGCGCGGCCCTACACAATTTTATCGGTCGTTATCACAGATAATTACTACTACTTTAATATGTCAAAATGTAAACGAACATGACAGGACTTAGAGAGGTGACCAGATGATGAAGACTGATGCAAACTATCGGCGAAAGAGTTCAGGAGATGGTTTGAGACATGTAATACTACTACAATGTGGGAAGCACGGGTGAGAAAGTAGTTTTATACGTTAAGAAAATATAATATTTTATTATATAGTTTTAATATAATTTTTGCAGTGAATTGGAGTCATCGAACGCGAAATTTTGAAGGAGTTGAAAAATTCAATTGTATTATCAAGAAAATTTTTCTTATATCCAAATAATGTAATGTTTATTTACTTTTCAGAATGAATACGATATCTTTGTTAAATAATGAATTTTAATTTTAATATTTTATTTTTTAATTATTTATTTTATATTTTAAAAATATTATTATTTAATTATAAATGACTTAAATCCTCATATAACTTACCAAACATCTTTCTGATTTGTGATTTAATAAATCCTTTACCAAACACTTTTCAGGATTTAACACCTCAGGATTTACTAAATCCAGTTATACTAGATTTACTAAATCCTACTTGAAATAAATCCAATCCGTTGCCAAACACCCCCTAAATGTTTGTTGTAGGAAAATAACGTAGTTTTAGATGAATTATAAGTAAGCTGCGGAAATAGGTTCTAACTGCTAATCGTGGACTGTTTCAATACTTTAAAACAACCGTCCTTTCTTTCCAATGTCCCCATTATCTAAAGTATGATTCGTTGAATAGCGCCTTTAACTAGGTATTAAATACAATTTTGTAAAATTATTTGCTTTATTGGTCAAATAGGATCTTCATTAATATCCACTTCAACCCAATTGCCGCATGGGATGCATTTATGCTTGTCTCTTCAAAATCTAAATGCTGCTCATCATCCTATATATTTTCTTTAAATACCAAATGTAGTTTGAAAATTTTTAGAAGCATGATCTTTGTTACAAAACTTCTCCAAGCTCTATGTAATTTGCAATTGAAATATTTTGGAAAGATGTATCTTCTAGAAACGACTGAACACAATAAACAAAAAGCATTAACATTATATAACTTCACATTTTAAAAATGATATATGCTAAAAAGGTGATAACTTAATATGTGACACATTCCTCATGGCCCGTCAATATCATCTTTTTAGTCATCCTAAGTTCTACTAAATTTTTTTTTTCAGTCCTGAATGTGATTCCACATTATTTTTTTGATGTCAAATTTGATTCTTTTATTTCATAGTTGTGAACTAAATTCTAAATCGTTTTTTTTTTAATTTTGTGCACACTGCATACACAATATCTTTGAAGCCTTATACACTAATCATATCTACATATATGATGATAGACATACTCACACATTATTTAAAATAGCCCAATAATTCATTCTTGATTCAAACTCCATAAAAAAATTTTGAGTTTTTCACATTTTGAAACAAATGTGACGCTATTTGAGATGATTTATTTATTCTAGAAATATTAATTGTCATTTCTAAAGGAAGATTTGCATTAATGAAAATATATAATTCTATAATGATTGAAAAATATATTTCTATCACCACAAAATGTATATGCATCAAGTTGGGGAATTTACATACATAGCACATAACTCATATATTTACATATATAATACTTAAACTTTCATATTTATATAATTAGCACCAAAATTTTAATATTACATAAAAAATAGCATTATCATTAATTTTTTTATAGTAAAATGCACTTTTTCTTACCTAGGAAAAGTGCAATATTTGTAAATATCAAATTTTAGGTGCTAGATATGTAAATATATAAGAATTGTGTGCCTTGTATGTAAATTTTTTAAATATATTTCTATCTCAAAAGCAAACATGCTTATTCCAAAAAGAGAAGTCTATCTCAAAAGCAAGTATGCCTATTAATAATCAATGTCATTCATGCGATTCTACATTACATTAGCAATTTGGGCTGTTTTTTTTAACCACTCTTGTTTCTTTGTCTAACATGTTTTTTCATAGCCACCTATTTTTGAAAGTATGAAATTGTCACCATCCTTTGTAATAATCCAATTATGTTTTGAACTTGTGTTTTCAATTAGAAGTAACGGTCATACTTAATAATTATAAAATGATATTCTTCAAAGAATCAAAAGTATGTTCCACAATGGTGCATTGTGAACGTCAAAGGTTAAACAACTTTTTTATAAATTGTTGGTTATATGTCAATAAACTCCTTCAAATGATATTTTGTGGTATCATATGGAGATATAATGCTTTTTGCATTTGAGTGCCCATCATAAACTAAATAATACTTACATGTGAGGTAGGTTTTGATTTTATTTTCTTTAAAATACTATAACTAATTACAAAATATTTACAAAAGTGTCTTCATTTTGCCTTCTCAAACATGTAAATCATTGTGTCCTTCTAATGCCTTTTGATGAAATGTAGTGTCATGTTGTGAGTTTTTCCAACTAGTTAGAACATATGTGAACATTAAGTCTAAGTCCACTACTTCTAGTATATTAATTGGGTATGTTTTTGGTTCTTTAAAAGCAAATTTTAGTTTACTAAGGATCCTAGTTTAGATGTTTGTTCCATCAATAATATTAACACAATCCTAATTTTGATGAAATTTACCGATTAGAATACGTGTAGACTTATATAAGGTTTATGGTTGTACCATAAAAAAGGAATGAGTCTGTCATTTGACTATGTCTTATTTGGAGTAAGGAGCATTGGAAACTTTATTGTCTTATGTTGTAATTTTTATATAGCATACAACATAATATTCAAGTATCCAGTCAAAGTTTTTTTTGGATTCTTTAAAGTTGAAATAAATGACCCTATTACAAACACTCTATCCAACTTTTTGTAACAAAATAGCAATTTGTTCTTCAATGTGCACATTAATTATGCTTATTGAAAGTTTCTTGCTTGGAATAGATTGCATATTTAAAAAAAAAAGATCTCTTTTCATTCACATCGTATTAACACAATCAAAGTATATTTTGTGTTATAATTTAAAAATATATATTTTACATTAGATATTCGGCTCATTATTATGTTCTCATCGTTCCTTTTTTAGTTCATATAATAATACAAACAAAACACTAACTATTACAACGATAGCAACATGAACTATTTTATAGTTTGGACTTTCACGCATCGTTTATTCATTTCAAATCTCTTCCTAATTTGATGATTGTTCTTTGTTACTTGTGAACCTCTCAATCATTGATAACTACAATAAAAACTTAGTTGAGTTGTCATAAAAAATATAAATTGGTAGAAAGAATGATGATTCTACAAGTGTTATAGGCCTATGAATATAATGTTGTTGTAAATACATATATGTTTAAAGTTGGATATTATAGCTACATATTGGCAAAAATCTTTGTCCATGCTTGTCAGAAAAACATTTAATCAAACTATTCTACAAGATAACTTCCAACAAGTTTAATTGAACATACAAGTAAGCAAGAAAAATTAAAGCTCAATGTGTTATTTAATCTCAATCATTCAAGCGAAAGCTTGCAAATTGCCAAATTTGAGTTGTTTTCTATAGAGGGCAAAATATCTAATCCTTATTCTTTCTCATAAGTTGAAACAAGGGGTTGTTTGTTATCAAATGAGGAATTAAAATTTTGAATACTATCTATTTAATTAGGAATTGTGTTTATTTTTAAAATATCATTTTTTTATCATTGTCGATTCATATAATATTATTAGTAAAAAATTACATATTATGCACATATGATTTAATATCAAATTTAGAACATTGTCTATTTAATTAGAGAATGATTTAATAATAATGAGAATAATTGATAATTTCTCAATTAAAAAATAAATTGTACATTGTTAATTTAATACATGAAAATTTTGCAAAATAATTAAAAAGGAATGGGAATATTAAAAAAAAAATATTAGAGTATAGTCAATTAAGGACTTTTTGTCTTGGAAAGTTATAGACACTTTTATAAAACAAAGTTCTAAGAAGGTATGTTCATTCAACTTTTTTAGAATCACTACATTTTATTTTTTATAAGTTTAATTTATCCATACATTAGTTGGCGTGCCCTTCACCAAATTCTTTAAAGTTGATTTAGATATTTAAAATACATTCGGTAGTATAACCATATTCTTTCGTTGTAATATTCACAGTTTCTTCTTTTTTATTTGTTCTTATTTCTACTTTTCTTTTGTAGCAATCTCTTATCATATGTATTGGCTTTCTTTAATGCTAATATCCACTCTGGCAATCTTAGATTTGCTTATATTATGATGTATTGACTTTTATTTCGTGATTTGGATCTGCGTATCTTTATATTTATTTTTATTTTAAGGTCTCATATTATTATCAATATTCAATCTTGGAGGGATTTCACTTGTATTATGCCATCCCATATCTTCACTAAGGATGAAGTCTCTAATATCATTTAGGGGCTGTTTGGTTCTGAGTACTTTCGGTGTAAAGTAATCTAAATACGCGCTTTTCTGCTTTTTTCGTGTTTGGTTCCGAGTAAAAGTAATTACCCTGTAAAGTTTCAGAGTATTTCAATTTCCTTTTCAACCTATTTCCTGTAAAATACACTCAAAACGGCGTATTTTTAGTTTTACATGAGGAGGAGGATTATGGGAAAAAAATTTTTTTTTCGTGAAAATTTTTTCTGAGCGTGAAATTTTTTTTTTTTCTTTTTTTTGGGAGGCGGAAAGAGCGTGAAATTTTTTTTATTTTTTATTTTTTTTTTTTGAATTGCTTCATAATATTAATTTTAATTTTAATTAAAATAAATATTATTATAATTTAATTAAGATTTAATAAATATAATTATATTTATTCAAATTGATGATAAATAATTCACGATAAAAAAAAGAAATAAAATAATTATTAAATTTTTCTTTATTTAATTAAAAAAATATTAAAGCATAAATTATTTATTAAAGAAAAATTATTTAATAAATAAATATTAAATCATGAATAATTTATTTAATAAAAATTCTTATTAATTAATTAATATTTAATATAGTAATAAAATTATATATATATATATATATATATATATATATATATATATATATATATATTAAATTTGGGTCATTATATTGATATAAAATGATAATATTCAAATTTTCTTTATTTATAACACTAATAATTAATATCTTAGAAAATTTATAAATTAATTATTAATAATTAAATATTCGAAATACATTATATTTGTATTTGATTTTTTTTTTAGTTAAGAAAAAAAATTTTATTTATATTTTAATATATATATATTTTTTTATTGAATACGTTAATTAGTGAATAAATTCTACAATTAATTTAAATATAATAAAGTATTCAGAATTCACTGTATTCACTTTACATTCATCCAACCAAACAGAAAAAATAGTTTACATGTTTTTACTTTACACACAACCAAACAACAATAAAGTATTCAGAATTCACTGTATTCACTTTACACTGTATTTCCTTTTACACTGCTTTCTAAATGCAGGCAACCAAACAGCCCCTTAGTTTTAATTTGTTTGATTCATAGGAGCTGCCAGTGGTCATTGATACACCATTCTAATTTTTATGGAGTGAAGATATGGGATGGCATAATTTTGTTTCATTCATAGTACTTCAAATATTGCTTTTTCATACATTAGAAAATAATGATAGATGTACCACTTTCTCTAAGTCAATGACTTAGAGTGAACGCAACCTCTTATTGTGAAAATGAGGGTTGAATGTGGAGAAGCAGATAATGTTTTTATTACTATTATCCTCTTCTCTTGTCGACTGTAAGAGTTCTCTTTCTCTTTTATTTTCTTTATTGCAAGTGCCTCTCCATACTATAATAGAAAGGTTATGCCCCTCTTCAGTATCTCTACCTCTTTTTTCTATTTACTTATAGTTGTGAGATGCTGCATCATAATATAATCATTTTCTTATGTAGTGCTTAGAGGTAGTAACTAGCAAGTTCGAATATGTAAGGAAGATGGTTGCAGCTATCATGATATAAATTTTGGATAGAGGATGGCTGGTAATTAATTTATAAGAGTTAGGTAAATGGTGATAGGTTGGAAACTTTACGTTGGAAATTTATCTTCATATTACAACAGTTGTGGTAGGAGCAACACTGCTATAGTTGCCCAGCTATCTCCAGAGACCTCCAACCAAAACACACAGGTGGGTCACTCAACGATCCAAATTTGTGAGCAACCTATTTAATGGTGCAGCTCTTACAAATTATTTTAATTTTTTGTTTTGAAAAATCATAAATGTATACAAATGCAAAAAACATTTTTTGTTTCATGTTAAGAAATAATCAAAATAGGTTTAAAATAAATTAAAAAATAACAGTGATCTCGAACAATGAAACAACTTTTAGATATTATTCATTTTTATGCTTTATCTGAATCAAAACCATTATCAAGTTTAATTTAAGTGGAGTTTTTTATTCAAATGTTAATGTCTTGATGTTCTGATGCAGCAACTTACCGAGTTCAAGTCTCACGTTGTTTTTTTCTTTTATACATTCGTATATGGTTTAGACTACTCATTTCTATTAAGTTCACTTTATGTGTATCTCTGCTAATACTAGTGGTCAGACAACTTACAGGGTTATTAAAGTAAATATTCTATAGGAAATCACATGGGTTTGTTATGGTAGCAGATATATATACTCCTGCTGTAGCTGTAAGGAGGAACACTGCCATTATCTCTATTCCTTAGTTAAATACAGTATTTCATTTTACCTGGCTGTGTAGCTTTCGGTTGTTTTGGCAAGTACATCTGGGTTTCTGCATCATGTTAAATTAGTTTTTAATCCAAAAGGCCAAAGCCATCTCTCTTTAGGTGAACTTATTTTTACTCCGGGATGATAGTCTTTGACCTTTTCAGATTCTGTTTTTTTAAACGAGTTAAGCATAAGATGCTTTCGGTTGTAATAATATGCATTTTTAGCTTCTTTCTTTTTTCATGGATATTAATATCCAGAAGGTTCATTCAAAACTAAATTTTGCAACATCAGATTGACGCTGTTTTTATATCAGAAGCAAAGAGAAATGAGTTGCCAACATTTCCTTTGTAATCCTGTAGTTTTCTTGTTGAGTTAGATGGGTTTAAGGATGAGAACTTTTCTTGAAGGTTGAGTATGGTTTATAAATTGGTCAAGTTTTTAGTTCAGATTAAAAACAACAAGTTCAAGCTTGGTTTGGACCTAGATTTGATTCAGGCAGCGTTTGAATGACTAGAGCAGCATATATTCATATAAAATAAATACGCTGCGTTCATTCACTTTTATTCATTAATAATTTGACCTGAAGATAGACTAATACACATTGCTGGTAGATAAGATTAGGGATAGTCGCCTTAGATGATTTGGCCACATAAAGCTACTGCTCGATGTTGACAGAGAGTAGATGTAATATCAGAGGATCAACAAATTGAACCCAAGGCCCATTTACAAGATCTCAAGCTAAAGCCCAAGAAAATTCAAGAAAAGAAGAATTATATTAGCAATGCCCATTTTATTATTTTATCTCTTTTATTTATGTAATTTTAATTTTTTCTAGAAACTCCATGTTTGAAATTTTGCATTTAAATATTCAAAGTATGACATGTGAGGTGGTTGAATCCACATAAAATAATGGCATGTGAAATGGGTGGATGACATAAAATAATGAGGCAATTTAATGCTTCACATTAATGTGGTCCCCACCTTTCCCTCCATATTTTGAATTCTTTTCTTTTGAAAGATGCTTTTAATGGCTATAAATAGCCCCTCTTATTAGAATGAAGGAAGATTTTTGGTAATTATAAATTTTTGAGTTATTCTTGTGGTTTGAGAGCTTGGTGGCCAAACCTGGCAATCGGAGGCTAGTTATCCAATATATATTCTTCCTTCACCTCCAATACCCACGCTCTCCTCAATCTCATCAAAAGAAAGAACCCACCTCCATCAAATTTGAGAGTGAAGCGGTGAAGGTTGGTCAAAAGCTTTCAACAAAGGGAGCAACTCAAGTGTTGTATTTGTCTTCAAACTTGTGAGTTTTCTTGACTTTGGGTTAATTAATTTTCTTTTATGTGATAGTTTAAAACATATTAGATTGGAAAGATTTATATTGCAAGTTTATGGTGATAGCATAAAATTTCAAAGTAAGCTCCATTATATATTTTAGCCATTTTTTAATTGTAACGCACACCTCCCCTCCCCTCCAAAAAAAAAAAAAAAGAGAAAAAATTAAGAGAGTACCTGGTGAGGTAGTTCATCACCCAAAGCAACCTAGCCATTACAAGAAATCAAAATCTAATTACTTGCTTTATTATCTTTGTTATTATTTATGATTAATTTTAGAAGTTTCTTTAATTAACTTATGATAACTTGCTTTCTTAAAAAGAAAAAAGAGGCTTGATAAATTTGAACATTTTTATTTCATTGCATTAATATATATATATATATATATATATAAATATGCATGCATAATGATATAAGTGTGTTAAACTTGGTGATTTTTAAATAATTTTATCAAAAGACCTAAACTGTAAGGAGAGCTTGGGATTTAAGTGCCTTGTACCTCCACACCGGAAGTTTTCTTTTTTAAAATTTCACTCGATTGCACAATTATATTATACTTATTTATTAATTTTTTTCATTTTTTCATTGGTCCCTTTTCATATATCTTTTTTTTTCTTCCTTAAAAAAAAAATCTCATGGCTCAAAATCTATCTCTCAAGATCAAGTTGAAAATTTGACTAGATTAGTTGATGTCTTAGATCTTAGGATCCAAGACAATGAACTAAAACTCAACAAATATTAAAGAAAGTAAGAATCAAATGCAAGAACTTAAACAACAAATGCAAACTCTTTTGCATCCACAAAAATAACAGAGTCAACTCCTCCTCCAATACCTACTGACTATACCAATGGATGATGAAGAAGATTCATATCCAAACCATAGAAAATCAACCACTTAGAAGACAATCAATTACTGAAATGGTGGAAGGGGAGAAAATTATTTTAAGTATAAGACTCTAATGATCCATCTCGAAGAGTTAAAGAAGCCCAATTTATGATGGTATACATGATCCAAATAAATTTTTCGATTGGTTAGTTCAATGGATGACTTCTTTGATTGGTATAAAATGGATGATTATGGGTTACTTTGCTAAAATGAAATTGATAGCATGCTAAAATTTATTGGACAAATATTTTAGCTAAAGAACAAAGATTAGGAAGGACAAACCTCACTTGGATAAAATGAAAGAAATGTTAAGAGATCGCCCTGTACATCACGAGAAGCTACATACCAATTATTAATTTTGAAGGTAATTATCTTGAATCAATACTTGAACACTTTTGAAGATCTAGTTTCTAATTGAATTGAATGATTAACAATTAATAAATTTATTATTGGACTTAGGAAATTAGAAATGAAGTTGAATTATTTGACCCACAATCTTTAGAGTATTTCATTATGCATTGGTTGAACAATAAAAGAAATCCCTCTCTAAAATTAAAGTCAAGTACCTTCCATTTCATCCCATAGATCTACTGTTAGACTAGACCATCCAAATGGCCCATCCTTTTTGCCTAAAACTTCAATTGAAGGAAGCTCTAAGAACATTAGGGAAGTAATATGTTTAAATGTCATAAAAAAGGTCATATGCAAAATCAATGTAAAGTTCAAATCTTATTTTTAAAAGAAGTTGAAAATCCAATAGATGATAATCTAGAAGAAGTTTATGATGACACCCATTATTTGATGAAGAATTGGAATTAACTGATGACCCTCATGTCAATGTGATGAGATGTCTTACTGTAATAAAAAATGAGGCAGAAGATTGGAGGAGAAAAAATATTTTTAGCATGTATGTTTTGTGTAATGAAAAGAGATGTAGGTTAGTTATAGGAGTGCTATGAATGTCATTTCAACACATACCTTAACTCGAGCCAACCTAAAATCAACCTCACCGAACCATTTCATGTTACTGGGTAAATCATACATCTCTTCCCATCACCAATCGGTGTTTAGTTCCTATTAAAATAGAAGCTATGAGGATCAAATTCTGTGATGTTCTCCCATGGACATTGCTCATATTCTCTGTGACTACCTTGCTATATGATATGAATGTTATTCACTATGGTAGGGAAAATACTTATGTTTTTAAACATAATAATAAGACTATTAAACTCCTACCAATAAAGCCAGTAAAAAAAACACCCTCCATAACACCACACAAAACAACTTCTGACTTGCAACCTAAGCCTCTATTGAAGAGAAATGTCAAACTTCAATTAATTATCATAGAAAATCCTACTGTTAGGCCTAACACTATCATTTCTGATCCTTTAAAAAATCTACTCTTTCTCCTTTGACCCCAAAGATAGAAATAATAGGTTTTGGCGCTTTACGAAAATAATTTTTTGATCCATTTCTTCTTCACATATTACATGTAAAAGAACTCATATCAGATTCTAATGAGACTCACATACCTGCTGTGGTCTCTTCTCTTCTTTCTGATTTTAACGATATGATGAGCTTCGATGAGCTACCTCTAAGAGACATTCAACATGCTATTGAGTTCTGCTTCTCAACTTCCTAATCTTCCCATTATAGGATGAATCTATCGAGCATATGAGATTAAAGACAAGTTGAGGAATTATTAAGAAAGGGTTTTATTCAAGAGAGTCTCTTCTCAGCAGCCTCAAAGATTAACTCCAAAGAAAGATGGAACATGGAATGTGTTGAGATAATGAGCAATAAATAAAATTACTATCAAATATAGGTTTCCTATTCCTCGATTAGATGATATGTTAGATTTAATCTCGTGAGCAAATTTTTTTCAAAGATTGATCTAAAAGTGGATATCATCAAATTGGGATCAGATGAGTGGAAGACGCTTTTAAGACTCGATGGACTTTATGAATGGCTTGTCATGCACTTTGAACTTTCAAATGCTCCCAAGACATTTATGATTAATGAATAATCGCTCTTAAATCATATATAGGTAAATTTTGGTGGTGTATTTTGATGATATTCTGATTTTAGTTCAAGTGAAAATGAACATCTACAACACCTACAAAAGTCTTTGAACCGCTTAGACAAGAGAAATTATACATTAATTTAAAAGTGTTTCTTTGAGGTAATCTTTTAGCTTTATTATATCCACTACCTGCTTAAACTGATCCTTCTAAAGTGAAAGCAATCTTAGATTGGCCACCACCTAAAAGTTTTAAGTTAGAAGCTTCCATGGTTTAGCCACTTTTATCTGAGATTTATTAAGAATTTTAGTACCATTGTTCGATAATTGATATACTACTAAAATTAGATAAATTTTGTGGACTTAATTACAAAGTTCTTTGAGCAAATTAAAGCCATTAAAGTCTTTGATGCTTTCGTGAAGGATAGGTGGAATTTTAAGTCAAGAGAATCATCCTATAACATTCTTTAGTGAAAAGTTAAATGAAGCTAAACAACGATATTCCACTTATGATAGAGAGTTTTATCAATTCAATCCTTAAGATCATTACACTATCTCTTACATAGAGAATTTATACTTAATTCTGATCACCATGCCTTAAAATTCATTAATACTCAACGAAAATTAAGTCATGTCATGCAAAATGGGTTGAATTTTACAAGACTACTCTTTTGTTCTAAAGCATAAGCACGAATTGAGAATAAGCTGCTTTTATCCGGGTAAACCTAATGATTTCCTCTTAATTGAGAATCTTGATTTGATAATTAAAGATGATTATATTGTGCCCCGACTTTCACCTAACTTATCTTTAACACCTAGATAAACCAATAACTTTACAAGGGACATTCTTGGTAACAAATGGATATTTATATAAAGGAAAACAATCATTTCCTCGATCTTCTCTTAGAATTCCTTATCACCGCACTTTGGTGTGGTCATTTTGGAAAGGATAAGACCATAGTTTATTAGAAAATAGATTTTATTGGCCTTCATTAAAACGAGATGTTCAAAATTAGTCAATGTTTAATTTGTAAAACACTAAAACTATCAAACAAAGGCCCTGACAATACACCTTTACTGTTCTTTATAGCCTTGGGAAGACCTATCAATGGATTTTATTCTAGGATCAGATACCGAGACATGATAGTATTTTTGTTGTAATGAATAGGTTCTCAAAATGGCTCATTTCTTACCTTGTTCAAAAAACAAATGATGCTTCTTATATACCAAATTATTTTTTAAGGAAATAGGCGACTCCTCCTTTAACCATTGTTTCGGAGATGTTAAGTTTGTCTCATATTTTGGAAAACATTATGGAAATTATTAGGTCAAATTAAAATTCTCTTCGCTTTCACCCACAAATGATGGACAAACCGAAATAGTTAATCTGACCTTAGAAATTTGCTTAAATGTTTGGTAGGTAAAAGTTTAGGAAATTGGGATTTACATTTACCAACCTCAATTTTTATAATAGTACTATATCTAACTACTAAAAAATTCTCATTTGAGATATATGGTCAAAACTCACGACGACCAAATGTAAAGAACCTACCATCTCATGTATTTTCTCGATGCGATTCTCATTTGCTAAAGATTTTCAACCTCTATGAAGATATAAGAAAGCAAATTACTATAAGTAATGATAATTATGCTTAAGGCAAATCATAATCGCTTCAAAGAATATAAAGAAGGTGATTATGATTGATTCGCCCGGCGTTATCAAACTACTAAATATAAGAAATTACATGCAAGCTTGTGGTCCATTTAAAATTCTCAAGAAAATTGGAACTAATGCTTATCACCTGATTTGCCGATATGTTCATTCATCCGTTATTAATATTGAAGATATTCTATCATATGAAGGAATTAGAAAAACCTCCACTTATTCCCTAACTCTTTACAGGAGATATAGACGTACTTGCGTAAGCCCTCTTCCTTTGAAGTTGACTATATTATCATCGAGGAAGCACCCATTAATCCAAACCTCGAACATCGCCAGTTGTTGGAAGAATAAGCCACCGAACACACAATTGCAGAATTGGAAAACTTTGGCCCCACAATTAGTAGAAGACTTCTTAGATTTTAACTCTAGGGCAGTTCAATTGAGCTTAGGGGAGTTGATGTAGAACATCATGAGGATCAACAAATTAAAGCCCAAGGCCCATTTACAAGATCTCAAGCTAAAGCAAGAAAATTCAAAAAAAAGAAGACTTAAATTAATTAGCGATAAGGCCCATTTTATGATTTCATCTCTTTATTTATGTAATTTTAATTTTCTAGAAACTTCATATTTGAAATTTTGCATTTAAATATTCAAAACATGACATGTGAGGTGGTTGAATCCACATAAAATAATAGATGAAATGGATGATATAAAATAATAGAATTTAATGCTTCACATTAATGTGGTCACCCACCTTTTTCCACGTTAATTTTTTTTTCTTTGAAAGATGCTTGTAATGGCTATAAAAATTCCTCTTATTAGAATGAAGATCTTTGCAATTACAAATTTTTGAGTTATTCTGGTTTGAGAGCTTTGGCCAAACCTTGGCAAAGGAGTTATCCAACATATCTTCTTCCTTCACCTCCAATACCCACGTTCTCTCAATCTCATCAAAAGAAACAACGCCCACCTCCATCAGTAAATGCATTAGATTTGCCTTATGTTAAGAAAGGTAGAGGTAGACCTAAAAAGACTTGGTTAAGATGTATAAAAAATGATCTTAGTGTACTTGAATTAAATGAGAATTTGACACATAATAGGACACTGGAGACGAAGGATTCATAGACCCACCTAGTGGGATTAAGGCTTTGTTGTTGTATAGACTAATACACATTGAAAGTCAGTTTGGTTTTTGGTCTGTATTGTGTTTGTATCGAAATCAGTAAGTGGGTTCAGGAAGCATATTTTGATGCTAGAATTCGTAGTTAGAAGCCATGGGTTCTCTCATTCGAAAACCTTTTGATAAGCTGAGCTCTTTCATTCAAAGAGTTTTTCTAGATACTAAGAGTCTTCGTGAAGGTTTCTGACATGGATTATGTTCGGTTGGGGCTTTGGGGACTTTTGTGCTTTGTGAATGTTAAGAACATGCCATACCTCATTCAAGAATTTTGAACAAAGATTCCAGACCCAATGTCCAATAATTAATCTGTTAACCCATTGAAGATGATATATTCCTTAGCAATGGATATTAGTTAATTTGTATAATATAAAATAATAAAGTGAGAATTGTGATATTGAGTGGTATTTTCAGTATTTTTTTATTAACAGTAGAAACTTATTAAACTGTTAATTTGTAATAATATTTTTATACTTATGACGTTCCTAATTTACTAATTATACATTATTATAAGCAATTTGTAATTAAATTAGCAACTGTTGCGATTAAATATGTATCTATAATTATCATTAGTTAATTTGATGTTATTTTGTTGATTATGCTATAAATATAAATCCTTTTGTCCATTCTATCATTTTCATTTGCACTGCTAACTCTTTAAATTTGCCTTTAACGGATCATCTAGGTTTCTTATTTCAAACTGAATTTAAATGGCTAAATGAAAGTGATAAGCCACAATTTGACCATTCGGTGGGATTAGAGGCTAAAACATCTTTAACCCCTAAATCCTTGAGAACCATATGTGGTCTGGCCTTCGTTCACACACTTGACACTCTATTGATAACCCAATTTAAGCAAGCCCTAAACTTCATATTTATATTTAAAAAATATTATTTGTCTAAAAAAAACTATATGTTCGACGTTTGCTGGCTTTTTTAAAGCTAGAATTTGTTCTAATCTTCATAGGAAATTCTGAACTCACAATTTTTTGCTTCCCTTTCAGGATATATGCTTTTTTAGCATGCATCATCCAGTAAGACTAAATCTGCATTTACTTTTAAAATTATCATAGTACGTTCAAGTTCAAACATCACTTTGGTAAGATACTTATTTGTGATGCGGCTTTTCTTCAAATTGGATTTTATCAGACGTGGCTTCTCTGTCTTCTTTTGTGACTCCTACGGCTATTATGTTGTCAAATTCCACCTACATCTGCCGCTTCTTTAGTGATTCGCAAGAATGTAGGAGATGGCTTTTGTGGCTTCTTTGTAGCTTTGGAATATAGGATTGTAGTAAGCAGTTCGGTGTCTTGGTTCTTTCAACAGTTTTTGCAGCTGTTTCAGCTCGTTCGGGGATTTTACTTTGCATTGATGCTAAAGTTGATTCCTATTCTTTTTTAATGGTTGCTTCCTTATGTTTTATTTGTTTTTATTTGGTGACTTTAAATAGGGATACGAGGTTTGCTCCAGAAAAATAATGGAATGCCGGGTAGAATTCATTATGTTGTCAAATTTTTGTTTTTTTTTGAATCAATTCTTTGGTCGAGTGTGAGATTTGATGATTTTTGGGTGAGACCATTTCGTTGTACTAGAACAAAGCATTTTTTTTGCCTTTTTTTTCTTTTTTTCTTTTTGTGCTTCTCATTCAGTTTTTTGGTAGAGACTATCTACTTGTGCAATTTGAGTTTTTGTTTATTGTGTGAAATCAAGTTTGTTTGTGGTTCTCATTATCCTTACTTTTTTAGCCATTTTATTACAACTTCATATATCTTGTTGCATGTGGATAATATTCTATCATCTTTTTTATTTTTTTCAAAGATAGTTAATGATTGTTTTGGATTAATAGCTTTGTCATGGGGAGTTTTATATGTTTCTTGTATTGTTTTTGCATCATATGCCAGAATTATACTAGAAATCTTAGACCATAAGTTACCTTATAATATATTTATTTTAGAGCTTGTAACAATAAGCAAATGATTTAATTTTTACAAAATTAGATTTTTTATTTTTTGATGCATCAAAATAAACAGCATAAAACTAATTAATAACAAATTTTGTTGAAGAAATATGCAAGGAATAAAATTATTGGACATAAGAAAAAAAAGCTAGCTTTATTTAGCACATGATGTGACTCAAAATTAGGTAGTTGCACTTATATTACACATAAATGAGTCACAGATCTAAGTAACACTCGTATGGTTGAAAATGTGCCTCAAACCATTATTTAGGAACCCATATTCTAGGCTAATTGATGAGGTTAGCAGATGATCAATCTCAAGTTTTAAATTAATGTTCTTTTATTTTAATTTTCTCTAAATTAGTCAACCAACTCTTAATATAAATTTGAAATTTGGGGAATCAATCACAACCATATTATTGACATCCATGCATGTATAAGTTAATCGAAGGATGATTGAATGATTTTCATGTAAATCGAAGTTGAAATGTCATGCACGCCAAAATCGTTGAAATGATCTTTGATAACGAACGCAGCTCGTAACGCCGAAATTAATTAATATATATATATACAATTTGAACAGAATCTGGGCGCTTTGACAATATTTGAGGACAATGCCAAACGACTCGCTAAATTGACGCTGCGTAAATGTAAACCCATCAAATGAGACCGCCCACACTCAATTGAATGAGCGCCCAATGTCGAGCCGATAACGCCATTTTGAACTGAATCGATTGATGACCGAATTGAATCAAACAAACCTCGATCACAAACGGATTACAATCCGTGAATATCAATTTACTTAAACAATGCTCATTATGTAGGTTTGATTTCGAAAGATTCGACAAATCTCAACCATCGAATATATATATAAAGATAAGAAAACTTTTGATAATTATTTTCAATATGGTAAACACAATTTTTATAAATAAATTTATTTCAAAATTAATGTGAGACTAAATTGAGCCTTAAATAGTCTTAATTTGGCCCAAAAATTTTTAAAATCCTGCCTAAATTTAAGGAAATAAACTAATTAGGCAATTTAATTAGGATCTTAATCCCCTTTTCTTTCCCTTGTTCCCCTCAGGATCAAAAAAAGGCATCCCTCAGGATCAAAAAAAGGCATCCGTTCAGCTCTCTCTGGCGCAGTTCTACATGCTCTCCCACGGCCTCTTTCAGCCACCATACCGCTCGGAGCCACAAAATGGCTAAAGCGAAATCAGGAATGGCTGCGCATGATGTGTAGGCTGTAATTCCTGGAATTGATGGCCAAAAGAACCCAGCGATTCAGAATTTATAAGATTGAGGAGAAGCTGAATCTAGTTATTATTGAGAATGTGGATAAGCCTACTCTGATTTGTGAAGATTCCATTGCTAACCTCCCTGTTGATGAATGAAGACACAATCTATGACTTTGATTTTGTAACTGAAGATAAGTAGATTAGATTCTTCTTTAGTGAATGGTCGCTAGACAGATCTAGAGCGAGAAGCAAGGTGATTTATGGAACTTCAAATCATAGTTTTAAGAGAAACGGATGGTGGTTTGCAAGCTACTGATCCTATGACATGGGCCTTGCCGTCAATAAGGGAACGTGCTAATTGAGTAGGCTGGTCAAATTTTTAATATCTTCGGGCTTGATGACTTGTGCATCTCTTATGCGAAGAAGCTTTCACTTCTTTGTCCAAGGGTGGTAGTTGTGTTAAACAATGCGGAAAATATTGTAACTTCTCAAGGATCAACTGTTATAATTTATGACTTCTCCACCAAATCAACTAATCAACCTAAAATTTCGAAAGAACCAAGAGCTGGTGGTTGCCTCCTTCCACAGTTATCAATGCAGTAGAAAAACGAATGATGGCCTTCAGAACAGATTTGCGACGGTTTCTCAAAATGCTTTATGGAAAATAGACACTATAACTATCATACTTAGTATACCGTCTTTGGAGGACATTATAACTCTGAAAGGTTCTGAGCGTGTTGAAGGATGCATTAATGTTGAAAAAACCAAAGCCTGGAACTTTGACATCAAGATGCTATAGTATAAATCATCTGAAGCCTCTTGAGATGGTTGACCACTTAAGAAGGGGTATGGGCATCTTTGGGCAGATAGTTCATATTGAAGAAATTAATGAGAAATTGGCTGTCCATGTGGATGTTCCTGATAGTCTTGCAGATGTCTCCAATGCAGCTCTGAGAAGGATAGGAATATCCAGATTATACAGCCATCTGGCTGAAGCTTTAAAATCTTCTCTTTCTGGAAAGAATGTTGTTATAACAACATCAACTTCTAGTGGAAAATCCCTTTGCTACAATATTCCTGTTATTGAGGCACTTGCAAAAGATAGGGAGGCATGTGCTCTTATATATTTCCAGCGAAGGCGTTAACAGAGTATCAAATGAGAGCTTTGTTAGAGATGACAAGCAGGTTAAATATTGGCTTCAATGTTAGCATCTATGATGGAGATACCTCCCAAATGCATCATTCTTAGATACATGATAATGCCCGAGTGTTGATTACAAACCCGGACATGTTGCATAAGTCGATATTGCCCTATCATGCAAATTTTCAAAGGATCTTATCTAACCTCAGGCTCATTGTGATTGATGAAGCTCATACTTATTGATATGACACTAAAAATTCTACTAGTCGAAACACAAATCTTGATATCGAAAGTAATCTGATTCTGAATTAAGATTAAGTAAGATCAAACGTTTATTATCAATCGACTCTTAAACATTAAGTATTTATAGTCAAATCGAGCGTCTTGACGAGCCTAATTTAATAAGCTCAAATCTCATAATTCTGACTTCATTTGAGCATTCAAATACTTAAAATACATCAAATGATCAAATGAATCATTTTGACCCGTCCGATGGAGTGGTTCGGATTTTGCATGTATTTATAGAAACAATACTCCTCTAATCTATAAATAACCCATAATTCTTCACATGAGGGGAGGCCGAAGCAAAAGAGAAGAGATAGCTCTAAGGCTTGAAGATCCTCCAAGCATAATCGCGTTATCACTGATCGCCGCCGACTGCCGGCCGCCAACCACCGCCCGGCCCAACCACACCGCCGGCCGCAAACCATCGCTGACCATCATTACCGGTTACCGTGACCACCGCTGCTGGTCACCGCTGCAACCACTGTCGGCCGCGATCGGCATTACTATCGACATTATTGTTATCGACCACTGCCGGTTATCATTGCTGACCACTGCTGCCGGTTATCGCTGTTTGCTGCTGCCGCTGACATCAGGCTGCCGCCAACCATCGCTGATCGCTGATCACCACTACCATCGACATCATTATTGACCATACGCGGTTACTAACGCTGACGCTGATTACCACTTGAGCGTCGTTTACCATTCTCTCGGTTATCACCATCGGCTAACCGTTGTTTATCACTAATCGCCACCAACAATCATTACGACATAACCATTGCAACATATTTGTTACTGATGGATTCCCATTGTCGCTTTTTTATATACACTGTAATCCCAGAGGAAAACTATGTACTCAAAACAGATATATAGTGGAAAATTTTTCTGCCAGCCCGTGATTTTTCCCTTCTTTCCACGTAAAATCCCGAGTTCTTGTTCACTCTTCAAATTTCTGTGTGTGTGCTGGATTTCACAATAAGGCTAAGTCGTAAATTTTTATTCTACCGCAACTGATTTTCTAGCACGCAATACTTATAAAGGTGTTTTTGGATGCCATACTGCTCTTCTTCTGAGGAGATTGCAACGAATTTGTTTGCATGTATATGGTAGCAATCCCTTGTTCATATTCTGTACTGCAACCTCTGCAAACCCTCGTGAGCATGCCATGGTGATCAAATATCCTACTAAGCTCAATAGGGCATAGTGGGTTTGAAGACCCTGCTATGCTCAATAGAGTGTAGCGGGTCAGCTCATTTGATAATCGTCATCATTGCTCACTGCAAATGCATAACATAAAAGACTTAAATATATGAAAATTATATATGTTTGCTACATGCAGGTGATTGAAGACCCCACTATTGCGCAATAGGGCTTAATGGGCATGAAGACTCGACTGTGGTGTCGCAAGATACAATTCGCTGCGCTCAATAAGACGCACCGAGTAAGCCAAAATTATTAGATGTAGCCCCTATGATGTAATGTTGCTGAAATCTTGACTAAATTTTGAACTTAAAAAAAAAAAGGAAGGATGTTTGAATGTGTAGAAATTGTGTATATATTTGCTTTTATGCAGGTGATTGAAGACCCTATTATGCTCATCAGGGCATAACGAGATTGAAATTGGCCGATGTTTCAAACACCAAGTCACGCCATTGGTGACATATGGCCAAAATGGTTTCACAGTTCTACATGGATGATAATATTATCGAAATGTTGTTGAAATTTTATCCAAAATTCATACTTGCAAAAAAAATTCAAGCTAAACAAATAGCGCTGCCTAAGCTCGCTAAAATAAATTGATATCGAAATGAATTTTGAATTATAAAAGAGCTGACAATAAATTTGAAATGAATTTAAAGATTATATTTTAAATAAATAAAAATGGAATGAACTTAAACATATTTATGAATTTAAAATGAATTGAATATTTTGGTAATAAATATAAATTTGACACTTCAATATCTCATTTCAATTGATTTGGTAGATGACATGACTGAATATCCAATTAGAGCACAAAAGATCTTCTTGGAATTAAAATATAATTTTCAAATCATAATTTATTCTAAATGAATTGGAGAAAATCAAATGAATTTCAAAAGAGATTTTCATTAAAGACGTACAAGCCAAATAATATTTGAGAGTTGAAAAATTCAATAAGCAAGCTAATTGCGAGCAAAATTACGATGTTTTGGATTTTAATCTAAATCATCGTCACCAGATCTGGAATTTTTCGTACAAGCAAACAGAAGTCGATATTAAATTAAATGCTGCATTAATTATGAAACTTCTTTCAATCCAAGAATAAAAAAACTTATTCTAATTATGATTTTCAAAATTAATGATTTCATTAATCGATGCATTATAACATGATTTAAAGTGTAAATTTTAATGTCTGAAAAGGTTGCGCAGAGTAAGTTAAGATTAAATAAACATAAAATTAATCTCATAATTTAGAAATAAATTTACCTAAATTATTAATTACTCGCATAGGCCCTGACATTTATACCAAATACTTAAACTTTGTGTTTGAGGATGCTGTGCGGGTTTAAAAAAAAGGAGAGGAAGAATGATGAAATCGATTCAATCCTTTATGATTATATGCATGCAAGCTAATGAATTCTCCATATATTAATTCAAGCTAATGAAAGATATAAGTATTTAGCTCCATAAAATATGATCATAGTAGGCTTAATATTTTATATTTGAAATAGAATTAACATGGTTTACTTAATAATCAATCGCTAAATGAATTTAAATTACATTATATCATAAGACTCAATCATCTATATTTGTAATGGAGTTGACAATGTTAGTTATGATATCAATTTCTTAAAAAATTTAAATTACACATAACTCATAGTATCGATCCACTACTAACAAATAAGTAGAGTTGAAAAGGTCTACTTTGATGATGGCCGTGTTGATTGAAAATCTCAACTAGAGAGATATTATCATTAAAAGATATTTGAGCTCTAAATTAATTCGTCATAAAACTAAATTTAAACTAAGTAAATATCTAAACTAAATAAAATTCATTATTTAAATGCTTAAAGCAAACAATTCATCCACTCATCTACTATCATTTGTTGAGATGAGATATTAAGAAAACCTTAGCTCACAAAGGAGTTAATGTCAAGTTAAATAAATCACTATGTTCAAACTTAAATAATCTCATGTCAATAAGGATATGACCTGAGTCTTTTATCTGTGTGGTTTGGCAGTAGACTCCACGATATTTACACGACGAGTCCTCGATGTGGTGAAAATTTTAATTTCTTTAGAGAATAAAATATATACTTCCATATTCACTATATGCGAGATAAAGTGAGGATGGAAATATACATCTTTTTATGCAATTTTGACATCACGTAGATCCGCAGATATTCTTATTGAGGGTGATCGGGTACGACATTGAGGAGAGGTATATTATCTCGAAAGATAGAAGTCACCACCCTACAATGGACATAATCACCTCAACAAAGCATCCTAAGGACAATGGGTCTGCATGTGTACTAAGATTCTTCACCTAATTTACATGAAAAAATAAAGTAGGGTTTTTTTTTAATTTGAGTTCGTTAAGTTTCCTACATGGGCAAGCTCCTATAATTAATTACATATTAAGGAATAAGATTCCTCAGGAATATTCTAGATTAAGGTAAATGATTGTTATCTTCAAAGATTTCAATAGGTAGGACTATTAATCGATTAGTTTATTTCATAAAATCAAATTGGATTGATCAAAGGAAGGGAGTTATTATCGGAAAGAAAGATAAATAAAAGTTGCCCATGATGCTAAAAAATTTAGAAGCATCTCAAACTATATATAGTTGAACTTTATATTTTTGAAATTGATTTAATTTATTTGAGTTGAATTTTTTTATTAGAAATTTAGGGCTTATGATTCCATAACACATGATTAAGGAAATTCCTAAGAGGTGAGTATTTATACTTATGACCCACAAAGGGAAGAAATAACCTTAGAACCTAAATCAGAGTTTTGGCTAAAGCACTCTAAATCTAGGTGAAATTTTGTATTTGATTTGCCTCATAAGAGAGACGCCAACTAACTCTTATGATTTTAAATTCATGAAAAGTCATATACTTTATGCAAGATAGTTGACTGTATTTATTTAGAAAGACTAAGTCCTTAAACTCACTCCCCAAAGAGACAGATCATGTAATGATATGCTTCAAATAACTTAAATCTAATGCAATTGCAGATTTTATTTTCATTTTGGAAAATCATTTTGACTCAGACTAATAAAATTCATATACCTAATGAATGAGAAATGAGATTATTGGCCAAAATCAGCGAGAAGGGAGGAGTTGTATTTCCACCATGACTTTCAAAGGTCAAACCAAGTTTCTCTAGCGAAGGTGGAAGCAATCAAGAGTGAAAATAATATGCATTTGTGCATGATGTTATAAAAGAAGTACTCATCTAGTTAAGAGATTGCTAATTCTTTTTTTTATTTTTATTTCTAGCTTAAGCTCTATGTGAGATTATGTGTTCTTTATTTTTTAATTTTGAATTGTTAAATTTGATAAAATATTTATTTTTTTCTAAGAGCCCAATCCACATTCAGATCATACATAAAGCAAGGAATAAATTAAGAAAATGATACCACTTAATGCAAAAGCTAAACAAATCATCAATCAATTTATAAAGAATAAGAATAAGACCATTATGAAGTACCGCACAACCAAATAAATTGGGTAAATAATTTTATTATTATA
This sequence comes from Cymbidium sinense, assembly GCA_021442155.1. NCBI lineage: Eukaryota > Viridiplantae > Streptophyta > Magnoliopsida > Asparagales > Orchidaceae > Cymbidium > Cymbidium sinense. The sequence continues at coordinate 56,589,336 of CM038216.1, forward strand.
CAACCCGGATTACAAATGAATTACATACAATTAAGCAAGGAACTCATTGTTAGGGGATCTTCAAGCTTCATTTCTACGTTCTCATTTTATTCTTTCTTTTTTGGTTTCTTCTTTTGGATGTTTGACAGGTGGTTGCTCCAAAGGCTTCATATGGTGCATAAGATGAGATTTTGTGATCAATGCTCATCCTCATCCCCATAACAATCATTCCAAAATCCTAATTGCAAAAATTACATAAAAAAATATAAATCTAGCTAACATCTGCAAAATAAAGATTAGCTAAATAAACCACCAAATTTCAAGCATGTATAAGTCCACTTGGCCTATTGGATTATGGTTAGGGGTATAAGCACTTGCACAACAAAATCATTTATATTTTTATTTATCACAGCGTCCCTTAAGCACAATTTTCTGCAGAAGATAATGATTAGATTAAGATCGTCCTACCATTCATTCTACGTACATACATCCTAACATTCAGATTAAAATATGTATCACAAAGCAAAAGCAAGCATCAAACCATGCACCCCTCTAACCTAAAGTTTGAAGTGGTCACTTAGCCTACTGTGTATTTTAGAGGTTTGTGTGGTATGCTTAGCTATGATTTTAAGTTAAAATTTTCTAAGTATGAAGCATGTTCAACTTAGAGGAGGGGTTTCATTTAAGTGCTTTAGTTGTTTTGGGTTGATTTTATTTTATGTTTTGATTGAGTTTAAATCAATCATACAATTAATTATTAAGTTATAAAAAGAGGGAAAGAGAAGTGAATTTTTTTTCTTCTCTAACCTAAGTAATTTTTAAAGTGAGTTTATCTTTTAGTTTTATTTAGTGAAAGTTTTATTATATATTTTAATTAATCATAAGTTTAGATGAACTCTAACCAAATCTATTCAAAAAGAAAGATATTTCAAGATTAAGTAAAATAAACTAAATTCACAAAATATACATCGCTTTATTTCTTTCCCAATATATATAACATGCATATGAATGAGTTCTAAGCATATCTATACATACAAATGAGAATGTTTAACACACTTCATGATGCATGCTAAGCAAATCATTTAAGAAAATTTGAATGTTTATGATACCTGATTTTTATTTAAGTAACAAAGGGGTGTTTTACCTAATTTTCACATGCACACGTGAATGTATGAAAGATATAAGTGAGTATGACGCCATTGTTAATCAGGGGTGTAAGATACAAGACATACTTAGGCTACTTAAAGCCTCGCAACCCCGGGGTCGTCCAAACTAATATATCACTTTCTTTAAATACAAGCATGTGTACAAAAGAAATGAATGAAAAAGAAAGAATGCAAACGTTTATGTTGTTTGATTTATGTTTGTTTATGCAATTTATATGTACAAGTATAGGTATCCTTCTTAAGTAATATCATAGAAGAATGAATATGAAATTAAAGTGTTAGATTCTTTTCAAATAAATACACTTTGTCAAATCTATTCAAAACTATGCTAAAAGAAAGGAGAAGGAAAACCTACACAAGCACATCCTTATATTTTACTCACATGCAAACTTATTAGTAAGATATATGTAACACACTTTCGCTTTGATAATTAATTTATATATTTTGAAAATAATTTGAATTTAATAGTTATAATAGCCACTCATATTCAATTCAAAAATCTTCAACAGATTCAATTCAACTTCATCTATACAGGTTAACGTCATCGGGTAACACCCTGACAAACAACTTCGGATAGGTACAAAATTCTCAGCGGATTCAATTTGACTTCTTCCATACAGTTTAACGTCATCGGGTAACACTCTGACAAACAACCTCGGATAGGTCAAAAATCCTCAGCGGATTCAATTCGACTTCTTCCATACAGGTTAACGTCATCAGGTAACACTCTGACAAACAACCTCGGATATGTCAAAAATCCTTAACATATTCAATTCGATCTCTTCCATACAAGTTAACGTCATCGGGTAACACCCTGACAAACAATCTCGGATAGGTCAAAAATCCTCAGAGGATTCAATTCAACTTCATCCATACAGTTAACGCCATCTGCAACACGAAAATAACTTCGTGATAGTCAAAAATTCTCACGATTCAATTCGATTCTTCCATACGTTAACATCATCTGCAACACGACAAACAACCCCGGATAGGTAAAAAATTCTAGCGGATTCAATTCGACATCTTCCATACAAGTTAACGCCATCTGCAACACGACAAACAACCTCGACGGCCAAAAATCCTCAATTCAATTCAACCTCTTCCATACGTTAACGCCATCGTAACACCGGCAAACAATCTGATAGGTCAAAATTCTCGGATATGACCTTAAAATTCCAGAAAGAAACTACGTGAAAGCAACACCACAATCAAGACTAACAGATCAAGATTTATTATCAATCGACTCTTAAACATGGAGTTTATAGTCAAATCGGCCTTGACGGCGGATATAACAAGCCCAAGATCTCATAATTCCGATATCATTTGGGCATTCAAATACACAAAATGCATCATATGATCAAGGGAATCATCATGAGTCATCCCATGGAGAGGTGTGGATTGCATGTATTCTGAGACACTCCTCCAATCTATAAATAGCTCATTCCTCATACGAGAGGCCAAGCAAGAGAGAGGAGAGGCTCTAAAGTTTGAAAATCCTCCGCATAATCGTCACACTGACGGCCGCCACCATCAGGCACACCACCATCGCCGGCTGCCGCCGTCAGCCGCCACCGCTGATCCTCTTCAAAGAAATAATGATTTGCATGATAAACATATGATCCCATCTTCAAAGAAATAATAATAATAATAATAATAACAATTAGAAATGAGGACAAGCATCTATCTTTTTTATAGTTCATGCTCAAGCGAAGGGGAACATCTCATGTGGACTGAGAATTTTCCTCAGTAATACATTTGAGCGGCGGTTAGTACTACATAAAGCCACTCCCTCATTCCCAATTCAAATGAAGAAAATTAGGCTTTTATACATATAAAAATTTATGCGGGACACTCCTAAGTACAAACATTGTTCTCATATATCCTAGTTCTTAAAATTATATTAAGAGTAGGTCCTTCTACGGAAACAATGCTTTTAGCTTTGTCTTATTGAGCTCACTCTCTTCTCATTCTCTTTTCTAAAACAAATATAATTAATAAAAAATTTAATATGGATTGAAAATATATAATTTAAATAAACAATAATCTGTCAAAATGTTATTATTTGATTAGTTGTGGTTAAAAATTGTTCTGAATTTTAAAATATATAAATTTCTTAGATATAATTATTTTATTTTATAGTTATCTAATAAATACAAAATAAATGTATTTAGGAAACCATCCAAAAGAAACTCTAAATCAATTTTTAAGTTGACCAACCACTCCGACGAGATAACATAATTTAATCCCGTATCCTGATCTCACATCTTTGCCATTTAGGAAGCCACAATGCCACATCGTCCTTTTCTTCTCCCTACCCTACGCTCTAATTTTCACGACCTTTAATCTTTTTTTTTCTTTCTCTTAGAACAGTGTATATATATATATATTTATTTATCTTCCATTAATTTGTCCACTTTCAAGGCAAAATGATTATACTGGCGAAATTAGAAGAATACGACAATCATCAATTTAATAGCCACGTTAAAAAATAATTCCTTCTCTCCTTCCTTTCATTATCTCTAACCGCCCGCTATCTTTTTGTTCATCGGTTTTTTTTTTTCTTCTTGTTTTCGTGTTAGGAAGGAGCTGAAAATAGCAGATTATTTTGGCTGAAAAAAGTCTACAGTTTTTTTTTTAATTGCGTTTTAAAAATATATAATGTTAAAAGCAGAAGAGATTGTTTGATATTTATTTATTCAGTCAAAAAAACCAATTAATTCATATGTATTTAGATATCTAACATCAAAATTTGATATTTATTTATTTAACATTTTATTTTATTTTAAAAAGTGTATTTTATTTTTAAAAATGTTATATATATATTACAGTTTGGATATTAGATATGTGAATACATAAAAGTTGTGTGCTATGTATATAAATCTCCAAAATTATAATTGAAAAAAAAAATTCTAAGGGCAAACACAGAAAAAAAAAATAGCTCATATCAAAAGAAAACATATAGGCTTATAGCTGATCTTGCACCAATATTAGCGCAGAATAACACATAACCTATCATCAAGGATTACTGCGTTTTTAAAATAAAAATGCGAAACAAGAAAACATTTGAAGCAAAAAGTGAATAAACATTCATTTAAATAAATCCGATTCAAAATTATTTATATAAACAATTTTTTTTTTCAAGTTTATGAAGAGTTTGAGGACTTCCATTTAAGAAGGGACGGGTCCATTTTATATTTAAGATTGAAATTTAAATAATTTTAGAGATTATATTCGAATAATTTTTTTCTAAAATAATACAATTAATTTTAAAGTAATAAAGTAAAAACATTTATTTTAAAATTTTCATTAAATTCTTAATGATTCGATTATATTACATGTAATTTTAATAAATTATTTTAAATTTAAGAAACATTTTTATTAAGGCAAAATAATTCAATTGTAAACACATAACTCTTCATTTTTAAAGATCGGTGATAAAATCATTAAATGTATCAGTAATTCATACTAATGATACGATACTGGCCCGAAAAAATTTAATGTATGTGAATTAAAAATGAGATTTATGAAAACCATATGATGGATCATTGATGATTATGATGCTAAACTCAAATTCATCAAAAATTCAAGTGATTACTCAAAACGTACATAAATTTTGATGATTAATTTTTTATTAAATTACTTTTAATTATGTTTGAGTTCCCACCTTTAAGTATAATCTATTAAATAAATATTACTATAATTAAATATTTAGTTACATTTTTTTTAACTAAAAGCTACTTTTTTTTTGAAGTAATTTTGACCGTTTAATCACAAATTTTAAATATTATTGACTATTGCTGATTTGAATAAATTAATCGGATCATAATTATATGTATATATTTTAACAAAGGATGAATATCGCTCAAATTCTTATAATATATATATATATATTTTCTTTTTTCAAAATTATGATGGATGCAATAATCTCTCTCTCTCTCTCTCTCTCTCTCTCTCTCTCTCTATATATATATATATAATGTATAAATATAGTTGAGTTATATGTATATAATTGATTGAGTCGAAAGAGCGAATTAATTTTATATTATTTTTCATTTAAAGCAACTTTAGGCTAATTTTAAATAAAAGTTGAACGAGAATCCAAATTTAGACATAATGCTAATACTAGGCTCCCAAATTTGGAATGGTGCGATAACTAATTCTGGAAACAAAAAAATAAAGAGCACGTGGGAATAATAAGCGACGATGCCATCATATTTCCCGCACAAGGCCGCAACTTTTGCTGTGAATGGTACTAATATTCTTCCCTCACTTAATATTTTGGCCCACAACCACTATTCTGTTTGGGCCAGGGGCCCATCTAAGCAATCAATCACCAAGCTAGCCCAGTAAATATATATCCATTATAAACTATCTGTAGGATTTATAGCTCTTTTTTTGGGTTTTTCTTTTCCAGTCTGAAAATCTGGATTCTCACAGCTTTTCCTCGTATCTTTAAAGAGGATTTTTTTTTGGAAAAAATTTGAGGGCATAGCCCAGTATATTCTAAAAGAGTTAACAAAATATAAGTAAGAGACCTATAGATAATAAAAACTACAGGGGCAAAAAGAACCACACCCTACCAAGAGGGAGTAAGAATTTCCTACAAAATTAAAAAATCTCTTCCTGCTGATCAAAAAGAAAGAGTTCACCCTGCTGGACTAAGATAAACAACAACTATAAGATTAAAAAAAGGACCATCATTTTAATCAGAAATAACAGTGGGGACTCAGACAAAAAACTGCTTAATAACCAAGTCATTACCATCAGTCATCATAATTGAAGGAAGAGCACCCTGTGGTATCCATCTCAGCTATCCAATGGAGACAAAGAGCACCCAGGTTGCTGAGAGGTCATCCCAGCAAGATCGATCATATAGGGTAGTACTGGCCACTGGCCAAAAGACACAAGAGAAATCTTCCATTAGAGTCATCATCGTCCACAGATAGTTTAGAGCAGAAGGAGGAAATGAAGGAAACATCATGTGATAATTGTTCAGCAAGTACAGACAACAAAGCGATCATGGAGGCTTAAAATTTCTCCATGATTTTATCTTTTCAAAAATGTGGCTCGGCCATGAGTCTTTTATACTCCATCTTCTAAGTTTGGCAGCTACCCGTGTTTTAACCAAATCAATCAATTCAGCATATGATATGGGATTACTAGCTATAACTCTATTGTTTCTTTCTCTCCACAAGATATAAACCAAAACAGCAGTAATTAAGAAATACAGTATGTTGCATACTTTTTCAGAACCTTCCTCGATGCTACTAAGAATTTGTTTCAAAGTGGACGGCATTAGATAAAATTGTCCATTTGGAAACAGATTTCTTATAAGTTTCATTGAAAATGGGCATTCAAAAAATAAATGGGTATGTGATTCAGCTTGACTATTGCAAAAGTAGCAGTTAATAAGAGAGCTCAAACCCCTCTTAACAAGAGTTTCAGAGGTCTTGAGACCCCCTAAAAGAGCCATCCAACAATATAGTGCATAATTTATTGCATATCCTTTGAACCAGATATTTTTACTCCAGCAAACATTCAAGTGTGAATCAAAAACTGCCTTTGCAAAAACCTTGTTGGGTTGAGACTTTTGATTTTCCCAAAGAATATCATCATTTCCACCCAGAACTTTCAGTGCTAAGATCGTATTTGATATTCTAGGGAAGGCTTCAATGAAAACCAGAGGTAGGTTCCATTGTCCATTTTCTATACAAACACTAAGATTAGTATTGCTAGGAAAACCCATAATATGCATGCCTCTAGCTCCTATGATAGTTGAAAGGGGAGTGCCATCATACCATGGATCGTGAAAAAGAGAGATATCCTTCCCATTCCCAATTCTGAGTTTGAACTTATCTTTAAATCTGGATGCCTGAATCTTGATCTCTTTCCAAATTGGAGAAGATTTGAATAGTGTAGGATTCCAAACAGAATCATATTTGGCTCTGCACCATTTTGCAAAGAGGGTTTCTCTTTGACAAATTCTCAATATAATCTTAAGCTTGCTAATCAAGTTTAATGAAGAAGCAGAGATGAGTCCTGTACCACCTTTTTCCCTTGGGAGAGTGGTTCTTGCCCAAGATATGGTGTGAAGCTTTTTGTCTTACCCAGAATGATAGAAAAAATTCGCACTAAGTGAGCATATTCTCTTTATAATACCCTTAGGTATTGCTATTGAACGGAACATGAGGATAGATAATTATTCACCGATGATCTTATCAGTTGAAGTCTACCTCCAAGTGAGAGGTATTTACTCTTCCATCCAGCGAGCCATGCATTTAGTTTATCCAAAAGGGGTTTGTAATAAGCCATTTTAATGGGCCCTTTAATCAGAGGGAGCCCAAGATATTTTAGAGGAAAAGAGCTTTGATTGATATCAAGAGTTCTTGTATACTTCACAGTACTCTTTCCAGGTTTAGAAAAGCAGATGGATGATTTTTCCTTGTTCACTATCAACCCGAGATAAGTCTCAATAATCTTGAGATTGTGGTGAAGGGATTGAAGAGTAGAATTGGATGTTTCTCCCATAACTAATATATCATCAGCAAATAATAAATGAGAAATTCGACAATCACCATAACAGATTGGGTTATAAAGATGTATATCAACATCCTTGTTTATTCCACATGAAAAGGTGTCCATGGCAATAGTAAAGAGGAAAGGGGATAAGGGGCAACCTTGCCTTAAGCCATTTGTAGAGTAGAAGAATCCTTTGATACATCCGTTTATTACAATAGAGAATGGAACATCCATGATGCAAGCCTCCACCCATTTTATGAATTTGAGTGAAAAACCTTTTATATAGAGTCTATGAATAAGAGAGTGTTTGCTGACTTTTTCAAAGGCCTTTTTTAAGTCAAGTTTTGCCATGAAATAGCTCTTATCCCTGGAAGCGGAGAATTTGTTACAAATCTCGTGAGCTAATGCAATGTTGTCAACAATATCTCTACCCTTGACAAATGCGGATTGAGCTGGATTTATAATGAGGGGAAGAATGTCTTTAATTCTATTTGCAAGGATTTTTGCAATGACCTTATAAAAAGTGTTGCAAAGGAAAATGGGCCTAAATTTAGCGATTTGGTTTGAGTGTTTCACTTTGGGAATGAGAGTAAGGAGGGTATGTTTAAATCTGGTGGGAAGTTTGCTAGTTTTGAAAAAGTGATGAATGGCATTTAGGAAGTGTTTCCCTGTCGTATCCCACGTGGAAGTGAAAATTTTGGAATTAAAGCCATCCGGCCCTGGCATTTTATCTTCACCAATGCTATTTAGAGCCTCCTTAATTTCTTGCTCTGTAATATCCGCCTCTAAAGTCACAGCTTGACTAGAGGTAATGCATTCACCAGCTTGAATATCCTGAAAGGGCAGGGTGATAGAATTATGACAGTTATAAAGGGAAGAGTAAAACTTACAAAACTCCTCTGCAATTGCGTTCTGATCAGTCAACATTTCATTTTTACTTTGTATTTCTCTAATAAGATTAGCATTTCTCCTTTCTTTGACAGCACAATAGAGGAAATGAAGATCATCATCAGAGTTTGTGAGCCAATGTACCTTGGCTCTTTGTTTAATCCATACATTTTCCTTGGATGATAGCTCCATATATTTAGCTTTGATATCCTTAGCATCAAGTAGAAGAAAGGGGTTGCTAGGATCTAAATCTAACCTTGCCAAGACCCTCTCTTGATCTTTCTTAACTTGATCAATCTAATTTTTTAAAGTTAAGGGTTCCCAAAACCTTCCTTTCAGTAATCTTTTAACATGTTTCAATTTGTTTGAAAGCACAAACATTGGATCACCTTGAATAAAATGCCCCCAAGCCTCTTTAATGTTCTCCTGAAACCCAGGTGTTAAGGTCCAGTAGTTCTTAAACAAAAATCTGTGGGAATAGGGTTGGATATCTGTCAAACCATATTGAGTTACAAAAGACCCTATCTAATTTAGAGATGATAGGGTTGTTGATTTGCTGGTTGGACCAAGTAAAGTATAGTCCAGTACTAGATAGATCCATAAGTTCGCAATCATTTATACATTCTTAAAAGTCGAGTGTGCTGCTTAGGGAGGCCGGGTTGCCTCCCTTTTTCTCTTTATTTGAGAGGATGCAATTGAAATCGCCCATCAGAATCCAAGGAGTGCTAATGGAATTAGATAACTCTCTAAGAGTGTTCCAAAGATAAGTCCTGTTCCTAGCTTCATTATCAGCATAAATACAAGTAAGCAAGAATGAGTGATTACCCGGTGCTGTAATTTTTTCATGAATAAGTTGCTGCTCTTTAAAAATAGGGATGAATGTCACCCTATTTGAAGCCCATTTTACCCAGATACGGCCACCAGCCGAACAATCAGAATTGGAATAATTTTCCTCCTGCTGAAACATGGTAAATTTATGCAGTAAGGAAGGGGAATTAAGATGAATGTTTTGCACCTTAGTCTCCAGAAGGCACAAGAGCTCAAGATGGAAGTCCTTTATAACCCTTAGACAGTCAAATTTTCTGCCAGCTGTCGACAAGCCACGGACATTCCAACACCCTAGGGCTGGCTGAGTCATTGTGAGGAGGAGGAGGAGGGCTTTTTGCCCTTCTTCTTGTTGGTCTTTTGATTAGATGGAGAGGGGTTATGAGACAGTTTAGAATTCTCCTCTTCCAGTGTTATCTTTGCAGGGGTTTTGGGTATTTTTTCATGAAGTTTTGCTTGAGTCAAGCGGTTAGGAGATAGAGCCGTAGATCTCGTTAATACTCTAACGGATGAAGAATTACTATTGAGTTCAACTTGAGTGTTCATGTCCCGGTTTTTGGATGTTGAGGCTAGGTGTATGGTTTGATCTTCTTTGATTTCAGGGACATCCTCTAACTGCGGAGAGAGGATGGGAGGTTGATTGAGATCGGTTATGGCTGTAGATGGTGGGATGTTTTGGGTAAGCTCATCTTCAGGAAACTCCTGAGAGGACTCAGCTCCTATATGTGATGTTGGGGAGAATTCTCTTGGTGGAGAATCTCTATTTGTGAAGTTCTTCTTAGCCAAAAGGGGGGCCCGAGTGTCTCTAGGTGGCGCACGACTTCTACTTCGTCCTCGATTTGAGACTTTACTTGAGGGGTTAAGAGGGCAAGTATTTACCTCATGAGAGAATGTATTACATTTAGTGCATGCTTCAGGCTTCCAATCGTAGATAATTTCTTGATTGAATTTCATCCCATTAAGATTTATAGGAATAGAATCCGGTAGAGAGGATGAGGTCATAATCTGCACACATATTCATGCGAAAGTGATTCTAGACTTTGCTGCAGTTAGGTTATCCACCGCCAAAGGAACTCTTATCCTGCTAGCAACTTTCAAGAAATCGGCTTCATTCCAACAGCATAATGGAAAATTAGGTAACTTGATCCATAGCGGGAGATCTGTGATTTGCTCTTTGGAAGGTCTGAAATTCCAATCCCATTTCTGGAACACGAAGGGGCGGCCGTTTAGGAAATAGGGGTCATAGTTCCATACCTGATAGTAATCCTCTTCACATGTAAATTTAAAGAGCAAAAAGTCTCCCTCCAACGATAGAAGCTCTAGACTTCCTTTAAATTGCCATTTCTTCTTAATGGCCGCAAGCAAGGAACCATAGTATGGTCTTTTTCCAATTGCATAACTTATCAGAGAGAGAGGCTCCATTCCTTCTGTCTTTTTGTAATCTCTTCCTCAGAGAAAGAGACTTCCTGAGCTTCAGAGGGGATGTATGACAGTGCTAGAGTTTGGCTTTTGGTATTTTGAGAGAGCAGAAGATCCTTCCAGCATGTTGGACGATTGGAAGGATCTGAAGGATTTCCCAAAATAGAGGATCGAGGAGGGGATTTGGAGAGAGGGGGGAAAGAGGCATTTTGGAGGTGGCAAGAATCCATAACTTCCCTAAGGATTTCACCTCCAGAGGTCAAGAGGGGGGGAGGAAGACCAGAAGGATCGAAGCGCAAAACCTAGCCGCTCTCGGGAGCATACCTTTTAATTATTATAGAAGTTATCATTATTACTTTCGCAATTACTGTTCTGAATATCTTTAAAGAGGATTCGGTTGGGCATTGGGGAGAGCTCCATTGAGCATAAATAAAATTAAATAATAATAATGAAAAATGTTGATGGAGATAACATAAGTTTCTACAATGAATTAAAATGATGGAATAAGATAATAACGCCATGCAATAATAACCAAACAATCCGAATACTTTTTAAAAAATATGTCCATGTTAATCCTTTTTACTTTTTTTTTGCCTGAGTTATAATTGAATCTTCTTATTTTTAATAAATTTTGTTATCATTTTATTTGTTGGGCGATGAAGATTAAGCATGGAAAATCAGTTCTAGTATTTTAAGCATATAAGAAACAAATGAAAGCAAGATAAAAGCTAGATTTAACTAGAAAAATCCGAAAAAAAAAAAAAAATCATGAAGCCATACCATCAAGAAATCCATCATGAAAGAAAAACGGTGAATAAATGTATAAATTAAACCACACTCAAGCCAATATTTACTTCAATGATTTTAAGACACTTCACTCCCATTCACACGAGAATAGAAAAAAAATCAAGAAAAAAGTACAAAAAATTGTCTTAAATATCAAGTCTCTCATCTCGTAGTGTCACGGTGTCACTGCCCTTTATGTCTTTTTACACGAGTTCAAGCATCATGGCGTTGGTCTCTCAATCTTTCTAACTATTGCCCAAGTGCTAGCACCACAATGCCATCTCACGTAGCACAAAGGCTCAAGCTTCTTTATCATTCTAGTGCAAATCTATAATTTCTAACACTGTGGTGCTATCCTTCTGGCGCTAAGGCACTACTCCTTTTGTCTTTGAAGTCAAGTACTCGTGTTATAGAACCAAATTGTTGCATTTGATTTTCTAGTGCTGCAGAAATCTTTTTTTGGGGCATTTCTCAGAAACTCTCGACATGGGCGAGTCAACAACACATCTCGTGTTTATTGATAAAAGAAAAAATAATATTATATTTACTAATATGCATCTCATTAAGAGTCAAAATATTTATGAAAATTGTATATAGGTAATTTAAAAATAGCATATGGATTTTTTGTGTGAACAACACTAGAGGAAAAAAATTATGAGGTATTAACCGATTGATTATTCCCCTCTTGTATAGATTTAGTTGTAAATTATGTCTTTCTTTAGAATTGGAGATGGTATTGATATGATCTAATATAATAATAAACATGCTCTCTGTGAAAGATTACTTTAATATAGAGTATGAAGAACTTAAATATGTTAACATTATATCAAGAGGTCATTAATAGTGATGGGTGACCATGCAAAAAGTCAAGCATCAGCCTTAATGCAAATTTTTGGATTCAAAGTTGATTTTATTATCGAGTATTAGCATTGACAGTGATAGGTGATAACTTTGTTGGAGATGACAGTCATAAGAGTTGTTGTCATAAAGAGTATTACTCTTGAAATTGACATTATTGACTACAACAACTGATAAAATTGTTTGCTTACTTTATTTATTACATAAAAGTTTAGTGTTTGCACCAACATTAAATTTTTATTAATATGAAAATAAATGTAGTGCCCGGCAAGGCTTGACCAATTGTGACTTGTTTATAAGTGGTGCAATGTGCGAGATAAATAATAATGTAAAAATAAAAAAATTACAAATATTAGTGAATACATTTGACGCATGCAGTTGACACTTTAGAAAAATTTTCATGGAATTGTTAAGGAAATTGCTTAGAGCCTAACTGGAAGTTTATTATGCGATTTTTTTCATAGATGCTTAAGAAAAATTATTATTTTAGAAATATTATTACGTGCGAAGTCCAAATGTAGAAAATTATATCCTAATTGTAATAATATAACATCAAGTGACTCTCAGTGAATACATAGTTGTTATATATTAACTGAAAAATATTATGTATTATTATGTATATAAATATTATGTATTATTGTGTTGTTAATATAACATCAATACGCATACGGTCATCAACGGTTGTGTATTGATTGGAGCACATGATAGATATTATTAGTTGAGCGTCGGCTACGCCTGACTACGTAGGGATGCAAATGAGTGTTACAAGTTACTCGTGACTAGGCTCAATTAGAGCTTGTTCATGTTCATTCAATTAACTAATCGAACGGGCATGAATATTTTTTGTAAATACTCGATTGTTAAATGATCAAATTTGAATAACTTGTTATTCAGTTCATTTATGTTGATGAAAAATATCATTTAAAGCTCATGAACAAGTTCGTTAAGGAGCTCGATTATGATTTGATTAAGACTTGTTCATAAACAATATCATTTATATTTCTCAACACGGTGCTTGGGAACAACCTCGATTAAAGCTCGTTTATTTCATTAAACGAGTTACTTTTTAACAGGCTTGAACTTGATACCATCTTAAAAACACGAATCGAGCTCGAGCTCAACAATGATAAAAGAGCTTGAATTCAAATAAGTACATACTCGACTCGGCTCATTTGTAGCCCTATTCAACATAATAATCTCTCATTGAATTTAAGGGAAAATCCAGCCCATTAATCAAGTAGTTTTTAAGATATTGGTTAATTGACTATTCATATGACCGATATATAAAACGTTCTCATGCATGACGACATGGCCCTTACAGATATAAAATATTTCAAATAAGACTGTATTAAACAAAAAAGCTTTATTTATAATTAAGGGATGGATTTATCACAACTCGCAATTCAATTTATGAACGAGAAAAAGAGATTTTTAATGCCTAGAAATCAATTATGATCACCAAAGCGAAGTAGAGATTTATTTTATTTTATTTTTCACTCAAATGAGTAAGTTGAAAATTTATCATAATAAAATAAGATTTAAATCTTTGATATTAACAATAATTTTCAAGACTCCCAAAAAGCAGAGAAGGATCAATCAAATTTGAAAGAATATTATTATTTTTATTTGAAATTTTTTTTATCAACCTTACTAAATGACTCCACAATTTTTTGAAAAATTTACATAGATAGTTCATAATTCTTATCTATTTACATATCTCATACTTAAAAAAAAAATTAGATATTATTTATATAAATATAAAATTTTAGATGTTAGATACATGCCTATTATAATCGAACAGGATCGGACCGGCCGGTTCGATCGTGAACCGGTCACTGCGTCGATCCAGTATGTTCAAAAAATCGGCTCAAGAGAGAACCGTGAAAGACCTTACAAAGCGGTAGTTCGACCGCGGAACTGGAGAACAGCTTGCGGTTCGATTGATCTGCGGGTCCATGATCGGGCGGCTGTGACGCATCGCGGGGCTGCTCAAATCTTCCGACGGAGAAAATATTACGTCCGAGTCCGCGTAACGCGTCCTCTCCAATGGCCGGCAGATTTTTTCCGCTTTTAGCGGTTACAACGATAACATAGGGCTACCGAGGGATGGCGTATTCATGACGCGTTTACATTTCTAACGAGCCCCGTGTCATTCAAAAAGCGGGAGAAGAAGAACGAGATGATATTATCGTTCAAAATTCCTCGCCACAGAACAATTTAGTGCTTTCTTTCGACGAAGGATTTTTTCTCAGCTTAGCTCCCGTTCTCGATCGGCGCACATCCGGCCTTCGCTCAGTGATATAGCAAATCAAAAATTGAGGTATTGTAGGTGATTACATGAGGTATTTACACATGCATTCCCGAACTTGAATGAATTTAGGGTTTACTCGTTCTTCTCCGTCAGTGAAAGATTGGTTGTTTTATATGTTATTTTTGTATCTCATTTTACCTCTCGAGGTACATAGCATTTAGCTTTTTTTCCAATTTTTTAGCCTGTTTCTTGAGATTATGTTCATTACATTCAAAGCAATTTGGAGGCTGTTTGGATGGTTTTAGGGGTTTTTTTATGGCATCTGTACTCTCTGTACCTCTCTTGAGGTAATCATTTTCTACTTTTATCTTGTCTTTTTCTTGAGATTATATTTAGGGCATTCCATTGGAAGCAATATGAAGGCTATTTGGATAGTTTTTGGGGGTATTTTGTATCTGTACTCTCTGTACCTCTTTGGAGGGTACAAATCATTTGTCATTTTTTTCCAGTTTATTTTGCATGTTTATTGAGATAATGTTCATTACATTATAATGGAAATAATTTGAAAGTTGTTTGGATGGTTTCTGGGGGGTATTTTGCATCTGTACTCTTTGTACCTCTTTGGAGGGTACAGATCATTTATAAACTTATTTTGTCAGTTTATTTTGCCTACTTCTTTTGATTATATTTTAGGCATTCCAATGGAAGTATTTGAAGGCTGTTTGGATAGTTTCTGGTGGGTATTTTGCATCTGTACTCTCTGTACCTCTTTGGAGGGTACAGAGCATTAAGGGAGTTTTTTTATTTTCTTTTTTGATTATATTTAGGGCATTCCAATGGAAGCATTTGGAGGCTATTTGGATAGTTTTGGGAGTATTTTTGCTCACTCTTTTCTGAAGGTGATCATTAAGGACTCCGTCAAGTTTATTTAGCCTGTTTCTTGATATTATATTTAAGACATTCCAATGGAAGCAATTTGATGGCTGCTTGGATGATTTATTTATGTTTTTTTCATCTGCTCTCTTTTGGGAACAGCATTTAGACTTCTTTTTCTATTTTATTTTGCCTAATTATTGAGATTATATTTAGGGCATTCTAATGGAAGCAATTTGATGGCTACTTGGATGATTTCTAGGTATATTTTTTGCATCTGTACTCTCTATACCTCTTTGGAGAGTACAAGGCATTTAGGGACTTTTTCCAGCTGCTTGGATGGTTTGGATATTTTGCATCATACTCTCCGAGGGGATCATTTGACCTTTTTCCAGTTTATTTTGTCTGATTATAGAGATAATGTTCATTACATTACAATGGAAGCAATTTGAAAGCTGTTTGGATGGTTTCTGGGGGGTATCTTATATCTATACTCTCTGTACCTCTTTGGAGGGTACAGATCATTTATGTCCTTTTTTCTCATTTTATTTTACCTGTTTATTGAGATTATGTTTAGGGCATTCCAACGGAAGTAATTTGATGGCTACTTGGATGGTTTATTTGGGGTATTTTGCATCTCTCTGACCTCTTTGGAGGAGCATTTAAGGACTTCTTTTCTTTTATTTTGCCTCTTTTTGATTATATTTAGGGCATTCCAATGGAAGTATTTGGAGTCGTTTGGATGGTTTCGTGGATATTTTGTATCTCTCTGCACTCTTTGGGAGGTGCAGGAATCTTTTATTTTGCCTACTTCTTTTGTTTATGTTTAAGGTATTTCAATGGAAGTATTTGGAGGATATTTGGATGGTTTCTAGGGGGTATTTTGCATATGTACTCTCTGTAACTCTTTGGAGGGTACAGATCATTTATGGACTTCTTTTCTTTTTATTTCTTGAGATAATGTTCATTTACAATGGAAGCAATTTGATGGTTCTTGGATGATTTCTGGTTTTTTTGCATATGTACTCTCACTTTGGAGAATTCTGAGCATTTAGGACTTCTTTTTTATTTATTTTCTTCTTTTGATTATATTTAGGGCATTCTAATGGAAATATTTGGAGGCTGTTTTTTGGTTTGTGGGTATTTTGCATTCTCTCTGGAGGTATAGAGCATTAAGGACTTCTTTTCTATTTTATTTTGCCTATTTCTTTTGATTATGTTTAGGGCATTTGCATTTTTGGATGATTTAATGGGTATTTTGCATCTGTACTCAGCATACCTCTTTGGAGGTGCGATCATTTGACTTCTTTTTCAGTATATTTTGCCTACTTCTTTGATTATGTTTAGCATTCCAATGGACATTTAGCTGTTTGAATGGTTTCGGTATTTTGTGCTCTATACCTCTTGGAGACGAGCATTTAGGAATAATTTGGAAGCTGTTCCCTTAGTTTTGATGGGTGATTTGCATCATCATTACCCTACCGACTTTTCTTTTGAAGTTTACCATGTCCGGGAAAAGGATAACTTGAGATGCTACTGTGAAGCGTGTTCGATAATATTGCAAAGACTTTACCAGAAACGACATTTTAAAGAGGCTTCATCTCCATCAATTCATTAGACTCCAAATTAAGTAAGTCCGGTTGCCATTACATCGATCCTGTCTTGCTGGGACATAGAAAAGCAAGCTTTCTTGTTGGGTGGGCAGTGCATTCCTTTCACCCCCGATGAAGTTGCAGTGATGATAGGGATGCTAAACAGAAGGGAGAATGTCATATGGTAGAAATCCCCGCTGTCGCAGTTCAGTTTATCAGACTACAAGAATAAACATGTGAATTTAGATGTCTCGTTGCTTGTAGCATAGTTTATGTAGTTGTACATTTTACAAATCTATTTTTCATATATCATTACAGGTGGCATGAATTGATTCAACATAGATAGATTCTTGAATACAAGCGTAGGCTATTTGGGACTTTCTGGTTTTCCAATTTGATATTATTACATCAAAGATTCAGACTTAGAGGGAAGGCGGTTACATGAGTGGCTTTGTCACTCTTCTGATGGTATGTTCTATATCTCTAAGAATATGTAATTTAATACGTTGAAGTGTACTGTTTAAAATATTTATTGTAGAGCTACATAAGCATCATAAGCGTCATTTTCATCTAAAGCGCATTATTATCTTGTGGGCAAAAAATAGTTTCCAAATATACTTTGGTTTGGGGAAACCAGGTGACATATAATTATATCATTTAGTTCATATAAGAATATTTTTATTTATGTTGTATGTCTTCACATTTTCTTATCAGTTTATCACAGGTCTGTCTTTCATTCGAGGATATATTAGAAGAGGAAGCGCCTGATCCCCCCCACATCACACATGTCGAGCGATAGCGGTCCCATTTTAAATCCAATTAGTGCACCCAGAAGTCTCCATATGTCTCTCCTCAATATTCTCCCGTCAGGTGTATCTAGCGCCTCTACTACCACACAGACTTTGCGGTGGAGAGGATACTTGCAGGTTTCAGGGACTTGAAAGATACAATATCATCTTTTCATGCAACAATGACGGAGAGGATGGATGGGCTTGATTTGCGGGTTGCTGCTATTGAGGAAGTTCTTGCCAGCAGTGGGGTCCTACCACCCCAAGTGTGGGGGAGGTTCCTGTGGGGGTCACCATGGGGAAACTCTTGAGGAGGCTACCAGAGCTTCCCATGGAGGTACCCCAGGAGGCTACCACTTGGAAAGCCCCAGGAGGAGGGTAGAGGAAGCTCTTGTGGAGGCTACCAGAGCTTCCACTATGGAGTTGGATACAACTTGGGAAGCCCATGTGGAATGGCCAGTAGGAGAAGTTCTTGTGGAGGCCTCCACTACACATGATGATGCTTGAAACCCATGTCAGGCATTGACGTGGTGTGAAAGCTTGATAAGGAAGAGGAAAGATATTAGTTCCCCCTTCACACACACTTACAGGAAGTCACGAGCAAGAGTAAGTGATGTGGTGGCCTCCACTCAAGATGAGAAGCCAGCAGCTGAGGTATTAAGTTACTTTCTTTTAAATTTGAGATAATAGAAATAGATTTCACTAAATGTTTTTATAGGTTTGCAAAGATGAGCCAGTCAAGGTCGATTACCCACAGACTGCTATCGTTGTGGTGGAGGAGCATCAATCGAAGGTATGAAAAACACTCAGTAGATCGATCCTTAATTCATAGTGAATCTAGATCTTCATCACTAACTTTGACATCAGTAATTTCCTTGCAGCCATCAGAGGCACTTCATGTTGTTGAGTTCTCATCCGGTCATTTTCCAAGCCGATGCTCGATCTTATTAACACGCCATGCTCTCCGGTCGAGACAAGTCAATCTTCAATCGCTCCTTCATACATAAATAACATATTCGTTTAAGCTCACTTTAAAATATTTATCACTTGTAGGGGTGATGATGAATATCATTATTGCACGAGGCGGATCGATGAGTTGCTCACATCAATATCTCTCGGATGCACATTGATGCCTTGCGTTCTTCTTGTAGAAGTATTCTCCTCGTCGTCAGAGATGTCCCGTATTGTATTTCATGCTTACATTGGGTATGTTACCACACAAGAATGTTAGGTATTATGATTCAATTCTTGTTTGTTTAGATAAAAGCTATAATCTATAATTGTTCTCTTCTTTTCCTGCAGAGTTATGCCGGGTACGGCCTAAAGACGGAAAGCAAAATGTTTATCCAACACGTCACCGGCGGTGTGTCGAGTTAATCTTACCGGTTATAAATAATGTCGGATACTCCCGGTTGAGCATATGAAGTCGTCTGGTATTTTTTACTCATTACCCAAACCAACCCATAAGAGCATTCTTCCGAGATTGTAACTGTTTTCAAATTTAGTTCCTCTTTAATATTTTTTTCTAGCCAACTTGTTGAGATTATGTTTATTATTGATCAAATTACTTGTTGAAGATCTTGTTCTTTTTAACAATCAAAATGGCCAATTGAAATGGTGAGTGGGATACCAGTCAAGAAAATAGTAATGAGAATGTTTGTCAAATACATGGAGGCAGAAACCTCCAAATGGGTGAATACCGATTAGCCAAAGAAGATGAATATATTTAGGGCTGAGTTCGCTTACGCTATATTTTGTTTGGGACTTAAAAATCTAAATTGAGAACATTAGTATTTAGTTTGATATAGAATTTTGTATAATGCATCGGTTTGGTGGCTTCGAAGACTTAGCTGTTTTTGTTGAAGTGAATGGATCGTTTATGGATCTGGGATGATATTTTATTCTACTTTTTGTAATTTCTTTTATCTCATTTCATATAGTTTGATTTCACTAATATTTCACTCTATGATGATATTTTACTCCAGCAATCATATTTTTATCTTATGGATTTGGTTTTTGGGGGCTATACTCTTGAAAAAAATCTGCATTTAAAATTATTTTTAATGGTATGGTCATTTTGTTATGAGCAGAATGCATAAAATTAATGCAATCGAATGCATAAAATAAATGTTATCCAGCAGAATGCATAAAATTAATGCATAAAATTAAATTAGGGATTACTGGCCATTAGGGATTATCTTTTTTTCTAAAAGTTTCATTATAAAATTATTGTGGTTAGTGTAAGTAAATTTTTGATTGTAAAATCATGATATTTTAATAGTTTTAATTTTAACTCATATGTATTAAAATACGATTATGATTATTGTTAGCTATTTTTTTTATTATGAAAATAAATCAGTTAAAAAAATTAACTCATATGTATTCTTAGTATGCTCATGCTCGAGTGAAATGAAGTTGAATATTAACTTGAACCTTATCAGACTAACTTGTCTATTTATTTAGATGAAACAAAAACAAAATAAGCTAATCTATTATAAAAAATAGTATTTTTTTGTCGCATTGTAATATAAAAAATTTAATTAGGTTATAATTGTAATGAAACTTGTCCAAAAGAGATAACTTTTAATATTTAATTATATAATAATTATTTTCAATTACTAAATATTGTAAATACAATAGATTAAGAAGTTTTTTAAATTTGTCACCACATTATGAGATTAAATTTGCCAATTAAAATTTTGGACTAGATAATTATAAATGATTGTACCCAAAAGTGCAGAGATGCAGAAAAAAACACAAATAAACCATCCAAGCAAATCAAATTGCTTCCATTGGAATGCTAAACATAATCTCAAGCAGTAAAATAAACTTGACTGGAGCCCTTAATGTTCTTTACCCTCCAAAGAGGTATAGAGTCTGATGCAAAAAACACTGAAATCATCCAAGCGTCAAATTGCTTCCATTGTAATGTAATGAACATCATCTAAAGAAATAAGCAAAATAAATTGGAAAAAGAACTCCACCCAAAGTATAGATGAGGTCAAAAAAATACTCGAAATCATCCAAGCGGTATTGCTTCCATTATAATGTAATGGACATTATCTCAAGCAGCAAAATAAAAGAACTCCCAAAATGCTCTGTACCCAAAAAGGTACAAACAGATGCAAATACCCATAAATCATCCAAGCCCATCAAATTACTTCCATTGTAATGAAATTATCTCGAAACATGCAAATTGGAAAAACTCCTGTATGCTCCAAAGAATGCAGAGTATGCAAAAAATACCGAAATTATCCAAGCGATTAAATTGCTTCCATTGGAATACCAAAGATAATCTCAATAATTAGGCAAAATAAAATGAAAGAAGTCCTAAATGTACCTCAAAAGTGCAGAGAATCAGATATAAAAAAAAATACAAATAAACCAACCATTGCGATCAAATTTCATTATAATGTAATGAACATCATCTAAAGAAATAGACAAAATAAATTGGAAAAAGAACTCCCTAAATACTCTGTACCCTCCAAAGAGGTATAGAGAGTACATATGCAAAAAAATTCCCAGAAATCATCCAAGCAGCCATCAAATTGCTTCCATTGGAATGCCCTAAATATAGTCTCAATAATTAGGCAAAATAAAATGAAAAAAGAAGTCCCTAAATGCTCTGTACCCTCCAAAGAGAGTCTGATGCAAAAAAAATAAATAAATCATCCAAAGCCATTAATCAATTCCTTGGAATGCAAAATAATCTCAAGCAGAGACAAAATAAACTTAACAGGAGATAAATGATGTACCCTCAAAGAGAGAGCTGAGATGTAAAATACCCCCCAAAATCATCCAAACGGCTTTCAAATTACTTCCATTGTAATGTAATGAACATTATCTTTAGAATCAGACAAAATAAACTGAAAAAAGGCCATAAATGATATGTACCCTTAGGAGAGGTACAGAGAGTATAGATGCAAAATATCCCCCCAAACTATCCAAGCAGCCTCCAAATGCTTCCATTGGAATGCCCTAAACATAATCAAAAGAAGTAGGCAAAATAAACTGAAAAAGAAGGACATAAATGATTTGTACCCTCCAAAGAGGTACAGAGAGTACAGATGCAAAATACCTCTCAAAAACCTTCCAAACAGTTTTCAAATTACTTTCATTGTAATGTAATGGACATTATCTCTAAAATCAGGCAAAATAAACTGGAAAAAGGCCATAAATGATCTGTACCCTCATGAGTGCAGGAGATGCAAAATACACCATCCAAGCGACCTCATGCTTCATTAGAATGCCCTAAACATAATCAAAAGAAGTATGCAAAATAAACTGGAAAAGAAGGACATAAATGATCTATACCTTCCAAAGAGGTACAGAGAGTATAGATGCAAAATAACCCCAAAAAACCATCCAAACAGCTTTCAAATTGCTTCCATTGTAATGTAATGGACATTATCTCTAGAATCAGGCAAAATAAAGCGGAAAAAGGATAAATGATCACTCACGAGAGGTGCGAGATTACAGATGCAAAATACCTCCCAAACCATCCAAGCGCAGTTGCTTTGTAATGTAATGAACATTATCTCAATGAAAAAAATGACGGAAAAAGTCGATAAATGATCACGTACCCTCAGAATACGAGGTCTGATCTAAATCATCCAAGCGTTCAAATTGCATCCATTGGAGTGCTAAACATAATCTCAAGAAATAAGCGGAAAAAAAGACTCAAACGATTTGTACCCTCCAAAGAGGTACACAGTCGATGGAAAAAACACCCAGAAATCATCCAAACAGCTTTCAAATTGCACCGGAATGTAATGAACATTATTTCTAGAATCGGACAAAATAAATGAAAAATGCATGTACCCTCGGAGAGTGCAGGTAAAATATATTGCATATATTTATTACTACATGATTCTGAGGTCCTCGAGGGGATTAACTCAATCCTAATACAGCTACAAATAGTCCGGTGAGAAAATTCCACAGCTAAATCTGATCTAAACATCTTGGTGTATCTGTTAAGTTAAAGAGAGTCATCTTTGGGACTCTAAAGCATTACAGAAAAGATTGTACAGTCGAAGAACATAAAACTAGATAATGTCATACATCAAAATATTTTTCTGAAATAATATTCATCATCAGCTTAGTGTACCCTTCAACTGACTGATTGATTATGGAGCTCGAGTTAAATTCTTGCATACAGAACATCATATTAGTTGATGATTTCTTACATCATCGATGTGTGATATTCTGTGCGTACCTCTGAAAAATACTTTGGCATAACAAAGAAAGGATGACTTGTGTTCGACACTATCGAGATTCTTTAATTTACACAAAAAAGTAGAAGGGTTTGAAGATTAATAATAATATTTAAAATACTAAAAACTAATATGCAAATAGAAAATTATTCTTGGCTTTCTTGGATCTCTCCCAATATCCCTTAAGCCTTGAGTTGGAAACACCCTTTGGACGTTGCTTAATTGGATCCTTTAAGATGTCTTTTTCCTTATCTGTTGTGATTGACTTCTTCTTCTTAACTGCTTTGTCAGCTGGAGGATAATTCCCACTTATTATAGAGTCGACATTATCATATAATTTTTTTAGGGATCCAAGCATATAGTCGCCTCTCTTGTGTGCACGGCGCTTATTTGATATGCATATCGACTTATGTGATTCAGAAAAATAATGCCTAGCATTTTTTCATGCTTGCCATCTCTTAATTTTTATATGCACTATCATTATAAATATCCCTCTTTGCTCTGGTAGACCATCGCATGAGAAGATACTTGTCCGAAATGCGCACATCTTCCCGACTAAGAACTTCGATGATGGGCAAAGTAATCCCATCATTTCAAATTTTTTTGCAAGTATAAGTTACTTAGGGTAGTCTATCGAAATGCAGTCCATATTTTAGATGCATTTTTATTCTCTAAGTTTCTCACCAAATACTCCATGCTATCATCGACTTAGTTCGATAGTCTCCAACTTCATGCAAAATTCCTCTTCAAACATAGTGTAAACCTTTCTTGTATAAAACATAGCGACTTGTTTTAGAATTGGTAGTCTTAACACAGAACAATCGATGGCCTTGAAGTCTTCGTCATGTTCATTCCGATGTCATGTCTCCATAATCTTTTCCAACCCCAAGAAACAATCTGTGAGCAAACTTGTTGGTTCAGATATTCTGTGACATACATTATTTGTGGACTCACTACGTTGCATTGACAAGATGCCCATGCAGAATGAGACCTTGCTAAATGCAGTGGACCACTTGGATCTAATCTTATAAAGCTCGCACCAAGCATGATCATGCAAATTGCCTTCTTCTAGCATGTACCAAGCTTCTTTAAACTCTTCCTCTGAGTCATACTTACTCATGCATTTATAAAATAACCCTTGTACTATCTTATTACTATTAAAGCAATGAACCTTGAAGGAGCTTTTGAAATATGTCATCGCACAACCTATGATGAGTATGCATATATATTCGATAGCTCTCGCCATAAGATGATCTTAATCGCTGAATATTATAGATAAGATGTCATACTCATCAACCAAGAAATATTTAGAATAGCCATGAGAATGACTCAATTGTCTCTTCTGATAAAAAAGGCTACTCCAAATAATACATTTTGCCTGATGATTCACTCCAACAAGAGGCACAAACAAGATTATATTTATTGAGTCGAGCTTGTATCAAAATTATCAAATTCCCAAAACAATCATATTCTATCCTAGACGTCATTGCTCCAAAAAAACTTACTAAGCTGACTCATCAACTTGTACATCTCATGCAAACATCCCATCTGGCCGCTTTCTTGTCTTTCCTTAAACAATGATTAATGCATTCTTGTCACCATTAGTAATCCTCAATCTTTTCTCTTTCTGAATAAAATTAAAGCATCTCTTTTGTGAAGATATTCTCTACGGCCAACTTCCTCGGTTAGATATGAATGCATCGGTTGCTCTAATACCGACCTCATCATTATCTTCAACCACAGACGCCTTCTCATCTAATGCATCACATTGTGATCACGAGAAGATGTAGTGAGCTCTCAAGAATGATTATGACTTTCTGTATATTTTTTAATCATCCAATTCCCCTCCAAATCAACAGAGAATCTAATCATGGCCGGACAACCTATTCTTGTATCAACTTTCTGGAATTTTGTTAAGCCATTTAGATTGGCAGACTTCTTCCGACCAGCTTTTGCACATAGAAAATCTTTTGATTTCAATTTCTTTGAGTTTGGTCAATAACTAGTATGGTCCTTAGAACGCCAATTTGATGTGCATAGTCACGGTCTGATTACATACGCCTCAGTTTCATTACGAGCGGTGGTAGAGGAGTTTTCCCAAATTTGGGTCATTAGACATCACGACTTCGTCATCACACAGTTCATTGACGCATTTACGGCCAAACAAATACAAAATATGTTACAAAATCTGAGATGCAAAAAATCACCCAAAATCATCAAGCGACCATCAAATTACTTCCATTGGAATATAATGAACATAATCAAAAGCATAAAATAAACTAGCAAAAGAAGTCTTAATGCTCTGTACCCCAAAGTGCAGAGTACAAATGCAAAAAAATACCAATCATCCAAGCATCCATCAAATTATTTCCATTGGAAAGCCTAAACATAATCTCGAAAGCAGCAAAATAAAGCGAAAAAAAGGTCATAAATGATCGTACCCTCCAAAGTGCAGAGAGTATACAAAATATCCACAGAAACCATCCAAACACCTCCAAATGCTTCCATTGGAATGCCAAACATAATTAAAGAAGTAGACAAAATAAACTGGCAAAAGAAGTCTCTAAATGCTCTGTACCCTCCAAAGAGGTACAGATAGTACATATGCAAAATACCCCAAATAAATCATCCAAGCAACCATCAAATTGCTTCCATTGGAATGCCCTAAACATAATCTCGAAAGCAGCAAAATAAAGCTGGAAAAGGTCATAAATGATCGTACTCTCAGAAGAGTGCAATCTGAGATATAAAATACCCCATAGAAACCATCCAAACAGCCTCCAAATATTTCCATTAGAATGCTCTAAACATAATCAAAAGAAGTAGGCAAAATAAAGCGGCAAAGAAGTCCATGCTCTACTCAAAAGTGCAGAGAGTCTGATCTAAAAAAAACACCCGAAATCATCCAAGCGACCATCAAATTGCTTCCATTGGAATTTCTAAACATAATCTCAAAGCAGGCAAAATGAAAAAGTCATAAATGATCTATACCCTCAAATAGTGCAGATGCAGTCTGCACACGAAACCATCCGACCTCCAAATGCTTCCATTAGAATGTAAACATAATCGAAAGAAGTAGACAAAATAAAGCGGCAAGAAGTCTTTTAATATCTACCCTCAAAGTGCAGTATAGATGCAAAAAAATATCCGTAATCATCTAAGCATTAAATTGCTTCCATTGGAATTCCCACATATCTCGAAAGCAGCAAAATAAACTAGAAAAAAGGCCATAAATGATCTATACCCTCCAAAGATGTATAGAGAGTACAGATGTAAAATACCTCCCAGAAACCATCCAAATAGCCTCCAAATGCTTTCATTGGAATGCCCTAAACATAATCAAAAGAAGTAGGCAAAATAAGCGGCAAGAGTCCTTAATGCTCGTACCCTCGAAGAGTACAAAGTATAGATCAAAATACCCATCAACATCCTCCAAATGCTGAAATGCCATAATCGAAAGAAAGGCAAAATATCTTGAAAAAAAGAGTCCTAAATGATCACCCTCAAAAGTCTGAGAGAATGAATCAAAATATCCTCAAATCCAAACGACCACCAAATGCTTCCATTGGAAGGCCCAACATAATCAACAAGTAGACAAAATAAAGCGGAAAAGAAGTCCTAAATGCTCTGCCTCCAAAGAGGTCTGAAATCTGATCTGAAAAACTCACATAAATCATCCAAACAACCATCAAATTACTTGTTGTAATGTAATGAACATTATCTCAAAGCAGGACAAAATATCTTTGGAAAAGAAGTCCAAATGCTCTACCTCCAAGAGGTGCGAGAGTCTAATCAAAATAATACTAAAAGTAAAAATTCAAAAAAAGCATTCAAATTACTTCTAATGGAATGTAATGAACATATTATCTTCATACGGACAGAATATCACTCCAGTAAAAAAATGCACGAGAAACATTAGATGAATTTATTTAATACATCGCCATTTGGTCGATATTTCCTCAACGTTCTTTCTTGTGATTCTTTTGTAAAAGGAAATGAGATTTTATTTCTCTTACGCGTTTTGCTGAAAAACTAACACTAAACTAAATACATATATTTCTTTTAAATTCCTCGCGCATTCCAACGACTTCTTGGTAGGGTCGGGCGGGAGATAGCCGTCGTGAATATGACATCCTTTCTGGCCATGTTGTTATGTTCTTTAACCATTCGCTAAAGCGGGAAAAAAATCGGACAGCGTCGGTGGATTGAGTCGCGGTGTATAAAAACCCGACTCGGGCGTAATACTTTCTCCTTGACGCCTCTCTCTTTGCAAGTATCGGCACAATCCGACTGCGATCCCTCTCTTTCTCCGGCCAGCCAATTCACGGGCGATCTCATCCAAACCGGCAAACCTAAGCATCCCGACACAGCCAGCCCGCTCTCTCTCTCGGCAGGTTACCGAGAGCAAAGAAGTTTTTTTTCTTTAAATTATTTATTCTATTCTCTCTCTCTCTCTCTCTCTCTCTCTCTCTCTCTCTCTCTCGGTTCGGTAGTTTACAGAGAGCAAAGAACTCTTTATTTGATTTGATTTTATTTTTATCCTCTCTTCTTCTACCTCTCTTTCTCTCTCTCTCTCGACGATTTACAGAGAGAAGATAAAGTTTTTATTTTATTTTATTATCTCTTCTACTTCTCTCTCTCGGCCGTGGCGCCCGCTAAGACTCTTCAGTCCATTTTAATTGTTGCAAGCCAATAAGCATTCTTATTTTCTTATT
Source organism: Cymbidium sinense (assembly GCA_021442155.1). NCBI lineage: Eukaryota > Viridiplantae > Streptophyta > Magnoliopsida > Asparagales > Orchidaceae > Cymbidium > Cymbidium sinense. The sequence goes on from CM038216.1 coordinate 56,617,208, forward strand.
CGAATAAATTTTTTTTCAATAGGCTGACATGTAAAAACTAGAGTCCATAGAACTTAGAAGGTCTTGCATTGAGAATTGTGAGATTGAAAGCAGAACAGTTTACTTTTCATGAGCCACAATAATGTTAGAAGTTGTATAGTTATTAATCATTTAAAGATGATGATTTTATGTCACTTGTGTATTTATATGAACAAAGCTTGTACTAAATTTTTTGTAAGTGTGTGTGCATTTGCCAGTTAAAAGTGATAGTGAATCCAACTAATGCATTTTATTTTATAGTGAATCTAACAAATTCGAGGAGATTTTTTTGCATATAATTTGTATTTTATAAGTTATTTCTTTTAAATTACACATATTATATGATTATTTGATCATTTAAATCTCATTTAGATAATTTTAATATTTATTATATATCATCCAGGTTATTCAGTTTGACTTTTAAACTTTGAGCATATATTTTTTTGGTTACATATCCGTCGATTTTCACAACCTTGATTAGATATATAAAGATGTAAGAGTTATATATATAGCATGTAAATTTATAGAAACAATGTTAACAGTTTAATTCAAATAAATTTATTTAAATTAAAATCGTATCACTTATTGACGGGAAAATAAATGTGCTCATTTTGTAATCAATAAATTAAATAAACCAAAATAATGCTCGACTTTCTTCCTTTGACTCGCCGACTATTCCACCAATATCTCAGCGCAAATGTGAAAACTAATCAATATATTAAAATTCTAAGAAAAATAAAATAATTTAACCAAAAAAAAAGGCTCACCAAAAGTACCACAAACAATTTTTTTCAGTAAAATAATTTGTATAAATAAATAAAATATCTAATTTTTTAATAGAATATCTTATTTGTAGTGAAAAATAAAGTTATAGGCATAAATACTTTGATGGATATAAATTTATTAATATTATATTAAATAAAAAAAAATGATCTACTATGTTAAAAGAGATCAGGAATAAAACTCATATATTTAACTCAACAAAAAGATTAGCCTATCAGTATACATATTCTAATGATAGAGTGACTATTATGTGTGTAATCTAGACATAGAATTACATCCGATTTATTGATGTATAATACAGATATATACAGTAATGTGCACTTGTTTTTTTTTATTATATTTTCTTTAAGAGGATATTTTAAATACTGTGAACATAATAATGATAATAATATATATATATCGAAAAATTTAGTTATTTTTTATTTTATTAATCATGCTCAACATTTTTTTAGACATGTGTGTAATAATTTCTCCCAGTGATAGACAAACCAATACATTAATAATGTTTAAGACATGAGAGCTAAACTGTACTGTTAAAAGAGGTCAGATTTTATTTTGCTGTTCACCTCACGTATCAGCATTGCACAGCTTTAATGGCGGCAACGCGAGCGGCAATGGCTGCTCTATTTGCAGCAGCAACTGCTTTATTTACTTGTTCGTCCACACGGGGCAGAAGAATTGCGCTCTCTGCTGCTTTTCTTCCACACTGGCGAGAATTAATTGCAAACTCATATTATAAGTATAATTTATGCATATAGAGTGCAGAATAATCAAATTGAGAGACAAATTGAATTATTTCAGAAGCAGTTAAAGTGTTTTTGTACCTGAACAGATCGGTGAACGTTAGGGTGTGAAGGAGCGAAGGCGTTCTTGAGAGTTCCACAGTTCCATTCTCCTGACACGATTCCTTCTTTTCTGAATCTGTAAGTTCCGAAACCTTGCTGTGCGCCTTCATGCCAAGAGCCTTCGTAGCAATCACCATTCGCAAAGTTATAAACTCCAAATCCATGAATCAATCCACCGAAGTATTCACCCGCGTATCTATCGCCATTTCTGATGAATAATTCACGGATAAACGTTACTGAATCTTGAAATTTTAATAAGAACATGCATGAATCATACCTGAACTGGTGGAAGCCGAAGCCGTGCTTCACGCCAAACCTGAACTCCCCCACGAAGGAGCTACCGTCGGAGCAAGCCTGAACTCCTCGGCCATGGCTCTGCCGCCACTCGCCGGCATAGCTGCCGCCTTTGTAGAATTGATACACTCCAAAACCGTGCTGGAGTCCCCGGTGATAATGGCCGTGGTATCCACTTCCCTTCGCCCATCGCTCGATCCCATATCCATCGTACATCCCGTCGACCCAATCGCCCTCGTATCTCCCCACTTGAAGAAATCGTAGATGCCGCTTCCGTTGCACTTCCCCATGTGGAATTCCCCCTCGTAGGAATCCCCATTGGGGTACAATTCTACACCTCCCTTGACATCCATCCCTCCTCCAGCAATATGTATCGGGCTCTCCGCGTCTCCGATAAACCATTGAACGGGCTCTCTCCGGCGCAGGAGGAAAAGGCGGGACTTCTTGACGGCGATGGAGGCAGCTGCGAAAACGGGACAGAGGTATCGGAGGGGCAGCTCATCACGGAGGTACAAGTAGAAGAGGAATATGAGAGGAAGGCAATTGGAAAATAAGACACGGCGGCTGGCTGATATGACTTCATTGAGGGAGGGGAGGCTGTGGGTCGAGAATCGAAGGCAGGAGGAAAGCTTCCGCATTTCTACTTCTTCTTTGCAGTCTAATCGCAGTAAGAAAGTTTGCAGTAATAACCACATACTCGGTTCAGCCGAGAGCTCAAGTATAAGAAAGAAGATGAATAACAGATGGAGCGAAAGAAAAGGCGGATGAAGTTGGCAATTCAGTTTCCCTCTTGCTGAAATGGCTCGAAGGTAGACCGTTGGATTTCTCTCGGATGGTGATGGCACCACTTCAGAATCGACTATTTTACTTGTACTAACAATGGAAGCTTTATCTGAAACAATGGCTCTAAAGGAATGCACATCCTTGGACTTCCTGATAATGCTAAGCTTAATTCTCTTATTCATAATGGTTGCTGGATTATTCCTGCTAATCTGATTGCAGCTGTGCCCAGGTGCTCTAAACCGATCCTAAATACTCCAATATATGATGGTGATGATTCCATTAGTTGGGTTAATCTAAAGTCTCCTACTAATACTGATTTCAAGGTAGCTGTTTTTGAATCTCATCCTGCTATTAGTTGGAGCAAAGAAATATGGTTTAAAGGTTATGCAATTAATTACGCTCTGTACTGTTGGCTGGCATTTAAGGGAGGCCTGAAAACGTCTGATATATTAGCTAAGAGGGGTATAGGCACCACCATAATCTGCTGCTTATGCCACTCTCAAGCTGAATCCCACGTACATCTTTTTTTCGAATGTCCTTATTCTATGAAACTGATTAGAGCACTATTACCTAATGGTAAATTCCTATTACTGCAATCTTCTTTACAACAGGTTCTTAGTTCCGTGGATGATACAATGCATAAAGTGCTTATTAGGCTTTCTCACCTGATTACTGCGGTCACAGTTTACTTCCTTTGGAAAGAAAGGAACAATAGGATCTTTTCATCTAATGCTTCAACTGTAAACTCCCTTATACCTATGATTCGTGCAAGGGTTGCAGCGAAAATTCAAAGCTGGAAACTGAAAGATACATGGCCCATATATGTGCTGGAGACGCTTAAGGAATGGCAGAATTTTAAGCCACCATGACTTGCTGCTCTTACTTCTCTTCTTCCCTGATGGACAATGATGATCTATGCTGGCTATTTACACGTATTGATGTGGTCTCCTGTTTTTTGGATGGCCTTCACGGAAACCTGGGTAGTTTCCTTCCCCCTTATCTTATGCAATGTAAGTCTAACTATCCACTGGATGGCCGAGAAGGCAACCACAGGAACCACGATATTATAATTGGTTAGCCCTCTGATTGCCAGTTTTTGAGTGCTGGAAACTCCAACTTTTGTGTATGAGTCCATCTTCAATCCCCCTTACCTCTCTTAATCTCTCCAAACTGTTAGACAGGATATAATCTGCTGTTGTTTTTCTGAGTTTGTATTGAGTTATATGTTTTCAGGTTGATGATAAAGTCTCAACTTGAAGGGGTTTTAGTTTTTCTTTTTATTACTATGTAATCTCTGTAGCTCTTGTTTTTAGTCTTTGTAATCACACACTTTTGGAATATATTGGGCTCTGCCCTCAACTTTTTCCAAAAAAAAACAATGATTGGATGGCTGGATGTTAATTGAGGATGTATAGAGACCGTTGGATATGATAGGGCCCGATCAAAATTCATGAGAAAGCCGTCATCACGTGCCAGGTTAGTTACTGTGAGTGAAGACTTTTTCGTTTAGTTGTTTTTCTTCGGATTTGAAAACTTCAAATTAAAATAAAATTAAGTATTTAATTTACACAACAAATAAAATTAAATCAGCTAATTAGCTATTCTATTTTAGCTGATTTTGAGGACGATGAGAAGATCCTTGTCATTTAAATTCAAATGAATGGCACATTTGATTGCTCATAATTACAAAATAATAATTTTATTCTTATTTATTTTTAAAATCAGATTAATATTATTATGTATGAGATGACTCTAAAAGGATTTCCTAATTTCCTTCGTAAATTCAACACTGATTCCCATTTTCTCAAAAGTAAATATATTATTTTCCAAAATATACATTTTTACCATCTAGCAAATAAAAGGGTTCTTTGATTAAATTTTCAAAATATGGTTGACTTTGATAATTTATTTTTTAATCTTGTAATTATATTTTTACCCTACTTTGCTTTATTTTAATAAAATAAAAATATGTTTGGCACAGCTCGTGAATGGAATGCATAGTGTTTTATAATTTAAAAAGGAAATTAAAATAATCTATTGAACAAATATGAAACATTTTATCTGGATTAGATCATTATATCTTATTAGCATCATCATCCACTTAAGGGAAGTGCTATCAATTGTTAATTGAGACTTCAAATAGTAGAGAGATTTTCTAATCAGGACAAATACTACTATTTTTATGTTTATTTTTTATTTTACATAAAAAATAACTGATGTTTCATATTTGCTATAAATTTTTTTTTATTTAGTGTGAATCATCACAAACTCATTTCTACTGTGTTTGTATATACACTAATAATGCTTTATTTTTTATTTATTTTATAAAATCAAATTAAATTTATCATAAAATAGATTATATGACAATATTTTTTTTGAACTTAATGTTAATTAATGTTGGCTTCTAATTTCACCAAATCAAAATTTTCATATCTAAAATGCATCTTTTAACATCAAATATCAAAATGGGATCTCTGAGTATATTAAAATAATGACTAGTATTAGTAATATCTTATTCTTTAATTTTAATTATAATTTTTTGTTTAACTTTTTTGCTTAATACTATGCAAGTGTTGCACGTTGAAATATTCACATTCATAAAAGTAACAAATTAACATCTTAATTTTTTAAGAATATATAACATTCAAATCGATAAAAAAAGAGTTTTTATATAGAAAATAAAAAAAAAAGAAAAAAAATTTTTGGAGCCTAATTCAATTGAAAAGTTCCTTCAATATATTTTGGTGATTACAAAAGATGTCCTTCTGGATAATAAGAAAAAAATATTAATACAATATAGTAGACACAATCAATAATGAATTACATGATAAATGTTGGAAGAACACTAATGTATTAGAATTATTTTCGAGAGATAGTACTTGGTCATTTTCAATTAAGGAGAGCAAACAACAAACTAAGAAAAGTAGTAATCATATAGTCGACAATGTGCATCTTTCTTTAAAGAGATGATATGTATCGACAGTGTTGGTAATGTTGAGGCTAAAATTGATAGGCATTGATGTCAATATCAATGAAGCAATCTTACAAGTAGTGATGTGTATTGATGTTGTTGACAACAACAAGTGAAGCTAATGGATTTTAATGTGGGCATCAGTCTTATAGATAATAGTGTGCATCTATATCATTGGTAACAATAAGAGACAAAATCGGCAGGCATCATCAATAGTATTTATGATATGCATTAGCCTTTTAAGAAATGGCATGCATCAACACTATTGGTAATTATAAGGTGAAGAGGTCAACAAGTGTTAGCATTGGTTTTGATAATATGTATTAACCTTAAGTGATGGCATATGATGATGTTATTGGCGATAGTAGGTAACAAAATTTGTCAGAATTGACATTTATGTCAACAATGTGCATCAATATTCTAAGTGATGTTGTCGATATTATTAGCAACAACGGGTGACAAGGTCGACATGCATTATTGTTGGTATTGATTGCATGCTTCAGCTCTACAAGCGATGATATGTATTGATAATATATATTAATATTGAAGGCAATGGAGAGTAACAAAATTATCAAGCATAAATATAGTCATAAGATATGAGTTAGGCAACAACAAATGGACAATAATGGTTCAGAGATTATAGTTAAGCAATGGTGGTAAATAGATTATAGTTGGGCGATGATTGTCAGGAAACCGCAATCTAGTGACGATGGTTGGAAGATCTTTTTTTTTTATGATGAAGATGAGAAAATTTTGTTGTAGTGATAATGGATAGGAGACTATAATTAGGTGATGGTGGTTGGACGACTATAATAAGGCTAATGTAGTCAAAAGAGTTTTGTTAGGTAACATTGATAGGGTAATTATAATATAGTGATGATGGACAAGAATTCATAGTCATGAATGTGATAAAGCGATTCTTGAAATGAAATTGTAATCAAGCAATAAATAATTATAGTTAGGTGACGATGATTGGGGCATTCATAGTTGTGTGATAGTGATTGTGAGATCACAATTGAGCGATAGTAGTTAAGTGATTGTAATCAAACGATGGTGATTTGGTGCCTATAAGTAAGTGACCTTAATAGGGAGATATTGGTCAAACAATTATAATTGGGTAACAATTGTTAGATAATTATATTCAGGCTATGATGGCGAGAATCCTAATGGCGATGATGATCATGTGATGAAGTTGGGCATTGTAAAATCACAGTTAGGAGATAGTTGCATGATGGCGGTTGGATGATATTGTGGGGGTGGCAACGATTCATTGATAGCGCTCATGCAATAACAGTTTGATAGTGGAGGTGGAGAATGGGTTGTGCAATGGTGGATGCCAGCTAGTAGCTTTATGATAATATTGGTCAAACGATGGTGGTTTGATGGTAGAGAACATATAAGGAGTGGTCTAACAGTGTTGGTCTGATTAGGGCATTTCAACATCAATGATTGAGCTATAATTGCCCGGTGGTGATAACCTAATTAAGATGAAGACTATTTGATGCATATATTCTCTTTCAAAAATATGAATATCAAAATTATTAATAATATTAATTAATTTTAAAAAAAAATTAAGTTTTAATGTATTTAATATTATTTGATGCTGACATATTATATAACAAAATATAATTTTTTTTTTGGAAAAAAGTTAAGGGCGTTTGCCCAATATCATTCCAAATGTGAAAAGTGGTTACATGTATGAAGCCAGAAAGGCCTAGAGACGAAGAAGATTGTAACAAGAGAACATAAGAAAAAAGCCAAATCTAAACAGAACAGATGTCGTGAAAGATAAAGGAAAAAAAAAACACCCAAACATGGACCCAGTCATAACAATAACTGGAACATCCCATAAGGTCAATAATTTCCATAGAATTGATATCGGAAAGAGGGAAAGGCCAACCAGTGGTTACCTTCATTGTCATCCATAGGAAGAAACAAAGAGGTCTATGCCTTGGTTGCAGGGAAGGTCATCCAGATCAGAAGAAGCACATGTCCAGTAGGTCATCATCGTCCATATAACCCTAAAAATTATCAAATATAAAAAAAAAAACAGAGACATGAGAAGCTACGAAAAGAAAAAGAAAAAAAAGTTAGTCACATTATGAATAGAGGGAAACCCATTGATGAGCATCTACTGTAGATTGAACTACATAAGGTAGTAACTTTCATTAGGAAGAATGGATCTAAGCAGCTCCATGGAGAAGGGGCATTCGAAAAAGAGATGAGCATGTGATTCCAGGGATATGTGACAAAAGCAGCTGGTGAGAGTGGAATCCACTCCTCTTTTTGATAGGACATCTGAGATTTTAAGACCCCCAATGTACATCATCCAACAATAAAGGGCAAGATAAATTGCATGACCCTTAAATCATATCTCTTTATGCCAGTCCAAGATGGGAAAAGACTAAAATATAGCCCTCTTGAAGTCCAAGCGAGAAGGATTTTTGCTGTTACACCAGGAAATCCATTCTCCCCCACCAGTTAAAGGAATCGAGTTAATGAGAGCAAAGCATGAGGGAGATTCTATTGAAATTCTAAGAGGGAGTCTCCATTTTCCATAGTGAATTATAGAGCTGAGCTTAATATCCAATGGTAAGCCGAACAAGCTGATCCCATTAGAACCCAATAAGTTATGTAAGTTTTTACCACCACACCAGGGATCATAGAACAAAGCAAAGAAAGTTCCATCCCCAATATGATAGAGTATTTTTTTCTCTGAATCTGGAGGCATTAGATTTGAGCTCATTCCATAAAGGAGATGCCCTATTTTGTGATGAGTTCCAAACCAACCCATATTTTTGAGTGCACCATTTGGAAAAGGAGGACTCCAATCTTAACATTCTCCATAAGATTTTAGCCTTGCATAAGAGATTCAAAGAGGAGGCAGAAAGGAGGCCAGTACCCCCCTTGTCCTTAGGTAAAGTAGTCTTAGCCCAAGAAATGGTATGAAGGCGCTTGGCTTCATCACTATGGTAGAAGAAATTAGAGGTGAATGAGTATATTTGTTTTATGACACCTTTGGGAATAGCAACAGATCTGAACTAGTAGGATATATAATTGTTAACAGAGAAACCAATTAGTTGAAACCTCCCTCCATATGAGAGGAATTTGCACTTCCATCCTACCAACCAAGCCTGTAATTTATCAAAAAGAGAATTGAAATGAATCATCCTAAGAGGCTCAGGTATCAGAGGGAGGCCAAGGTATTTGATATGGAGGGATCTTAGCTTGATATTGAGAATGTCACAAAGAGCATCCACCCTCCTAGTGGCTTTAGAGAAGCAAATGAGACTTCTCGAGTTAACTTCCAACCCACATAATCCTTTAAGATAGTTAGGCTAGTCAGAGAGTTTAAAGTTGAGTTTTTAGCTTCCCCCATTGCAACCAGGTTATCCACAAAAAGGAGGTGAGAGATTTTACACTGCCCATAAGAGAAAAGATTATATCTGAAGAGGTTGACTTCTCTTTCTAAAATGTAAGAAAATGTATCCATAGCAATGGTGAAAAGGAAAGGGGACAAGGGGCATCCCTGACATAAGTCATTTGAAGATGAGAAGAGCCATTTTATTTTTCCATTTAGGACTATAGAAAAAAGAACATTAAGAATGCAAGCCGCAATCCATTTAATGAATCGAGAAGGGAAACCCTTAAGAGCCAACCTATACAGAATAGTCTCTCTATTGACCAAATCAAATATCTTTTTGAGGTCAAATTTTGCCTGGAAGCAACATCAATTATTACTAGTGGAAAAATTATACATAATTTCTTGGGCCATTGCCAAGTTATCGGCAATGTCCCTTCCTTTGATGAATGCTGATTGAGCTAGGTGAATGAGATTTGGGAGAGTCTTCTTGATTCGGCTAACCAAAACTTTAGCAAGCACCTTGTAAAAAGTATTATATAAGGAGATGAACTGATAATCAGATAAGGAGTTAGAGTGTTTTACCTTAGGAATAAGGGTAATCAAACTGTGCTTGAATATATTAGGGAGCCTTTGAGTCTTGAAAAAATGTTGAACTGCAAGAAGAAACTATGTCCCAGTCATATCCCAAGTAAAAGTGAAGAATTTAGAGTTGAAACTATCAAGCCCAGGAGACTTGTTCTCATTAATACTACAGAGAGTAGAAATTATTTCTTGATCACAGACGTCTTAAGTAAGTTCAGATGCCAAACCAAGAGAAAGATGATCACCAATTGGAATGTCATGCTGAGGAAGAGAGGAATTATTGCCGTAGTTAAAGAGGGAAGAATAATATCTGCAGATTGCTTCAGCAATAGAATCAGGATTCACAATAACCCCATTTTAGTGCAATTCCCTAATCAAATTAGAGTTTTTTCCTCTATAGAGCTATGAAAGAATTTCAAGTCATCATCAGAATGAGTAAGCCAATGAGCCTTGGCCCTCTGCTTAACCCAAATGTTTTCTTTAATAACCAATTCAGAGTATCTTGCATTAATTTCCTTAACATCAAGAACAAGTAGAGGATTATGAGGTTCTCTATCTATCTTCAGCATAATATTCTCTTGGTCCTCCTGAGTTGATCCACCTGCTGCTTGATAGGTAAAGTGTCACAATGCTTAAGTTTTAAGGCAGCTTTAACTAAATTCAGCTTTTTAGAGAGGACAAAGAGAGGGTCACCTCAAATGTAATAGTGTCAAGCTTTTGTAGTGACAATATAATAGTCAAGAGCCACTACCTAGTGATTTTGGAACATAAAACGGTGAGAAGATTTTGAGGAGTTATTTAGAATCATAATGGTTAGGGAGTGGTTAGATGTAAGGGGAGGAGGGACTCTGTAAAAGGAGTTTGGGAAAAGTTCGAGCCAAAGAAGATTACAGAGCACTTGATCCAGCCTAGAGAAGATATGATTAGAGAGTTGTTGATTGGACCAAGTAAAGCAGAGTCCAGTGCTAGAAAGTTCTAGCAATTCACAGTCATTGATGCACTCTTGAAATGCTAGAAAGTTATTTGGGGAGGGGGATTTCCACCCCTTTTTTCTTTACTAGATAAAATACAATTAAAGTCCCCCATTAAGATCCAAGGATCATGCAGGGAGCTCGCAATATCCCTTAAGGAGTTCCAAATGGGCATTCTATTTTGGGGGCTGTTCTCAGCATAGATACATGATAAGAAGAAGGGCTTGATACCGTTGATTAAAACACTACCATGAATGAGTTGAGGAGTCACTACTATAGGAGCAAAAGAAATACGGTTGGAACTCCATTTGATCTAAATACAACCCCCTAAAGAACAATTGAAGTTGGAGGCACTTCTCTCCGCAGGGAAGAATTTGAGCTTGTGAAAAGAAGGAAGAGAGTCATCACGAGCAAAGTTGATCTTAGTTTCAAGAAGACAAAATAAATCAAGTTGGAAGTCCTTAATGATCCTCAGGCAGTCGAGTTTTCTGCTCTCCTCCATAAGGCCTCGAACATTCTAACATCCCATTATAGGAAGATTCATTGAGAAGAGGGAGAAGCGGGCTTCTTGCCCTTTTCTTGTTATCTTTTTGAGCTAAAGGGGATTGATTGGATCAGGGCTTGGAATTCCCTCCATCCTGAAGGGATTTTTTCCGGGATATTGGGAATCTTGTTTGGAGCTTTCTGGCCATTGAGTTTGGAGGGTGAGACAACAGCTGATCGTGTGGTGATTCTAGTGGTAACAGAACTAGGAAATAATTCTTCATGATCCGAAGAACTAGAAGAATCATGATCATGATCTGGTTGCTCTTCCAGAGTAGGGGATAGAATGGGTGGATGGTTGAGATCCATAATAGCAGACGAGGAAGGGGCTCCTTGGGGAACCTTAGGCATGAACCACGATTTTAATTTGCTTTAGATTAAAATATAAATATTAAATATTAATTAAATATATTAATGAATACAGGTCTAATTCCGAAATATCTACTACATTTCATCGAAAATCTGCCCCCTCTCTCTCACGCTAGTAAACAGAACTGATCTTCTCCGTCGTCATGGCTTTCCCATCTCGCTTCCTCCCTCATTTTTTGCTCGTCCCATCCCCAAACCTTCCGAGAAAGGTTATTCTCTCATCCTCTCAAAGCGCTGGTAGACGGAATGCCGGCCTCGTTCCTGATCATCGCCTTTCCGCCATAACCACACCTCGTCGACGCCTGTGGAAGTGAAGCAGTGCCTTCGATGCATAAGTTAAGCACTGCGACGAAGATAACTCTCCGACGGCCTGCTCCTTCCACGGGCACGCCACTGGTATCCTCCTTATCCCGTGCTATACCTGATCGGCTAATTGGCTCAAATTCATTTCTTTGATAACTATCTTTTTGATTTGTTGGATATAATTTGTTAAATCTGATCTAAGCTTGGTCTAAGCAGAGGGCAAAAACCGATTCATTTTTTGAACTATTTTTATTTTTTATTAAATATATAATTTTCTAGTGGTATCAATATTATTAAATTTTTGTTTGGAAAATTGCATTTATATACATACCATACAATTTTTATATATTTAAGTATGTAACATCAAAATATTAATAATTATTACTTAAATTTTTAATATTATATAAAAATAATATTTACATTAATTTTTAAAAGTGAATTGCATCTTTTCACGAATAAAAAAATATTATATTTATGAGTATTAAATTTTAATGTTAGACATATAAATGAATTAGAACTATATGCTAATACAGGTAAATCTTCCTTTAGAATAACACTGACTATTATTATGTAATATCATGTGAGCCCAAAAGTCAATAAAAAAAATTTAGGCATTGAAAAGAAAAAAAAAATTATCATAGTTTGATTTTGTGTTTGACCCCTAAAATAAAACGAATTAGAATTGAATATTAATGATTATTGGAAAATTGAATTGATTGACCTTCATTAAATTGAATGAGGCACATAAGAAGTCCTATTTAGCTAATATTGAACTTAGATTGAGTTGGATCTTAATGATATTAATTTTGCTGATATTCAAATAAAAATTGTGTAAATATGTAATTATAAATTGTATAGTATGTAATTTTACATCTGGGTTGTTATTTGACCTCCATATTTATTGGCAACGTTCAAACTTCGTGCTCAAAAGTCAACATTATGATATAATTGGATAGAAAATAAATTAATTAATTAAACCCGTTGTAGTTTTCACTATAGGGGACAAACTAAATTTGAAGTTCCTCTTAAAAATAGAATCACAATTGAGTTATATATTATTGCTGAATAATCTCTTGTAGTTGTTTTGATGATCAGCGATGCTCAATCTGCGATATATTTTCTGATGATCAGAAGTAGAGACGAATATGCAGGTGAGAGGGGGTTCTTGTCTCTGTCTCCGCCGCATTAAGGAATTGACGGTGAGTGGACGGATAAGAGCGGTGTGATTATTTACAAGTGGCATGAGAAGGATAGAAGGCCGGAAACTGGATTCTCGAATTGGAAGAGGAGATGGAGCTGCTGCACTGAGCACGAAGAACAAGCACCGCCATGTCGCCGTGGGTACCATCTATCTTATGATGTTGGATTGACATTATTTATATGAGCATATGATTGTTTGATATATTTATGATGATGGTTTGCCATTAGGAAGAGTTCCGGATGAGTGCATCTGAATTATCTATGTACTTGGTAGACTAATTATTATTATTTTTATTTTATTTGTGGAAAAATTAGATGAGAAATCTCAAGTAAAATTTGATATTAAAATAAGAATTAGTTTATTATTTATATGATTCATATTCTGAATATATATATATATATATATATATATATATATATATATATATATATATATATATATATATGTATATATATATATTAGCAATATATATATATATAACACTTCTTATATTTACTTATCTAACATTTAAAAGTTTTATATTTATATTGTTAATATTTTCCTATGCATTAAAAGATGCATTGCACTTAAAAATGATAGTAATATTTTTTATATGATAATAAAGATTTAAGTGTTAAAATTTAATTGTTAAGCATATAAATGTATACAAATTATATGGTACGTCTATAACTCTCCTTAAATGAACTACTGTAAGTAGGGTTGGGCAAAACTGTGGTTGAAAGAGCGAATTTCACAAGCTCATTTGGTCACTTGCCACTTTCATATTACAAACAAAATTTTGAACAAATTACAAAATAAAAAAGGTTTCTCATTTTTTTCATTTTTTTCTCAATCAAATAAATAGCTGAAAATTGATTTAATTCAATTCTTTAATTATTTTGTTTTCTTCCTTTCAATTTCTTAATTATATCATCTTTTAAGAAAAAAAAAAGAAAAAAACAAAAAAGTTTCATTATACAACAACAACAACAAGCCTTAATCCTACTAGGTGGGGTCGGCTACATGAATCCTTCGTCTCCATTGTGTCCTATTATGTGTCAAATTCTCATTTAATTCAAGATAAAGATCATTTTTATACATCTTAACCAAGTCTTTTAGGTCTACTTCTACCTTTCTTAACATAAGGCAAATCTCCATCTACTCTCTAATGGTCATCAGTAGGCTTTATGTGTAACCATCTAGGCGACTCTCCCTAATCTTATCTATTGAGCTACTCCAACTTTTTCCCAGATACTCATTTTGCATTCTACCTCTAAGGGTAAAGCCACTCATCCACACGAGCATCCTCATCTCTGTAACACTTAACTTTGTCTTATGTTTCTCTTTTATTAGCCAACATTACATAAGTCTTCACGGTCTTATCTTATAAAATTTTTTTTAAGTTTAAATTGGAATTTTTCTAACACATAATATGCCGGATGCATTCCTCCACTTCAACCATCCAACTTGAATTCTACTAATAACATCTCCAACTACCATCATTTTTGAACAATACTTAAATATCACATCATTCACTCTTATTAATGACTTGATCACAAAAGTAACACTACCACTAAAACTTCTACAACTAAAATTACTCCATTTATTCGGGTTTAGCGAAAACCTTTAGATTCTAAAGTTGACCTCCATAATTCAAGTTTCTGTTGGACTCCCTCTCTAGTCTTATCAACAAGAAGAATGCCATCAGCAAAAAGCATACACCAAGGTACATTTTCTTGTAAATGCTTCGTAAGAATATTCATAACTAAAGTAAAAAAGATAAGAGCTTAATGTTGATCCTTGATGTCATCCAACTGAAATAGAAAAATATTTTGTCGATCCTTGTAAATGTCTCGTAAAAAAGTTTCATTATAATTCAAGTAAATTTCTCAAGCAAAGCCACGTAAATACAGGTTCAGATATTTTTGTTAAAGTAAATTTTGATATGCTTGCATTTGAAGTGATGTACGAACCTTAGTATCATTTTACATACATAGCGCATTATTTTATATATAAAAAATATTAACTTTTTAATTAATAGATATGTTGCGTGCTAGAAAATTAGTCACGGTAGAGTGAAAGTTTACGCCTTAGCCTTGTTGTGAAATCCAAGTAGCATATAATTAAAGAGGCATTTCAGGAATTTTAACGTGGAAAACCAGGGGAAAAATGCCAAGTAAAAACTTTCTACGTTTGGTCTGAAGTCTTCTCGATAACAGATTGATATATTTGTGTATGTTAATATGTTATGATTAAATCATTAAAAATTTTATAAAAATAAAAAATATGAGTTGAGTTACTATTATAAATTTTAATATTGAAAAATTAATTTAAAAAATTAAGATTAAAATGGTTAATTTGTGGAAGAATAGGGTGATTATGTATTTAAAAAAAATTAAAAAATTAATAATAATAATAATAATAATAGTAAGAATATTGATATATTTTAAATATTCAAATATTAGATATAGAAATATTAAAATTTAAATATTAAAAATATATAAAATTAGTTGTCATTTACGTAAATTTTGAATACCAATATTGCATTTAAAGTGTGTACCAACGTACGTACCAGTTTGTCTTTTGCTCCCACTGCTGCTGTATAGACGGCGTGTCCGCAAACTCCAAAAACTGCCGCCTCTGGACTTACGCCCTAAACTCTAGTTGCATCGCCGGGTTCATCGTCATCGTGCTCGCCAACTTCCAGACCAACTCCTCTTCTACATTACTCCACCGATGCCCTCGCGACGTAAAAACCTGCATCGGCCTCGGCTGTCTTGTTACGGAAGACAGCGTCGTCCGTCACCCTGAATCATCCCCTGACATGGAGTTCGCCGTCACCAATCTCCTCACCGATATTCTCGTTCGATTCGAGGGTTACCTTCCCGATTTTTTTGGCGAGGGACATTTTGTCGTAGTCGAGGGTTTTCTTCGCCCGTTTTCCGTCGATGACTGCCTCCGCGTCGCTTAGGCTGGACTAGAGGTGACGATCAAAATAGGGAGCCTTGATTGCTACATTAGGACAACGGAGGTTTCCGCCAAGCACGAAGAGAAGTACATGCTTAAGGCGGGGTGGCAGCACTTGAGAAGAATAAGTTGGAGGAGGAGTTAGAAGTTTATTCATTGGCGATAGAGAAGACGAACGAGGACTGTAATGATACAGGTTTTTTGGATTCTTTTTTACTTGATTCTAGTTACAAGGTTTGAATTTTCCATCTGATTTTTTCTCGGAGGCTGTTTACTTTTGTGTTATGCAGTTATTGTTGTGAGTTGATTGTTAAAATCCCATTCAAATTTTGTTTGGAACAGAATAGGGATAGTTTAAGAATAACAGGACAAGCGGACATTTTATTTTCTGATATATAGATACGACATAAAATTACATACTTTGTAAAGTGTCTTAGCTCATTATTCTTATGTATGTGACCTTCTATTACGTTGATATGTATATCTGTTCCTTAAACTGGTATGCTTTAATATTGTGGTATGTACCAAGGACAATTAATGTGCTATTTCAGAACATCTAAAGAGTATTTTAGACTAATATCCAGTAAATGCTGATAAAGCACAATACAAGTTTTTTTTTTTCTATTACAACCTGCAGTGGCTTAGCTTCACTGGCTGCATAGTTCTAATTCACAAGACTACCAGGAATGGTTGCGAATTGAGTTCTAAATGTTTGTTGTAGGAAAATACGTAGTTTTAGATGAATTATAAGTAAGCTAAGGGAAATAGGGTTCTGCAGAACTGTTAATAGGGTGCGATTCTGTGTTTCAATACTTTAAAACAACTGTCCTTTTATTTCCAATGTCCCCATTATCTAAAGTATGATTTGTTGAATAGCGTGCCTTTAACTAGGTATTAAATATCGAATTTTGTAAAATTATTTGCTTTATTGGTCAAATAGGATCTTCATTAACATCCACTTCAACCCAATTCGTCGCATGGGATGCATTTATGCTTGTCTCTTCAAAATCTAAATGCTGCTCATCATCCTATATATTTTCTTTAAATACCAAATGTAGTTTGAAAATTTTTAGAAGCATGATCTTTGTTACAAAACTTCTCCAAGCTCTATGTAATTTGCAATTGAAATATTTTGGAAAGATGTATCTTCTAGAAATGACTGAACACAATAAAAAAAAGCATTAACATTATATAACTTCACATTTTAAAAATGATATATGCTAAAGAAGTAATAACTTAATATGTGACACATTCCTCATGGCCCATCAATATCATCTTTTTAGTCATCCTAAGTTCTACTAAAATTTTTTTTTCAGCCCTGAATGTTATTCCACATTATTTTTTTAATGTCAAATTTGATTCTTTTATTTCATAGTTGTGAACTAAATTCTAAATCTTTTTTTTTTAAATTTTTGTGCAATACTGTACTACACAATATCTTTGAAGCCTTATACACTAATCATATCTACATATATGATAGACACACTCACACATTATTTAAAATAGCCCAATAATTCATTCTTGATTCAAACTCCATAAAAAATTTTGAGTTTTTCACATTTTTGAAACAAATGTGACGTTGGGTTTGAGATGATTTATTTATTCTAGAAATATTAATTGTCATTTCTAAAGGAAGATTTGCATCAATGAAAATATAAAATTCTATAATGATTGAAAAAAAAATATTTCTATCACCACAAAATGTATATGCATCAAAAAATAAGTTGGGGACATACATAGCACATAACTCATATATTTACATATATAATACTTAAACTTTCATATTTATATAATTAGCACCAAAATTTTAATATTACATAAAAAATAGCATTATCATTAATTTTTTTATAGTAAAATGCACTTTTTCTTACCTAGGAAAAGTGCAATATTTATAAATATCAAACTTTAGGTGCTAGATATGTAAATATATAAGAATTGTGTGCCTTGTATGTAAATTTTTTAAATATATTTCTATCTCAAAAGCAAATATGCTTATTCCAAAAAGAGAAGTCTATCTCAAAAGCAAGTATGCCTATTAATAATCAATGTCATTCACATTCTACATTACATTAGCAATTTGGGCTGTTTTTTTTAACCACTCTTGTTTC
This sequence comes from Cymbidium sinense, assembly GCA_021442155.1. Taxonomy (NCBI): domain Eukaryota; kingdom Viridiplantae; phylum Streptophyta; class Magnoliopsida; order Asparagales; family Orchidaceae; genus Cymbidium; species Cymbidium sinense. The sequence continues at coordinate 56,635,289 of CM038216.1, forward strand.
TTTGTCTAACATATTTTTCATACCTATTTTTGAAAGTATGAAATTGTCACCATCCTTTGTAATAATCCAATTATGTTTTGAACTTGTGTTTTCAATTAGAAGTATAGGTCATACTTAATAATTATAAAATGATTCTTCAAAGAATCAAAAGTATGTTCCACAATGGTGCATTGTGAACGTCAAAGGTTAAACAACTTTTTATAAATTGTTGGTTATATGTCAATAAACTCCTTCAAATGATATTTTGTGGTATCATATGGAGATATAATGCTTTTTGCATTTGAGTGCCCATCATAAACTAATTAATACTTACATGTGAGGTAGGTTTTGATTTTATTTTCTTTAAAATACTATAACTCATTACAAAATATTTACAAAAGTGTCTTCATTTTGCCTTCTCAAACATGTAAATCATTGTGTCCTTCTAATGCCTTTTGAAGAAATGTAGTGTCATGTTGTGAGTTTTTCCAACTAGTTAGAACATATGTGAACATTAAGTCTAAGTCCACTACTTCTAGTATATTCTGGATTGGGTATGTTTTTGGTTCTTTAAAAGCAAATTTTAGTTTACTAAGGATCCTAGTTTAGATGTTTGTTCCATCAATAATATTAACACAATTCTAATTTTGATGAAATTTACCGATTAGAATTGTAGACTTATATAAGGTTTATGGTTGTACCATAAAAAAAGGAATGAGTCTGTCATTTGACTATGTCTTATTTGGAGTAAGGAGCATTGGAAACTTTATTGTCTTATGTTGTAATTTTTATATAGCATACAACATAATATTCAAGTATCCAGTCAAAGTTTTTTTTGGATTCTTTAAAGTTGAAATAAATGACCCTATTACAAACACTATATCCAACTTTTTGTAACAAAATAGCAATTTGTTCTTCAATGTGCACATTAATTATGCTTATTGAAAGCTTCTTGTTTGGAATAGATTGCATATTTGAAAAGAAAAGATCTCTTTTCATTCACATTGTATTAACACAATCAAAGTATATTTTGTGTTATAATTTAAAAATATATATTTTACATTAGATATTCGGCTCATTATTATGTTCTCATCGTTCCCTTTTTAGTTCATATAATAATACAAACAAAATACTAACTATTACAGCAACATGAACTATTTTGTAGTTTGGACTTTCACTCATCGTTTATTCATTTCAAATCTCTTCCTAATTTGATGATTGTTCTTTGTTAGTTGTGAACCTCTCAATCATTGATAACTACAATAAAAACTTAGTTGAGTTGTCATAAAAAATATAAATTGGTTTAGAAGAATGATGATTCTACAAGTGTTATAGGCCTATGAATATAATGTTGTTGTAAATACGCATAAATGTTTAAAGTTGGATATTATAGCTACATATTGGCAAAAATCTTTGTCCATGCTTGTCAGAAAAACATTTAATCAAACTATTCTACAAGATAACTTCCAACAAGTTTAATTGAACATGCAAGTAAACAAGAAAAATTAAAGCTCAATGTGTTATTTAATCTCAATCATTCAAGCGAAAGCTTGCAAATTGCCAAATTTGAGTTGTTTTCTATAGAGGACAAAATATCTAATCCTTATTCTTTCTCATAAGTTGAAACAAGGGGTTGTTTGTTATCAAATGAGGAATTAAAATTTTGAATACTATCTATTTAATTAGGAATTATGTTTATTTTTAAAATATCATTTTTTTATCATTGTCGATTCATATAATATTATTAGTAAAAAATTACATATTATGCACATATGATTTAATATCAAATTTAGAACATTGTCTATTTAATTAGAGAATGATTTAATAATAATGAGAATAATTGATAATTTCTCAATTAAAAAATAAATTGTACATTGTTAATTTAATACATGAAAATTTTGCAAAATAATTAAAAAGGAATGGGAATATTTAAAAAAAAAACATTAGAGTATAGTCAATTAAGGGCTTTTTGTCTTGGAAAGTTATAGACACTTTTATAAAACAAAGTTCTAAGAAGGTATGTTCATTCAACTTTCTTAGAATCACTACATTTTATTTTTTATAAGTTTAATTTATCCATACATTAGTTGGCGTGCCCTTCACCAAATTCTTTAAAATTGATTTAGATATTTAAAATATATTGGGTAGTATAACCATATTACTTTCGTTGTAATATTCACAGTTTCTTCTTTTTGATTTGTTCTTATTTCTACTTTTCTTTTGTAGCAATCTCTTATCATATGTATTGGCTTTCTTTAATGCTAATATCCACTCTGGCAATCTTAGGATTTGCTTATATTATGATGCGTATTGACTTTTATTTCGTGATTTGGATCTGCGTCTATCTTTATATTTATTTTTATTTTAAGGCCTCATATTATTATCAATATTCAATCTTGGAGGGATTTCACTTGTATTATGCCATCCCATATCTTCACTAAGGATGAAGTCTCTAATATCATTTAGTTTTAATTTGTTTGATTCATAGGAGCTGCCAATGGTCATTGATACACCATTCTAATTTTATGGAGTGAAGATATGGGATGGCATAATTTTGTTTCATTCATAGTACTTCAAATATTGCTTTTTCATACATTAGAAAATAATGATAGATGTACCACTTTCTCTAAGTCAATGACTTAGAGTGAACGCAACCTCTTATTGTGAAAATAAGGGCTGAATGTGGAGAAGCAGATAATGTTTTTATTACTATTATCCTCTTCTCTTGTCGACTGTAAGAGTTTTCTTTCTCTTTTATTTTCTTTATTGCAAGTGCCTCTCCATACTATAATAGAAAGGTTATGCCCCTCTTCACTAGATATTGGAGTTTTCTTTTTTCTATTTACTTATAGTTGTGAGATGCTGCATCATAATATAATCATTTTCTTATGTAGTGCTTAGAGGTAGTAACTAGCAAGTTCGAATATGTAAGGAAGATGGTTGCAGCTATCATGATATAAATTTTGGATAGAGGATGGCGGGTAATTAATTTATAAGAGTTAGGTAAATGGTGATAGGTTGGAAACTTTACGTTGGAAATTTATCTTCATATTACAACAGTTGTGGTAGGAGCAACACTGCTATAGTTGCCCAGCTATCTCCAGAGACCTCCAACCAAAACACACAGGTGGGTCACTCAACGATCCAAATTTGTGAACAACCTATTTAATGGTGCAGCTCTTACAAATTATTTTAATTTTTTGTTTTGAAAAATCATAAATGTATACAAATCTAAAAAACATTTTTTGTTTCATGTTAAGAAATAATCAAAATAGGTTTAAAATAAATTAAAAAATAACAGTGATCTCGAACAATGAAACAACTTTTTAGATATTATTCATTTTTTATGCTTTATCTGAATCAAAACCATTATCAAGTTTAATTTAAGTGGAGTTTTTTATTCAAATGTTAATGTCTTGATGTTCTGATGCAGCAACTTACCGAGTTCAAGTCTCACGTTGTTTTTTTCTTTTATACATTCGTATATGGTTTAGACTACTCATTTCTATTAAGTTCACTTTACGTGTATCTCTGCTAATACTAGTGGTCAGACAAGTAAATATTCTATTGGAAATCACATGGGTTTGTTATGGTAGCAGATATATATACTCCTGCTGTAGCTGTAATGAGGAACACTGCCATCATCTCTATTCCTTAGTTAAATACAGTAGCTTTCGGTTGTTTTGGCAAGTACATCTGGGTTTCTGCATCATGTTCAAAATGCAATGACGAAAAAAGAAATTAGTTTTTAATCCAAAAGGCCAAAGCCATCTCTCTTTAGGTGAACTTATTTTTACTCCTGGATGATAGTCTTTGACCTTTTCAGATTCTGTTTTTTTAAACGAGTTAAGCATAAGATGCTTTCGTTTGTAATAAAATGCATTTTTAGCTTCTTCTTTTTTTCATGGATGTTAATATCCAGAAGGTTCATTCAAAACTAAATTTTGCAACATCAGATTGACGCTGTTTTTATATCAGAAGCAAAGAGAAATGAGTTGCCAACATTTCCTTTGTAATCCTGTAGTTTTCTTGTTGTTGAGTTAGATGGGTTTAAGGAAGAGAACTTTTCTTGAAGGTTGAGTATGGTTTATAAATTGGTCAAGTTTTTAGTTCAGATTAAAAACAACAAGTTCAAGCTTGGTTTGGACCTAGATTTGATTCAGGCAGCGTTTGAATGGCTAGAGCAGCATATATTCATATAAAATAAATATGCGTTTGTGCGTTCATTCACTTTTTATTCATTGATAATTTGACCTGAAGATAGACTAATACACATTGCTCCAGTGGTAGATAAGATTAGGGAGAGTCGCCTTAGATGGTTTGGCCACATAAAACGTCGGCCATCCGATGACCTGATTAGGAGAGTAGATGCATTTGATTTGCCTTATATTAAGAAAGGTAGAGGTAGACCTAAAAAGACTTGGTTAAGATATATAAAAAATGATCTTAGTATACTTGAATTAAATGAGAATTTGACACATAATAGGACACAATGGAGACGAAGGATTCACATAGCCGACCCCACCTAGTGGGATTAAGGCTTGTTGTTGTTGTTGTATAGACTAATACACATTGAAAGTCAGTTTGGTTTTTGGCCTGTATTGTGTTTGTATCGAAATCAGTAAGTGGGTTCAGGAATCATATTTTGATGCTAGAATTCGTAGTTAGAAGCCATGGGTGCTCTCATTCGAAAACCTTTTGATAAGCTGAGCTCTTTCATTCAAAGAGTTTTTCTAGATACTAAGAGTCTTCGTGAAGGTTTCTGACATGGATTATGTTCGGTTGGGGCTTTAGGGACTTTTGTGCTTTGTGAATGTTAAGAACATGCCATACCTCATTCAAGAATTTTGAACAAAGATTCCAGACCCAATGTCCAATAATTAATCTGTTAACCCATTGAAGATGATATATTCCTTAGCAATGGATATTAGTTAATTTGTATAATATAAAACAATAAAGTGAGAATTGTGATATTGAGTGGTATTTTCAGTATTTTTTTATTAACAGTAGAAACTTATTAAACTGTTAATTTGTAATAATATTTTTATACTTATGACGTTCCTAATTTACTAATTATACATTATTATAAGCAATTTGTAATTAAATTAGCAACTGTTGTGATTAAATATGTATCTATAATTATCATTAGTTAATTTGATGTTATTTTGTTGATTATGCTATAAATATACATCCTTTTGTCCATTCTATCATTTTCATTTGCACTGCTAACTCTTTAAATTTGCCTTTAACGGATCATCTAGGTTTCTTATTTCAAACTGAATTTAAATGGCTAAATGAAAGTGATAAGCCACAATTTGACCATTCGGTGGGATTAGAGGCTAGAACATCTTTAACCCCTAAATCCCTGAGAACCATATGTGGTCTGGCCTTCGTTCACACACTTGACACTCTATTGATAACCCAATTTAAGCGAGCCCTAAACTTCATATTTATGTTTAAAAAATATTATTTGTCTAAAAAAAACTATATGTTCGATGTTTGCTGGCTTTTTTAAAGCTAGAATTTGTTCTAATCTTCATAGGAAATTCTGAACTCACAATTTTTTGCTTCCCATTCAGGATATATGCTTTTTTAGCATGCATCATCCAATAAGACTAAATCTGCATTTACTTTTAAAATTATCATAGTACGTTCAAGTTCAAACATCACTTTGGTAAGATACTTGTTTGTGATGCGGCTTTTCTTCAAATTGGATTTTATCAGACGTGGCTTCTCTGTCTTCTTTTGTGACTCCTACGGCTATTATGTTGTCAAATTCCACCTACATCTGCCGCTTCTTTAGTGATTCGCAAGAATGTAGGAGATGGCTTTTGTGGCTTCTTTTGTAGCTTTGGAATATAGGATTGTAGTAAGCAGTTCGGTGTCTTGGTTCTTTCAACAGTTTTTGCAGCTGTTTCAGCTCGTTCGGGGATTTTACTTTGCATTGATGCTAAAGTTGATTCCTATTCTTTTTTAATGGTTGCTTCCTTATGTTTTATTTGTTTTTATTTGGTGACTTTAAATAGGGATACGAGGTTTGCTCTAGAAAAATAATGGAATGCTGAGTAGAATTCATTATGTTGTCAAATTTTTGTTTTTTTTTGAATCAATTCTTTGGTCGAGTGTGAGATTTGATGATTTTTGGGTGAGACCATTTCGTTGTACTAGAACAAAGCATTTTTTTGCCTTTTTTTTTCTTTTTTTCTTTTTGTGCTTCTCATTCAGTTTTTTTGGTAGAGACTATCTACTTGTGCAATTTGAGTTTTTGTTTATTGTGTGAAATCAATTTTGTTTGTGGTTCTCATTAGCCTTACTTTTTTAGCCATTTTATTACAACTTCATATATCTTGTTGCATGTGGATAATATTCTATCATCTTTTTTATTTTTTTCAAAGATAGTTAATGATTGTTTTGGATTAATAGCTTTGTCATGGGAAGTTTTATATGTTTCTTGTATTATTTTTTGCATCATATGCCAGAATTATACTAGAAATCTTAGACCATAAGTTACCTTATAATATATTTATTTTAGAGCTTGTAACAATAAGCAAATGATTTAATTTTTACAAAATTTGATTTTTTATTTTTTGATGCATCAAAATAAACAGCATAAAACTAATTAATAACAAATTTTGTTGAAGAAATATGCAAGGAATAAAATTATTGGACATAAGAAAAAAAAGCTAGCTTTATTTAGGCTAGCACATGATGTGACTCAAAATTAGGTAGTTGCACTTATATTACACATAAATGAGTCACAGATCTAAGTAACACTCGTATGGTTGAAAATGTGCCTCAAACCATTATTTAGGAACCCATATTCTAGGCTAATTGATGAGGTTAGCAGATGATCAATCTCAATTTAAGTTTAAATTAATGTTCTTTTATTTTAATTTTCTCTAAATTAGTCAACCAACTCTTAATATAAATTTGAAATTTGGGGAATCAATCACAACCATATTATTGACATCCATGCATGCGCCATAAGTTAATCGAGTTCATAGGATGATTTCGACGAGCTTCAGTGCGTAAATCGAAGCTGAAATGTACTATGCATCGCCAAAATCAGTTGAAATGATCTTTGATCGACGAACGACACGCGTTCAGAACGTCGAAATTAATTAGAATATATATATATTGCACAATTCGACGGTTGAACAATCAAGAAGGAAATCCGTTGGTGCGCTTACACGCATATCGGAGTCGGGAGGCTGCGACAATGCTCAAACGACCTCTGTTTGTGAAATTGATCGTGCCGTTAGCGTCGAAATGTCGAAACTATCAAAATGAAAACCGCTCTCGAATGGCGTCGAATGTCGGCGGTGTGACTTGAATCAAACGGTCGATGCGCATTACTGTTGAATCCGTGTCAATTTATTTAGAAACAATACTCATATTATGTAGGTTTGATTTGGAGTGCAATCTCAATCTCAATTATATATATAAAGATATGAAAACTTTTGATAATTATTTTCAATATGGTAAACACAATTTTATTTCAAAATTGATGTGAGACTAAATTGAGCCCTAAACAGCCTTAATTTGGTCCAAAAATTTGAAAATCCTACCTAAATTCTTAAGGAAATAAACTAATTAGGCAATTAGGGTCTTAATCCCCTTTTCTTTCCCTTGTTCCCCTCAGGATCAAAAAAAGGCATCCCTCAGGATCAAAAAAAAGGCATCCGTTCAGCTCTCTCTGGCGCAGTTCTACATGCTCTCCCACGGCCTCTTTCAGCCACCATACCGCTCCGGAGCCACAAAAATGGCTAAAGCGAAATCAGGAATGGCTGCGCATGATGTGTAGGCTGTAATTCCTGGAATTGATGGCCAAAAGAACCCAGCGATTCAGAATTTATAAGATTGAGGAGAAGCTGAATCTAGTTATTATTGAGAATGTGGATAAGCCTACTCTGATTTGTGAAGATTCCATTGCTAACCTCCCTGTTGATGAATGAAGATACACAATCTATGACTTTGATTTTGTAACTGAAGATAAGTAGATTAGATTCTTCTTTAGTGAATGGTCGCTAGACAGATCTAGAGCGAGAAGCAAGGTGATTTATGGAACTTCAAATCATAGTTTTAAGAGAAACGGATGGTGGTTTGCAAGCTACTGATCCTATGACATGGGCCTTGCCGTCAATAAGGGAACGTGCTAATTTCGAAAGAACCAAGAGCTGGTGGTTGCCTCCTTCCACAGTTATCGATGCAGTAGAAAAACGAATGATGGCCTTCAGAACAGATTTGCGACGGTTTCTCAAAATGCTTTATGGAAAATAGACACTATAACTATCATACTTGGTATATCGTCTTTGGAGGACATTATAACTCTGAAAGGTTCTGAGCGTGTTGAAGGATGCATTAATGTTAAAAAAACCAAAGCCTGGAACTTTGACATCAAGATGCTATAGTATAGATCATCTGAAGCCTCTTGAGATGGTTGACCACTTAAGAAGGGGTATGGGTATCTTTGGGCAGATAGTTCACATTGAAGAAATTAATGAGAAATTGGCTGTCCATGTGGATGTTCCTGATAGTCTTGCAGATGTCTCCAATGCAGCTCTGAGAAGGATAGGAATATCCAGATTATACAGCCATCTGGCTGAAGCTTTAAAATCTTCTCTTTCTGGAAAGAATGTTGTTATAACAACATCAACTTCTAGTGGAAAATCCCTTTGCTACAATATTCCTGTTATTGAGGCACTTGCAAAAGATAGGGAGGCATGTGCTCTTCTATATTTCCAGCGAAGGCGTTAACACAGTATCAAATGAGAGCTTTGTTAGAGATGACAAGCAGGTTAAATATTGGCTTCAATGTTAGCATCTATGATGGAGATACCTCCCAAATGCATCATTCTTAGATACATGATAATGCCCGAGTGTTGATTACAAACCGGACATGTTGCATAAGTCGATATTGCCCTATCATGCAAATTTTCAAAGGATCTTATCTAACCTCGTGCTCATTGTGATTGATGAAGCTCATACTTATCGATATGACACTAAAAATTACTACACAAATCTTGATATCTCGTAATGTCGATTCGAATTAAGATTAAGTAAAATCGCGTTTATTATCAATCATTTCTTAAACGAAGTATTTATAAAATCGATCGGCGTCTTGTGGCCTAATTTAATAAGCTCAAATCTCATAATTCTGACATCATTTGAGCATTCAAATACTTAAAATACATCAAATGATCAAATGAATCATTTTGACCCGTCCGATGGAGTGGTTCGGATTTTGCATGTATTTATAAACAATCTTCCCAATAATAACTTCAATTACATGAGGGAGAAGCAAGAAAGAGATAAAAGGCTTGAAGATCCTCCAAGCATAATCGTGCCGTCTCGGCTGCCCGACCGTAGCCGACCACCGTCGTCGACGCCCGCTCCACCTGGTCCACCTGCCGTCAACCATCGTCGGTTACCGTCCGGTCACCTCACCGCTGTCGGTCACCGTACCGACCACCGTCGGCCCGGCTTATCGACCACCGTCGATCATTGCGTCGTCGGCCGTCGTCATTAATGCTGACCACGTCGCTGTCGTATCGGTCACGCATTGCCGCCGACCATCGCGGTCGCCATCGCTGATCGCCTTCAATCACCATCGATCATCATTATCATTATTGCGGTCCGCGTCGGCTGTGACTACCATTCGCGTTCGGTTTATCTCGGGTCATCACCATCGCGCGCCGTTGTTTACCATCACGCCGCAACCACATTCGACACAATTCGTAGTTACACGATTGGGATTCTCATTGTCGCTTTTTTTATATCTGATTAATCGTGTCGGAAAACTATGTACTCGAAATAGATATATAGTGGAAACTTTTTTAGCTAGGCCCGTGATTTTTCCCCTCTTTCTCGGTTTTTTCCGTAAAATCCGGAGTTTCTTGTTCACTCTTCAAATTTACATTGTGTGTCTTTGGATTTCACAACAATTTAAGTCGTAAATTTTATTCTACCTGATTTTCTAGCATACTTATAAAGGTGTTTTTGGATGCCATACTGCTCTTCTTCTGAGGAGATTGCAACGAATTTGTTTGCATGTATATGGTAGCAATCCCTTGTTCATATTCTGTACCGCAACCTGCAAACCCTCGTGAGCATGCCATGGTGATCAAATATCCTACTAAGCTCAATAGGGCATAGTGGGTTTGAAGACCTCTATGCTCGATAATAGCTGGTCACTCATTTGATAATCGTCATCATTGCTCACTGCAAATGCATAACATAAAAGACTTAAATATATGAAAATTATATATGTTTGCTACATGCAGGTGATTGAAAACCTCACTATTGCGCAATAGGGCTTAATGGGCATGAAGACTATGGTGTCAAGATACATTCATTGCGCTCAATAAGGCAGAAAAGCCAAAATTATTAGATGTAGCCCCTATGATGTAATGTTGCTGAAATCTTGACTAAATTTTGAACTTAAAAAAAAAAAGGAAGGATGTTTGAATGTGTAGAAATTGTGTATATATTTGCTTTTATACGGTGATGGCATAACGAGATTAAAATTCTACCGATGTGCTTCAAAATATCAACCGTCACGCCATTGTGACATCAAATGGTTTCATTTAGCCCCTCTACATGGGATGACGCTAGAATATTATCTAAATGTTGTTCAAATTTTATCCAAAATTCATACTGCAAAAAAAAATTCAAGTTAAACAAATAGCGCTGCCTAAGCTCGCTAAAATAAATTGATATCGAAATGAATTTTGAATTATAAAAGAGCTGACAATAAATTTGAAATGAATTTAAAGATTATATTTTAAATAAATAAAAATGGAATGAACTTAAACATATTTATGAATTTAAAATGAATTGAATATTTTGGTAATAAATATAAATTTGACACTTCAATATCTCAGTTCAATTGATTTGGTAGATGACATGACTGAATATCCAATTAGAGCACAAAAGATCTTCTTGGAATTAAAATATAATTTTCAAATCATAATTTATTCTAAATGAATTGGAGAAAATCAAATGAATTTCAAAAGAGATTTTCATTAAAGACGTACAAGCCAAATAATATTTGAGAGTTGAAAAATTCAATAAGCAAGCTAATTGCGAGCAAAATTACGATGTTTTGGATTTTAATCTAAATCATCGTCACCAGATCTGGAATTCTTCGTACAAGCAAACAGAAGTCGATATTAAATTAAATGATGCACTAATTATGAAACTTCTTTCAATCCAAGAATAAAAAAACTTATTCTAATTATGATTTTCAAAATTAATGATTTCATTAATCAGATGCATGTATGTGCTCGGACATAGCGATTTAAAGTGTAAATTTTAATGTCTGAAAAGGTTGCGCAGAGTAAGTTAAGATTAAATAAACATAAAATTAATCTCATAATTTAGAAATAAATTTACCTAAATTATTAATTACTCGATAGCCACGACATTTATACCAAATACTTAAACTTTGTGTTTGACGCCGTAGGGTTTAAAAAAAAGGAGAGGAAGAATGATGAAATCGATTCAATCCTTTATGATTATATGCATGCAAGCTAATGAATTCTCCATATATTAATTCAAGCTAATGAAAGATATAAGTATTTAGCTCCATAAAATATGATCATAGTAGGCTTAATATTTTATATTTGAAATAGAATTAACATGGTTTACTTAATAATCAACTGCTAAATGAATTTAAATTACATTATATCATAAGACTCAATCATCTATATTTGTAATGGAGTTGACAATGTTAGTTATGATATCAATTTCTTAAAAAATTTAAATTACACATAACTCATAGTATCGATCCACTACTAACAAATAAATAGAGTTGAAAAGGTCTACTTTGATGATGGCCGTGTTGATTGAAAATCTCAACTGTAGAGTATCATTAAAAGATATTTGAGCTCTAAATTAATTCGTCATAAAACTAAATTTAAACTAAGTAAATATCTAAACTAAATAAAATTCATTATTTAAATACTTAAAGCAAACAATTCATCCACTCATCTACTATCATTGAGATGAGATATTAAGAAAACCTTAGCTCACAAAGGAGTTAATGTCAAGTTAAATAAATCACTATGTTCAAACTTAAATAATCTCATGTCAATAAGGATATGACCTGAGTCTTTTATCTGTGTGGTTTGGCAGTAGACTCCACATATGATATGGTTACGACCAGAGTCCTCTGATCGAGTGGTGTGGTGAAAATTTTAATTTCTTTAGAGAATAAAATATATACTTCCATATTCACTATATGCGAGATAAAGTGAGGATGGAAATATACATCTTTTTATGCAATTTTGACATCACGTAGATCCGCAGATATTCTTATTGAGGGTGATGCACATTATCGAAGAGTATATTATCTCGAAAGATAAGTCACCACCCTACAATGACATAATCACCTCAAGGACAATGCCCCGTGACAGCATGTACTAAGATTCTTCACATGAAAAAATAAAGTAGGGTTTTTTTTTAATTTGAGTTCGTTAAGTTTCCTACATGGGCAAGTTCCTATAATTAATTACATATTAAGGAATAAGATTCCTCAGGAATATTCTAGATTAAGGTAAATGATTGTTATCTTCAAAGATTTCAATAGGTAGGACTATTAATCGATTAGTTTATTTCAGAAAATCAAATTGGATTGATCAAAGGAAGGGAGTTATTATCGAAGCTAAAGAAAGATAAATAAAAGTTGCCCATGATGCTAAAAAATTTAGCAAGCATCTCAAACTATCTATAGTTGAACTTTATATTTTTGAAATTGATTTAATTTATTTGAGTTGAATTTTTTTATTAGAAATTTAGGGCTTATGATTCCATAACACATGATTAAGGAAATGCCTAAGAGGTGAGTATTTATACTTATGGCCCACAAAGGGAAGAAATAACCTTAGAACCTAAATCTAGGGAGCTTTGGCGAGGGCCGAAAGCACAATCTAAATCTAAGGTGAAATTTTATATTTGATTTGCCTTCATAAGAGAGGACGGGTGGCCGCCAACTAACTCTTATGATTTTAAATTCATGTAGGCAAGTCATATACTTTATGCAAGATAGTTGGACTGTTATTTATTTAGAAAGAGACTAAGTCCTTAAACTCACTCCCTAAAGAGACTAGATATATGCTTCAAATAACTTAAATCTAATGCAATTCAGATTGCATTTTATTTTCATTTTTGGAAAATCATTTTGACTCAGACTAATAAAATTCATATACCTAATGAATGAGAAATGAGATTATTGGCCAAAATCAGCGAGAAGGGAGGAGTTGTATTTCCACCATGACTTTCAAAGGTCAAACCAAGTTTCTAGCAAGGTGGAATCAAGAGTGAAAATAATATGCATTTGCATGATGTTATAAAAGTACTCATCTAGTTAAGAGATTGCTAATTCTTTTTTATTTTTATTTCTAGCTTAAGCTCTATGTGAGATTATGTGTTCTTTATTTTTAATTTTGAATTGTTAAATTTGATAAAATATTTATTTTTTTCTAAGAGCCCAATCCACATTCAGATCATACATAAAGCAAGGAATAAATTAAGAAAATGATACCACTTAATGCAAAAGCTAAACAAATCATCAATCAATTTATAAAGCTAATCGCAAAAGAATAAGAAGCCATTATGGTCGGGTACCACCGCACAAATCCGAAATAAATTGGGTAGTCGAATTTTATTATTATACAACCCGGATTACAAATGAATTACATACAATTAAGCAAGGAACTCATTGTTAGGGGATCTTCAAGCTTCATTTCTGCTCATTTTATTCTTTCTTTTTTTTTCTTGATGTTTGAGTGGTTGCTCCAAAGGTTTCATATGGTGCATAAGATGAGATTTTGTGATCAATGCTCATCCTCATCCCCATAACAATCATTCTAAAATCCTAATTGCAAAAATTACATAAAAAAAATGTAAATCTAGCTAACATCTGCAAAATAAAGATTAGCTAAATAAACCACCAAATTTCAAGCATGTATAAGTCCACTTGGCATTGGATTATGGTATAAGCACTTGCACAACAAAATCATTTATATTTTTATTTATCACAGCGTCCCTTAAGCACAGAAAATAATGATTAGATTAAGATCGTCCTACCATTCATTCTACGTACATACATCCTAACATTCAGGTTAAAATATGTATCACAAAGCAAAAGCAAGCATCAAACCATGCACCCCTCTAACCTAAAGTTTGAAGTGGTCACTTAGCCTACTGTGTATTTTAGAGGTTGGTATGCTTACTATGATTTTAAGTTAAAATTTTCTAAGTATGAAGCATGTTCAACTTAGAGGAGGGGTTTCATTTAAGTCGTAGTTGTTTTGGGTTGATTTTATTTTATGTTTTGATTGAGTTTAAATCAATCATACAATTAATTATTAAGTTAGGGAAAAGAGAAGTGTGAATTTTTTTCTTCTCTAACCTAAGTAATTTTTAAAGTGAGTTTATCTTTTAGTTTTATTTAGTGAAAGTTTTATTATATATTTTAATTAATCATAAGTTTAGATGAACTCTAACCAAATCTATTCAAAAAGAAAGATATTTCAAGATTAAGTAAAATAAACTAAATTCACAAAATATACATCGCTTTATTTCTTTCCCAATATATATAACATATGAATGAGTTCTAAGCATATCTATACATACAATGAGAATGTTTAACACACTTCATGATGCATGCTAAGCAAATCATTTAAGAAAATTTGAATGTTTATGATACCGATTTTTATTTAAGTAACAAAGGGTGTTTTCACAATGCACGTGTGAAAGATATAAGTGAAGATATAATGTTAATCGTGGGTATAAGATACAAACAGACATACTTAAAGTTACTCAGTCGTCAAACTAATATATCACTTTCTTTAAATACAAGCATGTGTACAAAAGAAATGAATGAAAAAGAAAGAATGCAAACGTTTATGTTGTTTGATTTATGTTTGTTTATGCAATTTATATGTACAAGTATAGGTATCCTTCTTAAGTAATATCATAGGAATGAATAGGATATGAAATTAGGCAAGTGTTAGATTCTTTTCAAATAAACTGTACACTTTGTCAAATCCTATTCAAAACTATGCTAAAAGAAAGGAGAAGGAAAACCTACACTAAGCACATCCTTATATTTTACTCACATGCAAACTTATTAGTAAGATATATGTAACACACTTTCAGTTTTGATAATTAATTTATATATTTTGAAAATAATTTGAATTTAATAGTTATAATAGCCACTCATATTCAATTCAAAAATCTTCAACAGATTCAATTCAACTTCATCTATACAGGTTAACGTCATCGGGTAACACCCTGACAAACAACTGGGATAGATACTCACGGATTCAATTCGACTTCTTCCATACAGCTTTAACGCCATGGTAACACTGACAAACAACCTCGGATAGTCAAAAAAAATCCCGGATTCAATTCGACTTCTTCCATAGTTAACGCCATGAACACTCGACAAACAACCTGATATGTCAAAATCCTTAACATATTCAATTGATCTCTTCCATACAAGTCTGTACCCCTCGACAAACAATCTCGGATAGTCAAAATCCGAGGATTCAATTCAACTTCATCCATAGTTAACGCCATCTGTAACACCGAAAACAACTCGGATAAAATAAAATCTCACGGATTCAATTCGACCTTCCATATACGTCATCGTAACACTGACAAACCTCCTGATAGTAAAAATTTTTAGCGGATTCAATTCGACATCTTCCATACAGCAGTAACACGACAAACAACCTCGACGGTCAAAATCTCGCCAATTCAATTCAACCTCTTCCATAGTTAACGCCATAAACACCGCAAACAATCTGGATAGGTCAAAAATTCTCGGATATGACCTTAAAATTCCACTGGAAAGACGAATCTCTTGAAAGCAATCTGATCAAGACTAAATCAGATCAAGATCATCAATTTAAACATGGATTTATAGTCAAATCAGGCCTGACGAGATATAAGCCCAAGATCTCATAATTCGATCATTTGGGCAAATACACAAAATACATCATCAGGAATCATCATGAGTCATCCCATGGAGGTGGTGATTTTGCATGTGAGACGCCACTCCTCCAATATAAATATCTCATTCCTCATACGAGAGGAGCAAGAAGAGAGAGAGAGCTCTAAAGTTTGAAAATCCTCCAGCATAATCGTCACCAACGCCGACCAGAGTTACAACCATCATCGCCACCACACGATCCTCTTCAAAGAAACAATGATTTGCATGATAAACATATGATCCCATCTTCAAAGAAATAATAATAATAATAATAATTAGAAATGAGTACAAGCATATATCTTTTTTATAGTTCATGCTCAAGCGAAGGGGAACATCTCATGTGGACTGAGAATTTTCCTCAGTAATACATTTGAGCGGCGGTTAGTACTACATAAAGCCACTCCCTCATTCCCAATTCAAATGAAGAAAATTAGTCTTTTATACATATAAAAATTTATGGGACACTCTAAGTACAAACATTGTTCTCATATATCCTACTTCTTAAAATTATATTAAGAGTCGGTCCTTCTACGGAAACAATGCTTTTAGCTTTGTCTTATTGAGCTCACTCTCTTCTCATTCTCTTTTCTATAAAAAAAATATATATAAATAATCAAAATTTAATATGGATTGAAAATATACAATTCAAATAAACAATAATCTGTCTAAATGTTATTATTTGATTAGTTGTGGTTAAAAATTGTTCTGAATTTCAAAATATATTAATTTCTTAGATATAATTATTTTATTTTATAGATATATAATAAATACAAAATAAATGTATTTAGGAAACCATCCAAAAGAAACTCTAAATCAATTTTTAATTGGACCAACCATTCCGACGAGATAACATAATTTAATCCCGTATCCCGATCTCATATCTTTGCCATTTAGGAAGCCACATCGACCCTTTCTTCTCCCTACCCTATGCTCTAGTTTTCACGACCTTTAATATATTTTTTTTCTTTCTCTTAGAAAAGTATATATTTATATATATTTATTTATCTTCCATTAATTTGTCGACTTTCAAGGCAAAATGATTTATACTATGAAATTAGAAGAATACGACAATCATCAATTTAATAGCCACGTTAAAAAAATAATTTCTCTCCTTCCTCTTTCATTATCTCTAACCGCCCGCTTTCTTTTGTTCATCGGTTTTTTTTTCTTCTTGTTTTCGTGTTAGGAAGGAGCTGAAAAATAGCAGATTATTTGGCTGAAAAAAGTCTACAGTTTGTGGACTTCCATTTAAGAAGGGACGGGTCCATTTTATATTTAAGATTGAAATTTAAATAATTTTAGAGATTATATTCGAATAATTTTTTTCTAAAATAATACAATTAATTTTAAAGTAATAAAGTAAAAAACATTTATTTTAAAATTTTCATTAAATTCTTAATGATTCGATTATATTACAAGTAATTTTAATAAATTATTTTAAATTTAAGAAATATTTTTATTAAGGCAAAATAATTCAACTGAAAACACATAACTTTTCATTTTTAAAGATCAGTGAAAAAATCATTAAATGTATCAGTAACCCATAATAATGGCACGATATTGGCCCGAAAAAATTTAATGTATGTGAATTAAAAATGAGATTTATGAAAATTATATGATGGATCATTGATGACTATGATCTTTAATTAAGATTGATAATTTCAGTGATGCTAAACTCAAATTCATCAAAAATTCAAGTGATTACTCAAAATGTACATAAATTTTGAGGATTAATTTTTTATTTAATTAATTTTAATTATGTTTGAGTTTGCACCTTTAAGTATAATCTATTAAATAAATATTACTATAATTAAATATTTAGTTATTTTTTTTAACTAAAAGTTTTTTTTTTGAAGTAATTTTGATCGTTTAATCACAAATTTTAAATATTATTGATTATTGCTGATTAGAATAAATTAATCGGATCATAATTATATTTATATATTTTAACAAAGGATGAATATCGCTCAAATTCTTATAATATATATATTTTTTTCTTTTTTCAAAATTATGATGGATGCAATAATCTCTCTCTCTCTCTATATATATATTTCTATTTGATAAAAAAAAGAAGGCATGTCTAAAAATATTGACTATGCATAAGGCATCTTCGAGTTGACTCTCAAATATTTAATATTGTAATATTTTTATGTTAATTCAAGCTAGCTCTATTATATTTATTTAATATTTTATATAATTTTTAATTTTGGAATATATATATATATATATAATGTATAAATATAATTGAGTTATATGTATATAATTGTTTGAGTCGAAAGAACGAATTAATTTTATATTAATTTTCATTTAAAGCAACTTTAGGCTAATTTTAAATAAAAGTTGAACGAGAATCCAAATTTAGACATAATGCTAATACTAGGCTCCTAAAATTGGAATGTTGCGATTACTAACTCTGGAAACAAAAAAAAAAAAAGAGCACGTGGGAATAATAAGAGACGATGCCATCATATTTTCCGCACAAGGACGCAACTTTTGCTGTGAATGGTACTAATAGTCTTCCCTCACTTCGTATATTGGCCCACAGCCACTGTTCTGATTGGGCCAGGGGCCCATCTAATCAATCAATCACCAAGCTAGCCCAGTAAATATATATCCATTATAAACTATCTGTAGGATTTATAGCTCTTTTTTTGGATTTTTTTTTTCCGTCTGAAAATCTGGATTCTCACAGCTTTTCCTCGTATCTTTAAAGAGGATTCGGTTGACCATTGGGGAGAGCTCCATTGAGTAGAAATAAAATTAAATAATAATAATGAAAAATGTTTATGGAGATAACATAAGTTTCTACAATGAATTAAAATGATGGAATAAGATAATAACATCATGCAATAATAACCAAACAATCTGAATATTTTTTTAAAAATATGTCCATGTTAATCTTTTTTATTTTTTTTTTGCCTGAGTTACAATTGAATCTTCTTATTTTTAATAAATTTTGTTAGCATATTACTCATTTTATTTGTTGGGCGATGAAGATTAAGCATGGAAAAATCAGTTCTAGTATTTTAAGCATATAAGGAACAAATGAAAGCAACATAAAAGCTAGATTTAACTAGAAAAATTCGAAAACAAAAAAAATCATGAAGTCATACCATCAAGAAATCCATTATGAAAGAAAAATGGTGAATAAATGTATAAATTAAACCGCACTCAAGCCAATATTTACTTCAATGATTTTAAGACACTTCACTCTCATTCACATGAGAATAGAAAAAAAAAATAAAAAAAAATACAAAAAATTGTCTTAAATATCAAGTCTCTCATCTCGTAGTGTCACGGTGTCACTGCCCTTTATGTCTTTTTACACGAGTTCAAGTATCATGGCGCTGGTCTCTCAGTCTTTCTAACTATTACCCAAGTGCTAGCACCACAATGTCATCTCACGTAGCATAAAGGCTCTAGCTTCTTTATCTTTATGGTGCAAATCTATAATTTCTAACACCGTGGTGCTATTCTTCTGGTGCTAAGGCACTACTCCTTTTGTCTTTGAAGTCAAGTACTCGTGTTATGGAACCAAATTGTTGCATTTGTAGTGCCTAGGTGATATGCACGAAATCTTTTTTGGGGGCATTGCTCCGAAAATCTGAGCATGGGGCACACTGCTCCCCTAACAAGCTCACCATCAAACTCGACTGACACAAACGAAATGGCAGAGTAAACAATACTTCTCAAGTTCATTGATAAAAGAAGTTGCCACAAAATAATATTATATTTACTAATATGCATCTCATTAAGAGTCAAAATATTTATGAAAATTGTATATAGGTAATTTAAAAATAGCATATGGATTTTTTGTGTGAACAACACTAGAAGAAAAAAAATTTTGGATTCAAAGTTGATTTTATTATAGAGTATTAGCATTGATAGTGATAGGTGATAACTTTGTTGGAGATAACAGTCATAAGAGTTGTTGTCATAAAGTGTATTACTCTTGAAATTGACATTATTGAGTACAACAACTGATAAAATTGTTTGCTTACTTTATTTATTACATAAAAATTTAGTGTTTGCACCAACATTAACTTTTTATTAATATGAAAATAAATGTAGTGCCCAGCAAGGCTTGACCAATTGTAAGACTTGTTTATAAGTGGTGCAATATGCGAGATAAATAATAATGTAAAAATAAAAAAATTACAAATATTAGTGAATACATTTGACGCATGCAGTTGACACTATAGAAAAATTTTCATGGAATTGTTAAGGAAATTGCTTAGAGCCTAACTGGAAGTTTATTATGCGATTTTTTTTCATAGATGCTTAAGAAATATTATTATTTTAAAAAAGTTATTACGTGCGGAGTCCAAATATAGAAAATTATATTCCAATTGTAATAATATAACATCAAGTGATGCTCAGTGAATACATAGTTGTTATATATTAACTGAAAAATATTATGTATTATTATGTATATAAATGTTGTGTATTATTGTGTTGTTAATATAACATCAATACTACTGATTCTACATACAGATTGAGACACATGATAACATGCTATTAGAGTCTGAACGTCGAGCTACATCCAGACTCCGCACATAGGGATGCAAATGAACCAAGTGTTCTAAAAGCTACTCGTGACTGGGCTCAAGTAGAGCTTGTTCATGTTCATTCAATTAACTAATCGAACGGCATGAATATTTTCTGTAAATACTCGATTGCTAAATGATCAAGTTTGAATAACTTGTTGTTAAGTTCATTTATGTTGATGAACAATATCATTTAAAGCTCATGAACAAGTTTGTTAAGGAGCTCGATTACGATTCGATTAAGACTTGTTCATAAACAATATCATTTATATTTTTCAACACTCTGCTTGGGAACAACCTCGATTAAAGCTCGTTTATTTCATTAAACGAGTTACTTTTTAATAGGCTCGAACTTGACACCATCCTAAAAACACGAATCGAGCTCGAGCTCAACAATGATAAACGAGCTTGAATTCAAATAAGTACATACTCGACTCGGCTCATTTGCAACCCTATTCAACATAATAATCTCTCATTGAATTTAAGGAAAAATCCAACCCATTAATCAAGTAGTTTTTAAGATATTGGTTAATTGACTATTCATATGACCGATATATAAAACATTCTCATGCATGACGACATGGGCCCTACAGATATAAAATATTTCAAATAAGAATGTATTAAACAAAAAAGCTTTATTTATAATTAAGGGATGGATTTATCACAACTCGCAATTCAATTTATGAACGAGAAAAAGGAGATTTTTAATGCCTAGAAATCAATTATGATCACCAAAGCGAAGTAGAGATTTATTTTATTTTATTTTTCACTCAAATGAGTAAGTTGAAAATTTATCATAATAAAATAAGATTTAAATCTTTGATATTAACAATAATTTTCAAGACTCCCAAAAAGCATAGAAGGATCAATCAAATTTGAAAGAATATTATTATTTTTATTTGAAATTTTTTTTATCAACCTTTCTAAATGACTCCACAATTTTTTGAAAAATTTACTCTATAATTTTTATTTATTTATATATCTCACACTTAAAAAAAAAAACAGATATTATTTAGGTAAATATAAAATTTTAGATGTTAGATACTTTGCCAATTATAATCGGACTGGATCGGATCCGGAATGTTAAAAAATGGCTTAATTTTTAAAATATGTCGGTTTATAATACTAATTATGTGATTAGGCTTTAAAAAAAATTTAAATATAGCTCCAATGGCGATGGCGACTGACTCAGGCCAGAATCTGACATGACACAAAATAATTAAAAAAAAAGGAAGGTCTCTCTCTCTCTCCCCATCCAGTGCCTTAAAATCAAAAAAAAAGCCTCTTTCTTTTTTTTCGTTGATTACTCTGGCCACGTTAATTGACGGCTGACGCTATTTTAAATTTTTTTAGCATATCTAATCACATAATTAATATTATAAACATGCCTATTTTAAAAATTAAACCTTCCGACGACGCTCTCTTTCGCTCAAGTATCGCAGGCACAACCCGACTGCGATTCCTCTCTTTCTCCGCCCAGCCGCCTCACCGGCAACCTCATCCAAACCGGCAAACCTAAGCATCACGACACAGCCAGCCCGCTCTCTCTCTCTCTCGGTAGGTTACTGAGAGCAAAGAAGTTTTTTTTTTCTTTAAATTATTTATTCTATTGTCTCTCTCTCTCTCTCTCTTTCGGTTCGGTAGTTTAGAGAGCAAAGAACTCTTTATTTGATTTGATTTGATTTTTATTCTCTTTTCTTCTACCTCTCTCTCTCTCTCTCTCTCTCTTCGATTTACAGAGAGAGAAGATAAGTTTTTATTTTATTTTATTTTATTTTATTATCTCTTCTTCTTCTTCTCTCTCTCGGCCGTGGCGTCCGCTAAGACTCTTATAAGGAATGACAGTCCTTTTTAATTGTTGCAACTTGCTGACATGTAGAAAATCTTCCATAGAACTTAGAAGGTCTTGCATTGAGAATTAGGAGATTGAAAGCAGAACAGCTTATTTTTCATGAGTCATTAGAAGTTGTATAATTATTAATCATTTAAAGATGATGATTTTTTTATGTCATTTGTGTATTTATATGAACAAAGTTTGTACTAAATTTTCTGTAGATATGTGTGCATTAGCCAGTTAAAAGTGATAGTGAATCCAACTAATAAAATTTTATAGTGAATCCAACAAACTTCAGGAGATTTTTTTGCATATGATTTGTATTTTATAATTTATTTCTTTTAAATTACACATATTATATGATTATTTGATCATTTAAATCTCATTTAGATAATTTTAATATTTATTATATCTTCCGGTTCAACCCCAGTTTGACCCCGGTTCGATCTTTAAATCTTGAACCTATCTATTTTCTGGTTCTATGTCCGATCCGATTTTCAAAACCGTGATTAGATATATAAAGATGTAAGAATTATATATAGCATGTAAATTTATAGAAACGATGTTAACGGTTTAATTCAAATAAATTTATTTAAATTAAAATCATATCACTTACTGACGGGAAAATAAATGTGCTCATTTTGTAATCAATAAATTAAATAAACCAAAATAACGCTTAATTTTCTCCCTTTGACTCGCCGACTTTTCCACCAATATTTCAGCACAAATATGAAAACTAATCAATATATTAAAATTCTAAGAAAAATAAAATAATTTAACCAAAACAAGGCTCACCAAAAGTTCCACAAACAATTTTTTTCAGTAAAATAATTTGTATAAATAAATAAAATATCTAATTTTTTAATAGAATATCTTATTTGTAGTGAAAAATAAAGTTCTTATATGCATAAGTACTTTGATGGATATAAATTTATTAATATTATATTAAATAAATAAAATGACCTATTATGTTAAAAGAGATCAGGAATAAAACTCGTATATTTAACTCAACAAAAAGATTAGTCTATCAGTATACATATTCTAATGATAGAGTGGCTATTATGTGTGTAATACAGATATATACAGTAATGTGCACTTGTTTTTTTTTTTATATTTTTTTTTAGAGGATATTTTAAATACTGTGAACATAATATATATATATATCGAAAAAATTTAGTTACTTTTTATTTTATTAATCATGCTCAACATTTTTTTAGACATGTGTGTAATAATTTCTCCTAGTGATAGACAAACCAATACATTAATAATGTTTAAGACATGAGAGCTAAACTGTACTGTTAAAAGATCTCAGATTTTATTTTGCTGTTCACCTCACGTATCAGCATTGCACAGCTTTAATGGCGGCAACGCGAGCGGCAATGGCTGCTCTATTTGCAGCAGCAACTGCTTTGTTTACTTGTTCGTCCACACGGGGCAGAAGAATTGCGCTCTCTGCTGCTTTTCTTCCACACTGGCGAGAATTAATTGCAAACTCATATTGTAAGTATAATTTATGCATATAGAGTGCAGAATAATCAAATAGAGAGACAAATTGAATTATTTCAGAAGAAGTTAAAGCATTTTTGTACCTGAACAGATCGGTGAACGTTAGGGTGTGAAGGAGCGAAGGCGTTCTTGAGAGTTCCACAGTTCCATTCTCCTGACACGATTCCTTCTTTTCTGAATCTGTAAGTTCCGAAACCTTGCTGTGCGCCTTCATGCCAAGAGCCTTCGTAGCAATCACCATTCGCAAAGTTATAAACTCCAAATCCATGAATCAATCCACCGAAGTATTCACCCGCGTATCTATCGCCATTTCTGATGAATAATTCACGGATAAACATTACTGAATCTTGAAATTTTAATAAGAACATGCATGAATCATACCTGAACTGGTGGAAGCCGAAGCCGTGCTTCACACCAAACCGGAACTCCCCCACGAAGGAGCTACCGTCGGAGCAAGCCTGAACTCCTCGGCCATGGCTTTGCCCGCCGAGCCACTCGCCGGCATAGCTGCCGCCTTTGTAGAATTGATACACACCAAAACCGTGCTGGAGTCCCCGGTGATAATGGCCGTGGTATCCACTTCCCTTCGCCCATCGCTCGATCCCATATCCATCGTACATCCCGTCGACCCAATCGCCCTCGTATCTCCCCACTTGAAGAAATCGTAGATGCCGCTCCGTTGCACTTCCCCATGTGGAATTCCCCTCGTAGGAATCCCCATTGGGGTACAATTCTACACCTTGACATCCATCCCTCCTCCAGCAATATGTATCGGGCTCTCCGCGTCTCCGATAAACCATTGAACGGGCTCTCTCCGGCGCAGGAGGAAAAGGCGGGACTTCTTGACGGCGATGAAGGCAGCTGCGAAACGGGACAGAGGTATCGGAGGGGCAGCTCATCACGGAGGTACAAGTAGAAGAGGAATATGAGAGGAAGGCAATTGGAAAATAAAGACACGGCGGCTGATATGACTTCATTGAGGGAGGGGAGGCTGTGGGTCGAGAATCGAAGGCAGGAGGAAAGCTTCCGCATTTCTACTTCTTCTTTGCAGTCTAATCGCAGTAAGAAAGTTTGCAGTAATAACCACATACTCGGTTCAGCCGAGAGCTCAAGTATAAGAAAGAAGATGAATAACAGATGGAGCGAAAGAAAAGGCGGATGAAGTTGGCAATTCAGTTTCCCTCTTGCTGAAATGGCTCGAAGGTAGACCGTTGGATTTCTCTCGGATGGTGATGGCGCCACTTCAGAATCGGCTATTTTACTTGTACTAACAATGGAAGCTTTATCTGAAACAAAGATTGGATGGCTGGATGTTAATTGAGGATGTATAGAGACCGTTGGATATGATAGGGCCCGATCAAGATTCATGAGAAAGCCGTCATCACGTGCCACGTTAGTTACTGTGAGTGAAGACTTCTTCGTTGAGTTGTTTTTCTTCGGATTTGAAAACTTCAAATTAAAATAAAATTAAGCTATTTAATTTACACAACAAATAAAATTAAATCAGCTAATTAGCTATTCTATTTTAGCTGATTTTGAGGACGATGAGAAGATCCCTGTCATTTAAATTCAAATGAATGGCACATTTGATTGCTCATAATTACAAAATAAAATTTGAAAATAATAATTTTATTCTTATTTATTTCTAAAATCAGATTAATATTATTTTCCAAAATATACATTTTTACCATCTAGCAAATAAAAGGGTTCTTTGATTAAATTTTCAAAATATGGTTGAATTTGATAAGAACTTATTTTTTAATCTTGTAATTATATTTTTATCCTACTTTGCTCTATTTTAATAAAATAAAATTATGTTTGACACAGCTCGTGAATGGAATGCATAGTATTTTATAATTTAAAAAGAAAATTAAAATAATCTATTGAACAAATATGAAACATTTTATCTGGATTATATCATTATATCTTATTTGCATCATCATCCACTTAAGGGAAGTGCTATCAATTGTTAATTGAGACTTCAAATAGTAGAGAGATTTTTTAATCAGGACAAATACTATTATTTTTACATTTATTTTTTATTTTACACAAAAAATAATTAATGTTTTATATTTGTTATAATTTTTTTTTATTGAGTGTGAATCATCACACACTCATTTCTACTGTGTTTGTATGCACACTAATAATGCCTTATTTTTTATTTATTTTATAAAATCAAAATAAATTTATCATAAAATAGATGATATGCCAATATTTTTTTGAACTTAATGTTAATTAATGTTGGCTTCTAATTTCACCAAATCAAAATTTTTATATCTAAAATGTATCTTTTAACATCAATATCAAAATGGAGTCTCTGAGTACATTAAAATAATAACTAGTATTAGTAATGTCTTATTCTTTAATTTTAATTATAATTTTTTGTTTAACTTTTTATTTAATACTATGCAAGTGTTGCACGTTGAAATATTCACATTCATAAAAGTAAAAAATTAACATCTTAATTTTATAAGAATATCTAACATTCAAATTGATAAAAAAAGAGTTTTTATATAGAAAATAAAAAAAAAGGAAAAAAATTTTAGAGCCTGATTCAATTGAAAAGATCCTTCAATATATTTTGTTAGTTACAAAAGATGTCCTTCTGGATAATAAGAAAAAAATATTAATACAATATAGTAGACGCAATCAATAATGAATTATGTGATAAATGTTGGAAGAACACTAATGTATTATAATTATTTTCAAGAGATAGTACTTGGTCATTTTCAATTAAGGAGAGGAAATAACAAACTAAGAAAAGTAATAATCATATGGTCGATAATGTGCATCTATCTTTAAAGAGATGACATGTATCGACAGTGTTAGTAATGATGAGGCTAAAATTGATAGGCATTGATGTCAGTATCAATGAAGCAACCTTACAAATAGTGACGTGTATTGATGTTGTTGACAACAACAAGTGAAGCTAATGGATTTTAATGTGGCCATCAGCCTTATAGATAATAGTGTGCATATATATCATTGGTAACAATAAGAGACAAAATCGGCATCATCAATAGTGTTTATGATATGCATTAGCCTTTTAAGCAATGGCATGCATCAACACTATTGGTAATTATAAGATGAAGAGGTCAACAAGTGTTAGCATTGGTTTTGATAATATGTGATGGCATATGATGATGTTATTGATGATGTTAGGTAACAAAATTAGTGAGAATTGACATTTATCTCAACAATGTGCATCAATATTCTAAGTGATGTTGTCGATATTATTAGCGGGTGACAAGGTTACATTATTGTTGGTATTGATTGCATGATTCACTCTACAAGAGATAATATGTATTGAAAATATATATTAATATTGAAGGCAATGGAGAGTAACAAACATCATCATAAATATAGTCATAAGATATTAGTTAGGTAACAATAAATGGACAATAATGGTTCACAGATTATAGTTAAGCAATGGTGGTAAATAGATTATAGTTGGGCGATGATTGTCAGGAAACCACAATCTAGTGACGGTGGTTGGAAGATCATTTTTTTTATGATGAAGATGAGAAAATTTTGTTGTAGTGATAATGGTTAGGAGACTATAATTAGGTGATGGTGGTTGGATGCTATAATAAGGCTAATGTAGTCAAAAGAGTTTTTGTTACGCGATAGGGTAATTATAATATAGTGATGATGGGGCGAGAATTCATAGTCATGAATGTGATAAAGCGATTCTTGAAATAAAATTGTAATCAAGCAATAGATAATTATAGTTAGGTGACGATGATTGGGGCATTCATAGTTGTGTGATAGTGATTGTGAGATCGCAATTGAGAGATAGTAGTTAAGCGATTGTAATCAAACGATGGTGATTTGGTGCCTATAAGTAAGTGACCTTAATAGGAAGATATTGGTCAAACAATATAATTGGGTAACAGTTGTTAGATAATTATATTCAGGCTATGATGGCGAGAATCCTAGCTATGATGATCATGTGATGCGATTGGGCATTGTAAAATCACAATTAGAGATAGTTGCATGATGGCGGTTGGATGGCATCGGGTACGATTCATTGATGGCGCTCATGCAATAACAGTTCGATAGTGGAGGTGGAGAATGGCTTGTGTAATGGTGGATGCCATCTAGTAGCTTTATGATAATATTGGTCAAATGATGGTGGTTTGATGATAGAGAACATATAATGAGTGTTAAGTTGTGCGATTAGGGCATTTCAACATCAATGATTGAGCTATAATTGCAGTTGATAACTTTATATGATGAAGACTATTTGATGTATATATTCCTTTCAATAATATAAATATTGAAATTATTAATAATATTAATTAATTTTAAAATAAACTAAGTTTTAATGTATTTAATATTATTTGATGTTGACATATTATATAACAAAATATAATTTTTTTTTTGGAAAAAAGTTAAGGGCGTTTGCCCAATATCATTCCAAATGTACAAAGTGGTTACATGTATGAAGCCAGAAAGGCCTAGAGACGAAAAGGATTGTAACAGGAGAACATAAGAAAAAAGCCAAATCTAAACAGAACAGATGTCGTGAAAGATAAAGGAAAAAAAAGCACCTAAACATGGACCCAGACATAACAAAAACTGGAACATCCCATAAGGTCAATAATTTTCATAGAATTGATACCGGAAAGAGGGAAAGGCCAACCAGTGGTTACCTTCACTGTCATCCATAGGAAGAAACAAAGAGGTCTATGCCTTGGGGGGAAGGTCATCCAAATCAGAAGAAGCACATGTCCAGTAGGTCATCATCGTCCATATAACCCCCAAAAATTATCAAATATAAAAAAAACAGAGACATGAGAAGCTAAAAGAAAAGAAAAAAAAAGTTAGTCACATTATGAATAGAGGGAAATCCATTGATGAGCATCTGCTGCAGATTGAACTGCATAAGGTAGTAACTTTCATTAGGAAGAATGGATCTAAGCAGCTCCATGGAGAAAGGGCATTCGAAAAAGAGATGAGTATGTGATTCCAGGGACATGTGATAAAAACAGTAGGTGATAGTGGAATCCACTCCTCTTTTTGATAGGACATCTGAGATTTTAAGACCCCCAATATACGCTATCCAACAATAAAGGGCAAGATTAATTTCATGACCCTTAAATCATGTCTCTTTATGCCAGTCCAAGATGAGATAAGACTAAAATATAGCCCTCTTGAAGTCCAAGCAAGAAGGATTTTTGCTGTTACACTAGGAAATCCAATCCCCCCTAGTTAAAGGAATTGAGTTAATGAGAGCAAAGCATGAGGGAGATTCTATTGAAATTCTAAAAGGGAGTCTCCATTTTCCATAGTGAATTATAGACGAGCTTAATATCCAATGGTAGGAACAAGTGATCCCATTAGAACCCAATAAGTTATGTAAGTTTTTACCACCACACCAGGGATCATAGAACAAAGAAAAGAAAGTTTCATCCCCAATATGATAAAGTATTTTTTTCTCTGAATCTGGAGGCATTGGATTTGAGCTCCTTCCATTAAGGAGATGCCCTATTTTGTGATGAGTTCCAAACCAACCCATATTTTTGAGTACACCATTTGGAAAAGGAGGACTCCAGTCTTAACATTCTCTATAAGACTTTAGCCTTGCATAAGAGATTCAAAGAGGAGGTAGAAAGGAGGCTAGTACCCCCCTTGTCCCTAGGTAAAGTAATCTTAGCCAAAGAAATGGTATGAAGGCGCTTGGCTTCACCACTATGGTAGAAGAAATTAGAGGTGAAGGAGTATATTCATTTTATAACACCTTTGGGAATAGCAATAGATCTGAACCAGTAGGATACATAATTGTTAACAGAGGAACTAATTAGTTGAAACCTCCCTCCATATGAGAGGAATTTGTACTTCCATCCTGCCAACCAAGCACGTAATTTGTCAAAAGAGAATTGAAATGAATCATCATCGAGGCTGTGGTGAGGGAGGCCAAGGTATTTGATATGGAGGGATCTTAGCTTGATATTGAGAATGTCACAAAGAGCATCCACCCTCTTAGTGGCTTTAGAGAAGCAAATAACAGACTTCTCAGAGTTAACTTCCAACCCCACATAATCCTTTAAGATAGTTAGGCTAGTCCTGAGAGAGTTTAAAGTTGAGTTTTTAGCTTCCCCCATTGCAACCAAGTTATCCACAAAAAGGAGGTGAGAGATTTTACACTGCCCATAAGAGAAAGGATTATATATGAAGAGGTTGATTTCTCTTTCTAAAAGGTAAGAAAATGTATCCATAGCAATGGTGAAAAGGAAAGGGGACAAGGGGCATCCCTGACATAAGTCATTTGAAGATGAGAAGTGCCATTTTATTTTTCCATTTAGGACTATAGAAAAAAGAACATTAAGAATGCAAGCCGCAATCCATTTAATGAATCTAGAAGGGAAACCCTTAAGAGTCAACCTATGCAGAATAGCCTCTCTATTGACCAAATCAAATGCCTTTTTGAGGTTAAATTTTGCCTGGAAGCAACATCGAATATTACCAGTAGAAAAATTATACATAATTTCTTGAGCCATTGCTAGGTTATCGGCAATATCCCTTCCTTTGATGAATGCTGATTGAGCTGGGTGAGTGAGATTTGGGAGAATCTTCTTGATTCAGCTAGCCAAAACTTTAGCAAGCACATTGTAAAAAGTATTGCATAGGGAGATGAACTGATAATCAGATAAGAAATTATAGTGTTTTACCTTAGGAACAAGGGTAATCAAACTGTGCTTAAATATATTAGGGAGCCTTTGAGTCTTGAAAAAATGTTGAGCTGCAAGAAGAAACTATGTCTCAGTCATATCCCAAGTAAAAGTGAAGAATTTAGAGTTGAAACCATCAAGCCCTGGAGACTTGTTCTCGTTAATACTGCGGAGAGAATAAATTATTTCTCGGTCACAGACATCCTCAGTAAGTTCAGACGCCAAACCAAGAGAGAAGTGATCACCAATTGGAATGTCATGCTGAGGAAGAGAGGAATTATTGCCGTAGTTAAAGAGGGAAGAATAATATTTGCAGATTACCTCAGCAATAGAATCAGGATTCACAATAAGCCCATTTTTAGTCTGCAATTCTCTAATCAAATTAAAGTTTTTCCTTTTTGTTATAGAGCTATGAAAGAATTTCAAGTCATCATCAGAATGAGTAAGCCAATGAGCCTTGGCCCTCTGCTTAACCCCAAGGTTTTCTTTAAGAACCAATTCAGAGTATCTTGCATTAATTTTCTTAACATCAAGAACAAGTAGAGGATAATGAGGTTCTCTATCTTGATAATATTCTCTTGGTCCTCCCGAGTTGATCCACTGCCGCTTGATAGGTAAAGTGTCACAACGCTTAAGTTTTAAGGTAGCTTTAACTAAATTCAGCTTTTTAGAGAGGACAAAGAGAGGGTCACCTCAAATGTAACAGTGCCAAGCTTTTGCAGTGACAATATGATAGTCAAGAGCCACTACCTAGTGATTTTGGAACATAAAATGGTGAGAAGATTTTGAGGAGTTATTTAGAATCATAATGGTTGGGGAGTGGTCAGATGTAAGGGGAGGAGGGACTCGAAAAGGAGTTTGGGAAAAGTTGAGCCAAAGAAGATTAGAGCACTTGATCCAGAGAAGATTAGATTGTTGATTGGACCAAGTAAAATAGAGTCCAGTGTTAGAAAGTTCTAGCAGTCCACAGTCATTGATGCACTCTTGAAATGCTAGAAAGTTATTTGGGGAGGGGGGTTTCCACCCCTTTTTTCTTTACTAGATAAAATACAATTAAAGTCCCCATTAGGATTGAGATCATGGAGCTCAATATCCCTTAAAGAGTTCCAAGTGGGCATTCTGTTTGGGGTCGTCTCGATAGATACATGATAAGAAGAAGAGTTTGATACCGTTGATTGAAACACTACTATGAATGAGCTAAGGAGTCACTACTATAGGAGCAAAAGAAATACGGCTGTAATTCTATTTGATCTAAATACAACCCCCTAAAGAACAATTGAAGTTGGAGGCACTTCTCTCCGCAGGGAAGAATTTGAGCTTGTGAAAAGAAGGAAGAGAGTCATTAAGGGCAGAGTTGATCTTAGTTTCAAGAAGACAAAATAAATCAAGTTGGAAGTCCTCAGGCAGTCGAGTTTTCTGCTCTCCGCTATAAGGCCTCGAACATTCCAGCATCCCATTATAGGAAGATTCATTGAGAAGAGGGAGAAGCGGGCTTCTTGCCCTTTTTCTTGTTATATTTTTGAGCTGAAGGGGATTGATTGGATGAGGCCTTGGAATTCCCTCCATCCTGAAGGGATTTTTTCCGGGGTATTGGGAATCTTGTTTGGAGGGTGAGACAACAGCTGATCGTGTGGTGATTCTGGTGGTAACAGAACCAGGAAATAATTCTTCATGATCCGAAGAACTAGAAGGATCATGATCATGATCTGGTTGCTCTTCCAGAGTAAGGGATATAATGGGTGGATGGTTGAGATCCGCAATAGCAACAGACGAGGAAGGGGCTCCTTGGGGAACCTTAGACGTATGAACCTTGATTTTAATTTGCTTTAGATTAAAATATAAATATTAAATATTAATTAAATATATTAATGAATACAGTTCTAATTCCCAAATATCTACTACATTTCATCGAAAATCTGCCCCCTCTCTCTCATGCTAGTAAACAAAACTGATCTTCTTCGCCGTCATGGCTTTCCCATCTCGCTTCCTCCCTCTTTTTTCGCTCGTCTCATCCCCAAACTTTCCGAGAAAGGTTATTCTCTCATCCTCTCAAAGCGCCGGTAGACGGAATGCCAACCTCATTCCTGATCATAGCCTTTCCGCCATAACCACACCTTCACGGCCGTGGAAGTTCAGTTAAGCACCGGACGAAGATAACTCTCCGACGGCCTGCTCCTTCAACGGGCATGCCACCGGTATCCTCCTTATCCCGCTATTGGCTGAAATTCATTTCTTTGATAACTATCTTTTTGATTCGTTGGATATAATTTGTTAAATCTGGTCTGAGCTTGGTCTAAGCAGAGGGCAAAAATTGATTCATTTTTTGAACTATTTTTATTTTTTATTAAATATATAATTTTCTAGTGGTATCAATATTATTAAATCTTTGTTTGAAAAATTGCATTTATATACATAGCATACAATTTTTATATATTTAAGTATGTAACATCAAAATATTAATAATTATTACTTAAATTTTTAATATTATATAAAAATAATATTTGCATTAATTTTTAAAAGTGAATTGCATCTTTTCACGAATAAAAAAATATTATATTTATGAGTATTAAATTTTAATGTTAGATATATAAATGAATTAGAACTATGTGCTAATACAAGTAAATCTTCCTTTAGAATAACACTGACTATTATTTATGTAATATCATGTGAGTCCAAAAGTCAATAAAAAAAATTTAGGCATTGAAAAGAAAAAAAAAATATCATAGTTTGATTTTGTGTTTGACCCCTAAAATAAAATGAATTAGAATTGAATATTAATGATTATTGGAAAATTGAATTAATTGACCTTCATTAAATTGAATATAAGGAGTCCTATTTAGCTAATATTGAACTTAGATTGAGTTGGATCTTAATGATATTACTTTTGCTGATATTCAAATAAAAATTGTGTAAATATGTAATTATAAATTGTATAGTATGTAATTTTACATCTGGGTTGTTATTTGACCTCCATATTTATTGGCAACGTTCAAACTTCGTGCTCAAAAGTCAACATTATGATATAATTGGATAGAAAATAAATTAATTAATTAAACCCGTTGTAGTTTTCACTATAGGGGACAAACTAAATTTGAAGTTCCTCTTAAAAATAGAATCACAATTGAGTTATATATTATTGCTGAATAATCTCTTGTAGTTGTTTTGATGATCAGCGATGCTCAATCTGCGATATATTTTCTGATGATCAGAAGTAGAGACGAATATGCAGGTGAGAGGGGTTCTTGTCTCTGTCTCCGCCGCATTAAGGAATTGACGGTGAGAGCGGTGTGATTATTTACAAGTGGCATGAGAAGGATAGAAGGCCGGAAACTGGATTCTCGAATTGGAAGAGGAGATGGAGCTGCTGAGCACGAAGAACAAGCACCGCCATGTCGCCGTGGGTACCATCTATCTTATGATGATGGATTTACATTATTTATATGAGCATATGATTGTTTGATATATTTATGATGATGGTTTGCCATTAGGAAGAGTTCCGGATGAGTGCATCTGAATTATCTATGTACTTGGTAGACTAATTATTATTATTTTTATTTTATTTGTGGAAAAATTAGATGAGAAATCTCAAGTAAAATTTGATTTATTGATGAGACAATGAATTTAAATTACATTATATCATAAGACTCAATCATCTATATTTGTAATGGAGTTGACAATGTTAGTTATGATATCAATTTCTTAAAAAATTTAAATTACACATAACTCATAGTATCGATCCTCTACTAACAAATAAATAGAGTACAAAATTACTACTGACAAAATCTGAAACTGTAGAGATATCATTAAAAGATATTTGAGCTCTAAATTAATTCGTCATAAAACTAAATTTAAACTAAGTAAATATCTAAACTAAATAAAATTCATTATTTAAATACTTAAAGCAAACAATTCATCCACTCATCTACTATCATTTGTTGAGATGAGATATTAAGAAAACCTTAGCACAAAGAAAGAGAGTTAAATAAATCACTATGTTCAAACTTAAATAATCTCATGTCAAAGGATATGACAGTCTTTTATCTGTGTTTGGCGAGACTCACATATGATATTTACAGTGAGTCTCCATCGAGTGTGGTGAAAATTTTAATTTCTTTAGAGAATAAAATATATACTTCCATATTCACTATATGCGAGATAAAGTGAGGATGGAAATATACATCTTTTTATGCAATTTTGACATCACGTAGATCCGCAGATATTCTTATTGAGGGTGATCGGGTACGACATTGAAGAGAGGTATATTATCTCGAAAGATAGAAGTCACCACCCTACAAATCAATACATAATCACCTCAACAAAGCCTCTAACAATGTGCATGTGTACTAAGATTCTTCACCTAATTTACATGAAAAAAATAAAGTAGGGTTTTTTTTAATTTGAGTTAAGTTTCCTACATGGGCAAGTTCCTATAATTAATTACATATTAAGGAATAAGATTATTCTAGATTAAGGTAAATGATTGTTATCTTCAAAGATTTCAATAGGTAGGACTATTAATCGATTAGTTTATTTCAGAAAATCAAATTGGATCAAAGAAGGAGTTATTATCGAAGCTAAAGAAAGATAAATAAAAGTTGCCCATGATGCTAAAAAATTTAGAAGCATCTCAAACTATCCTATAACTTTATATTTTTGAAATTGATTTAATTTATTTGAATTTTTTTTATTAGAAATTTAGGGCTTATGATTCCATAACATGATTAAGGAAATGCAAGAGGTGAGTATTTATACCTGAAGAAATAACCTTAACCTAAATCAGGAGCTTTGGTAAAGCACAATCTAAATCTAGGTGAAATTTTATATTTGATTTGCCTTCATAAGAGAGGATGTGGCCAACTAACTCTTATGATTTTAAATTCATGTAGGCAAGTCATATACTTTATGCAAGATAGTTGGACTGTTATTTATTTAGAAAGAGACTAAGTCCTTAAACTCACTCCCTAAAGAGACTAGATCATGTAATGATATGCTTCAAATAACTTAAATCTAATGCAATTCAGATTGCATTTTATTTTCATTTTTGGAAAATCATTTTGACTCAGACTAATAAAATTCATATACCTAATGAATGAGAAATGAGATTAAAAAAATCAGAAGGGAGGAGTTGTATTTCCACCATGACTTTCAAAGGTCAAACCAAGTTTCTCTAGCGAAGGTGGAAGCAATCAAGAGTGAAAATAATATGCATTTGTGCATGATGTTATAAAAGAAGTACTCATCTAGTTAAGAGATTGCTAATTCTTTTTTTTTATTTTATTTCTAAAGCTCTATGTGAGATTATGTGTTCTTTATTTTTTAATTTTGAATTGTTAAATTTGATAAAATATTTATTTTTTCTAAATCCACATTCGATCATACATAAGGAATAAATTAAGAAAATGATACCACTTAATGCAAAAGCTAAACAAATCATCAATCAATAAAGTTAATAAAGAATAAGAAGCCATTATGGGTAAATTACCGACAACCAAAGAAATAAATTGGGTAGTCGAATTTTATTATTATACAACCCGGATTACAAATGAATTACATACAATTAAGCAAGGAACTCATTGTTAGGGGATCTTCAAGCTTCATTTCTACGTTCTCATTTTATTCTTTCTTTTTTGGTTTCTTCTTTTGGATGTTTGACAGGTGGTTGCTCCAAAGGCTTCATATGGTGCATAAGATGAGATTTTGTGATCAATGCTCATCCTCATCCCAACAATCATCTAAAATCCTAATTGCAAAATTACAAAAAAATGTAAATCTAGTAACATCTGCAAAATAAAGATTAGCTAAATAAACCACCAAATTTCAAGCATGTATAAGTCCACTTGGCCTATTGGATGCTTACCGGGCGGGGCGGGAGATATGCGTGTGAATACGCCATCCCTTTCCGGTCTTGCCGTCATGTGTTATATTCTTGCTCCATTAACGCTAAAGCGGGGAAAAAAAATCTGGGCGCACTGGATTGGAGTCCGCGCAGTGTCGCGAGCCAACGACTCATGCGTAATATTTTCTCCTTCACGACGCTTCTCTTTAAGCTTAAGCTGCTGTCCATTGCGATCCCTCTCTTTCTCCGACGCCTCGCGATCTCATCCAAACCGGCAAACCTAAGCATCCCGACACAGCCAGCCCGCTCTCTCTCTCTCGGTAGGTTACCGAGAGCGAAGAATAGGGCTGCAAACGAACCGAACCGAACCGAGCAGGGTACTGTTCAAGTTCAAGCTCGTTTGCCAGTATCGAGCTCGAGCTCGGCTCGAGCTCGATTCGAGCTTTTACGATGGTGTTCGAGCTTGAGCTCGTTTAGGATTTAGGTGTTCACGAGCTCCTTAACGAGCCTTAATCGAGCCTTAATCGCGCCGTCCGAATATCTCTTCTTCTGCGTTTCCCCCAGCGTCGAACAATGGCGAAGCAGAGCTCGATAGCCTAAGCAACTCGGAGCTTATCTTTTTCCTCGAGTCCTCTTTCAGGCGGTCTGAGTTCATTAGGGTCGCCGATATTCTGAAGTCCCGAGAAGAGTTAGCCAAGTCCGAGGCTTTGAGGGATCTCTCCGCCAAATTATCCCATCTGGAGGCTAAAAATTACAGCTTGGAGAAGGAATTGCGTGCTCTGAGGAACGACGAAGCAGTCGGGAAGCTGGAGAAGGAAATCATGAAGGAGAAAGGTAGGTATTTAGTTCCCTCCCTTCCCTCCCTCTCTCTTCTCTACCGTTTTAGTTTCTGTTTTCTATGTGATCTGTATCTCTGATGGCTTCCTTGGAGGACATAGCCGTTTCCGCCTTCATCAACATTTTGAGCGCCATCGGCTTTCTCCTCGCGTTCGCTGTGCTGAGATTTCAGCCCATCAACGCTAGAGTTTACTACCCGAAGTTGTACATCAATGGCTCGAGGAGTTCACCTCGAGCGTCCATGAATGGGGTTCTCCGCTTTGTCAATTTCAACATCTGGAGCTATGTCGTCAGCTTCTTGAGCTGGATGCCGGAGGCGCTTAAGATGAGCCAGACGGAGATCATTCAGCACGCCGGCCTAGATTCCGCTATCTATCTCCGGATTTACATCCTTGGGTTTGCTTTAAAATTATAAGTATTATGGTTTCCAAGCGATTCTTTGTTTGGATAACACCAATTTTTGCCTTTTCGATAATGGATGCATGAATCTGCGTAGGGTTTGCTTTACTATGGTTACTTCACTTTTCGATATCACTAATTTTTGCTTTTAGTCTATTTCACCTTTTTCTATTATTGGTAAATCTGTTACCACTGTTTCAAGTCTGGGCTGAATTCCGCTCGAAAGTGCTGTATGTCACTTTTTAGTCCACATCAATGTTCAATGGAAGTTTGAAATTTTACATTTCAGTCAACTTCGTCCGAATCCAATTTTGTTCCGAAACCCATCAAAAAAATTTACATAAGAATTTAAAGATTATGAAAAATAATATTTAAAAATTTTAATGAAAAAGAAAATTGATCTAAGCTATACACTGTAACAGGCGAGAATGTGTAGATCAACGCATCAAAGCTTATGAGAAATCGAAACCAGAACGAGTCTTAAAGCCGTGGTAACATTTTTTTTTTTTTTAAATTATCTTGCTTATAAGGTTGAGGTTTTCTTAGTTTCATTGGCTTATGTTGCAATCAGATCATTTGTTGTAGTGTAGCTACCTTTGGAACTATACTAGTTGTAATTTTAGTGGAAAGACCCAAAGTTTGTAGTTTTTATTTATTAATAGCCATAATTATTAGCTATATTGTATAAACCTCTGGAATTTAGTAAGCAGAGAAGGATTTTCTGATGGACTACTGTATTTTAATGAGGGAATGGCTGAGTGTCATCATGTACATTATGGAAGTTAGGGGAAAATCTATCTATAATCTAATGAGTTGTACTAAATATGCAATTTCTCATTATATATTTTATCCAGAATTTTCTTCTTAAACAGTTACATATTTTCATTAATTCACTGTATTATTGAGTTCTAGAATTAGATTGACAATGGAAACTTGTTGAATTTTGGAGTGTTAAACTGAACATCATCTTTCCACTTCTCTTAGTAAATTATAATTGAACTTGACATTTCATCCATATGCTCCACTGGTCATTTTAATATATCATTGCCTTGTTTTATTAGATGTTTATTTTAGCATATAAATAGTTATTGATGTTCTTACGAAAATATCTGTTGAATTACCCAATATGACTCTTGCTTCTTGTTCCTTTTCCACAGCTTAAAGATCTTTGTGCCACTGACAATTTCTGCACTATTGGTTATAATACCAGTCAATGTATCTAGTGGGACATTGCTCGGTCTCAAGAAAGACATTGTTTTTAGTGACATTGATAAACTCTCCATTTCAAATGTAAAGCCAGGTTCTGAAAGGTGACTAACGTTTTTCTTGTTGGCTTTAGTATTTTCTTTAGGACAAGTGCTACATAATATCGTATTTGCTGCTTATCTGGCTGTCTAGATGTTTGTAGCATTCAAATGAGAAAAGTGAGAAGTTGACACCTTTTTTTCCTAAAGAGAAAAATATTGTGTTTCTCAGTTTTATGATTGTATTGTCATGTTTTAGGTTTTGGGTTCACCTCTGCATGGCATACATATTCACCTTCTGGACTTCCTATATGTTATACATGGAATATAATAATGTAGCTTTTATGCGGTTACATTTCTTGGCTTCACAACACCGTCGTGTGGAGCAATTCACAGTAAGTATCTGCTGAGAGCTTCTCATGATAGAGTTTCGTTTGTCTTTTTATAAATTCTTTGTTCATTTATTATCAAACATTTTGAGGAATCAAAGCAGATATTGGGTTTATATCATTTGGTGTTCATTATAGAGTAATAATGACAAACTGACACTCAATCTATGAAATTTTTTCTAGTTTTTTTTTTTGTTTCTCTTGATGAAATGGAGCTGCCATTGCTTCAGGATGCAGTTTTTACCTTTTTCCATGTTTTTGGGTGCTGGTACCTTCTTCAGGTAGTTGTCAGAAATATTCCTCAAATTTCAGGTCATTCCATTGCAGAGAGTGTGGATCATTTCTCTGGAGAAGCTCGGCTGCTCGAAAGAGTCGAGAAAACAAAGTTTAGATTAAAAGCAGAAAACCAAGAAACTTCCCCATCAAGCCGGTTCAAAAGAATTCCGATCCAGCGGCCAGGACCCAGGCAGCACAATCGAACGGTTCAAAAGAATTCCGATCGAACCCTATTCTCCTTGCTATTGACTGAGCCGGGTTCAAATACACTTGAGCCGGGTTAACCAAGAAATTTAACAGAAATTAACGAATCACACTCTGATTATTGTTTATGAACGGCGATCGGCATCGAGCTTATCGGCCAATCGGCCATTGTCGAAACAAAGAAACTTTAAATGATCGTTAGCCATAACTGAACGATAAACTTGAGCATTCGTTCATTTCGAATATTTAAAGTAGCTCGTTGATTAATTAAATGAGCGAAAGCGTAATCGAGCAGTCACAGTAAAATGTTGAGCGTTGGTTCGTTTACACCCCTACAAAGAAGTTTTTTTTTCTTTAAATTATTTATTCTATTCTCTCTCTCTCTCTCTCTCTCTCTCTCTCTCTCTCTTGGTTCGGTAGTTTACAGAGAGCAAAGAACTCTTTATTTGATTTGATTTTATTTTTATCCTCTCTTCTTCTACCTCTCTTTCTCTCTCTTTCTCTCTCCACGATTTACAGAGAGAAGATAAAGTTTTTATTTTATTTTATTATCTCTTCTACTTCTCTCTCTCGGCCGTGGCGCCCGCTAAGACTCTTCAGTCCATTTTAATTGTTGCAAGCCAATAAGCATTCTTATTTTCTTATTCGAATAAATTTTTTTCAATAGGCTGACATGTAAAAAATAGAATCCATAGAACTTAGAAGGTCTTGCATTGAGAATTATGAGATTGAAAGCAGAACAGTTTACTTTTCATGAGTCACAATAATGTTAGAAGTTGTATAGTTATTAATCATTTAAAGATGATGATTTTATGTCACTTGTGTATTTATATGAACAAAGCTTGTACTAAATTTTCTGTAGGTGTGTGTGCATTTACCAGTTAAAAGTGATAGTGAATCCAACTAATGCATTTTATTTTATAGTGAATCCAACAAATTCGAGAAGATTTTTTTGCATATGATTTGTATTTTATAAGTTATTTCTTTTAAATTACACATATTGTATGATTATTTGATCATTTAAATCTCATTTAGATAATTTTAATATTTATTATATCATCCAGTTCAACCTCAATTTGACTTTTAAACCTTGAACCTCTTTATTTTTTGATTCTATATCCAATCTGATTTTCACAACCTTGATTAGATATATAAAGATGTAAGAGTTATATATATAGCATGTAAATTTATAGAAACAATGTTAACGGTTTAATTCAAATAAATTTATTTAAATTAAAATCGT
Organism: Cymbidium sinense; assembly: GCA_021442155.1. Taxonomy (NCBI): domain Eukaryota; kingdom Viridiplantae; phylum Streptophyta; class Magnoliopsida; order Asparagales; family Orchidaceae; genus Cymbidium; species Cymbidium sinense. The sequence continues at coordinate 56,676,257 of CM038216.1, forward strand.
ATCACTTATTGACGGGAAAATAAATGTGCTCATTTTGTAATCAATAAATTAAATAAACCAAAATAATGCTCGACTTTTTCCCTTTGACTCGCCGACTTTTCCACCAATATCTCAGCGCGAATGTGAAAACTAATCAATATATTAAAATTCTAAGAAAAATAAAATAATTTAACCAAAAAAAGGCTCACCAAAAGTACCACAAACAATTTTTTTCAGTAAAATAATTTGTATAAGGGGGATTTACATACATCTCTCAATTATGTATTTACATATTTCTTGAATATTTCTTAAATAACAAATAAATCTTTATTATTACATCAAAATACCACCCAGTTACTTTTTTTAGTGAAATGCACCTTTTTTCTGCATGGGAAAGTGGTAGTTTTATAAATATTGAGTTTGGGTATGTGAAATGTAAATCATAAGTATGTATGTAAATTTTCCTTTGTATAAATAAATAAAATATCTAATTTTTTAATAGAATATCTTATTTGTAGTGAAAAATAAAGTTATATGCATAAATACTTTGATGGATATAAATTTATTAATATTATATTAAATAAAAAAAATGATCTACTATGTTAAAAGAGATCAGTATACATATTCTAATGATAGAGTGACTATTATGTGTGTAATTTAGATATAGAATTACATCCGATTTATTGATGTATAATATAGATATATACAGTAATGTGCACTTGAGTTTTTTTTTTTTATATTTTATTTTAAGGATATTTTAAATACTGTGAACATAATATATATATATATATATATATATATATATATATATATATATATATATATATATATATATATATATATATATCTAAAAAACTTAGTTATTTTTTATTTTATTAATCATGCTCAAAAAAATTTTATATATTTATTATATATTATTATTCAAGGGTTCAAAATATCTCTTAAATCTTAAAAAAAAAACTATGCGCGTACTACTGTATATATCAATACATATAACAAAATCTAGACATACTCAGATGATAGACATGTGCACTGTATATATCAATACATATAACAAAAAAAACTATGCGCGTAATAATTTCTCCTAGTGATAGACAAACCAATACATTAATAATGTTTAAAAGAGGTCAGATTTTATTTTGCTGTTCACCTCACGTATCAGCATTGCATAGCTTTAATGGCGGCAACGCGAGCGGCAATGGCTGCTCTATTTGCAGCAGCAACTGCTTTATTTACTTGTTCGTCCGATTTATTGATGTATAATACAGATATATACAGTAATGTGCACTTGTTTTTTTTTATTATATTTTCTTTAAGAGGATATTTTAAATACTGTGAACATAATAATGATAATATATATATATATCGAAAAAATTTAGTTATTTTTTATTTTATTAATCATGCTCAACATTTTTTTAGACATGTGTGTAATAATTTCTCCCAGTGATAGACAAACCAATACATTAATAATGTTTAAGACATGAGAGCTAAACTGTACTGTTAAAGAGCTCAGATTTTATTTTGCTGTTCACCTCACGTATCAGCATTGCACAGCTTTAATGGCGGCAACGCGAGCGGCAATGGCTGCTCTATTTGCAGCAGCAACTGCTTTATTTACTTGTTCGTCCACACGGGGCAGAAGAATTGCGCTCTCTGCTGCTTTTCTTCCACACTGGCGAGAATTAATTGCAAACTCATATTGTAAGTATAATTTATGCATATAGAGTGCAGAATAATCAAATAGAGAGACAAATTGAATTATTTCAGAAGCAGTTAAAGCATTTTTGTACCTGAACAGATCGGTGAACGTTAGGGTGTGAAGGAGCGAAGGCGTTCTTGAGAGTTCCACAGTTCCATTCTCCTGACACGGTTCCTTCTTTTCTGAATCTGTAAGTTCCGAAACCTTGCTGTGCGCCTTCATGCCAAGAGCCTTCGTAGCAATCACCATTCGCAAAGTTATAAACTCCAAATCCATGAATCAATCCGAAGTATTCACCCGCGTATCTATCGCCATTTCTGATGAATAATTCACGGATAAACATTACTGAATCTTGCAATTTTAATAAGAACATGCATGAATCATACCTGAACTGGTGGAAGCCGAAGCCGTGCTTCACCAAACCGGAACTCCCCACGAAGGAGCTACCGTCGGAGCAAGCCTGAACTCCTCGGCCATGGCTCTGCCCGCCGAGCCACTCTCCGCATAGCTGCCGCCTTTGTAGAATTGATACACCCCAAAACCCGTCCCCGGTGATAATGGCCGTGGTATCCACTTCCCTTCGCCCATCGCTCGATCCCATATCCATCGTACATCCCGTCGACCCAATCGCCCTCGTATCTCCCCACTTGAAGAAATCGTAGATGCCGCTCCGTTGCACTTCCCCATGTGGAATTCCCCTCGTAGGAATCCCCATTGGGGTACAATTCCCACCTCCCTTGACATCCATCCCTCCTCCAGCAATATGTATCGGGCTCTCCGCGTCTCCGATATACCATTGAACGGGCTCTCTCCGGCGCAGGAGGAAAAGGCCGGACTTCTTGACGGCGATGGAGGCAGCTGCGAAAACGGGACAGAGGTATCGGAGGGGCAGCTCATCACGGAGGTACAAGTAGAAGAGGAATATGAGAGGAAGGCAATTGGAAAATAAGACACGGCGGCTGGCTGATATGACTTCATTGAGGGAGGGAGGCTGTGGGTCGAGAATCGAAGGCAGGAGGAAAGCTTCCGCATTTCTACTTCTTCTTTGCAGTCTAATCGCAGTAAGAAAGTTTGCAGTAATAACCACATACTCGGTTCAGCCGAGAGCTCAAGTATAAGAAAGAAGATGAATAACAGATGGAGCGAAAGAAAAGGCGGATGAAGTTGGCAATTCAGTTTCCCTCTTGCTGAAATGGCTCGAAGGTAGACCGTTGGATTTCTCTCGGATGGTGATGGCGCCACTTCAGAATCGGCTATTTTACTTGTACTAACAATGGAAGCTTTATCTGAAACAAAGATTGGATGGCTGGATGTTAATTGAGGATGTATAGAGACCGTTGGATATGATAGGGCCCGATCAAGATTCATGAGAAAGCCGTCATCACGTGCCACGTTAGTTACTGTGAGTGAAGACTTCTTCGTTGAGTTGTTTTTCTTCGGATTTGAAAACTTCAAATTAAAATAAAATTAAGCTATTTAATTTACACAACAAATAAAATTAAATCAGCTAATTAGCTATTCTATTTTAGCTGATTTTGAGGACGATGAGAAGATCCCTGTCATTTAAATTCAAATGAATGGCACATTTGATTGCTCATAATTACAAAATAAAATTTGAAAATAATAATTTTATTCTTATTTATTTTTAAAATCAGATTAATATTATTATGTATGAGATTACTCTAAAAGGATTTCCTAATTTCCTTCGTAAAGTCAATACTGATTCCCATTTTCTCAAAAGTAAATGTATTATTTTCCAAAATATACATTTTTACCATCTAGCAAATAAAAGGATTCTTTGATTAAATTTTCAAAATATGGTTGAATTTGATAAGAACTTATTTTTTAATCTTGTAATTATATTTTTATCCTACTTTGCTTTATTTTAATAAAATAAAATTATGTTTGACACAGCTCGTGAATAGAATGCATAGTATTTTATAATTTAACAAATATGAAACATTTTATCTGGATTATATCATTATATCTTATTTGCATCATCATCCACTTAAGGGAAGTTCTATCAATTGTTAATTGAGACTTCAAATAGTAGAGAGATTTTCTAATCAGGACAAATACTATTATTTTTACATTTACTTTTTATTTTATACAAAAAATAATTAATATTTTATATTTGTTATAATTTTTTTTATTGAGTGTGAATCATCACACACTCATTTCTACTGTGTTTGTATGCACATTAATAATGCCTTATTTTTTATTTATTTTATAAAATCAAAATAAATTTATCATAAAATAGATGATATCCCAATATTTTTTTGAACTTAATGTTAATTAATGTTGGCTTCTAATTTCACTAAATCAAAATTTTTATATCTAAAATGTATCTTTTAACATCAAATATCAAAATGGGGTCTCTGAGTACATTAAAATAATAATTAGTATTAGTAATGTCTTATTCTTTAGTTTTAATTATAATTTTTTGTTTAACTTTTTGCTTAATACTATGCAAGTGTTGCATGTTGAAATATTCACATTCATAAAAGTAAAAAATTAACATCTTAATTTTATAAGAATATCTAACATTCAAATTGATAAAAAAAGAGTTTTTATATAGAAAATAAAAAAAAAGGATAAAAATTTTGGAGCCTGATTCAATTGAAAAGATCCTTCAATATATTTTGTTAGTTACAAAAGATGTCCTTCTGGATAATAAGAAAAAAATATTAATACAATATAGTAGACACAATCAATAATGAATTACATGACAAATGTTGGAAGAACACTAATGTATTATAATTATTTTCAAGAGATAGTACTTCGTCATTTTCAATTAAGGAAAGGAAACAACAAACTAAGAAAAGTAATAATCATATGGTGATAATAATGCATCTATCTTTAAAGAGATGACATGTATCATGTTAATAATGATGAGGCTAAAATTGATAGGCATTGATGTCGTATCAATGAAGCAACCACAAATAGTGGCGATGTATTGATGTTGACAACAACAAGTGAAGCTACTGGATTTTAATGTGGCCATCAGCCTTATAGATAATAGTGTGCATATATATCATTGGTAACAATAAGAGACAAAATCGGTAGGCATCATCAATAGTGTTTATGATATGCATTAGCCTTTTAAGCAATGGCATGCATCAACACTATTGGTAATTATAAGGTGAAGAGGTCAACAAGTGTTAGCATTGGTTTTGATAATATGTATTAACCTTAAGTGATGGCATATGATGATGTTATTGGCGGTAGTAGGTAACAAAATTTGTGAGAATTGACATTTATCTCAACAATGTGCATCAATATTCTAAGTGATGTTGTCGATATTATTAGCAACAACGGGTGACAAGGTCGACATGCATTATTGTTGGTATTGATTGCATGCTTCAGCTCTACAAGAGATAATATGTATTGAAAATATATATTAATATTGAAGGCAATGGAGAGTAACAAAATCATCAAGCATAAATATAGTCATAAGATATTAGTTAGGTAACAATAAATGGACAATAATGGTTCACAGATTATAGCTAAGCAATGGTGGTAAATAGATTATAGTTGGGCGATGATTGTTAGGAAACCACAATCTAGTGACGGTGGTTGGAAGATCATTTTTTTATGATGAAGATGAGAAAATTTTGTTGTAGTGATAATGGATAGGAGACTATAATTAGGTGATGGTGGTTGGATGCTATAATAAGGCTAATGTAGTCAAAAGAGTTTTGTTAGGTAACGTTGATAGAGTAATTATAATATAGTGATTGTTGCGTGCTAGAAAACTAGTTGCGGTAGAGTAAAAGTTTTCGCCTTAGCTTCATTGTAAAATCCAGCACACACACAGGTATTTAAAGAGTGAACAATAAAACTCCAGAATTTTTACGTAGAAAATCTCGAAAAGAGGGAAAAACCAGCTAGCCCGTAAAAGCTTCCACTATGTATCTGTTTGAGTACAAGATCTTCCGTCTGGGATTACGATTGTATATGAAAGGGAAGCGATTTAGTAACGAACAATGTTGGCGGCGATGTTGGACGGCGATGTTGGCAATGTTGGGTTGCCGACGATGTTAACGGCATGATGTCAACGATATGGTCGATGATGAATGACCAACAACGCGCCGACGACGGCGAGGATCGCGGCGCAGCAACGGCCATGGCTGGCTGAACCGCGTGGTGACACGACAGTTTGGAGTGATCTTTAGAGCTCTCTCCCCTCTCGCTTTGGCCTCCTCCTTCTCTTTCACTTCCCTCCTCCCCATGAGGAATGAGGTGCTATTTAGATTGAGGAGTGGCGCTCAGAATACACATACAAAATCCCAACCACTCCTCTCCATCTGACGCTCATGATGATTCTTGATCATATGATGTATTTCGCATTTGAATGCTCAAATGAAGTCGAATTGTAAGATCTTTGGCTTGGAACCGTCCGAGACACTGATTTGACTATAAACACTTATATTTGAGAGCTATTTAGAGATTTAACTGATATCCCAAAGTTTCCAAGGATATTTTGAGAGCTTGATCTAGACCAGTTTCAACTTTGGATCAGCTTGCTTTCGGCATCAAGATTCGTGCTTCGACTAAAAGAATTTTCAAGGTCATATCAGTGATGATGGACGAGAATTCATAGTCATGAATGTGATAAAGCGATTCTTGAAATAAAATTGTAATCAAGCAATAGATAATTATAGTTAGGTGACGATGATTGGGGCATTCATAGTTGTGTGATAGTGATTGTGAGATCGCAATCGAGCAATAGTTAAGTTTATCAGAATCAAACGATGGTGATTTGGTGCCTATAAGTAAGTGACCTTAATAGGAAGATATTGGTCAAACAATATAATTGGGTAACAATTGTTAGATAATTATATTCAGGCTATGATGGCCGAGGAATCCTAATGCGATGATGATCGTGGGCACATTGTAAAATCACAATTAGAGATAGTTGCATGATGGCGGTTGGATGGCATCGTGGCAACGATTCATTGATGGCCATGCACAACAAATGATAGTGGAGGTGGAGAATAATGGTGGATGCCATCTAGTAGCTTTATGATAATATTGGTCAAATGATGGTGGTTTGATGATAGAGAACATATAATGAGTGGTCTAACAGTGTTGGTCTGATTAGGGCATTTCAACATCAATGATTGAGCTATAATTGCCCGGTGGTGATAACCTGATTATGATGAAGACTATTTGATGTATATATTCTCTTTCAATAATATAAATATTAAAATTATTAATAATATTAATTAATTTTAAAATAAACTAAGTTTTAATGTATTTAATATTATTTGATGTTGACATATTATATAACAAAATATAATTTTTTTTTGGAAAAAAGTTAAGGGCGTTTGCCCAATATCATTCCAAATGTGCAAAGTGGTTACATGTATGAAGCCGTAAAGGCCAAAGAAGGATTGTAACAGAGAACATAAGAAAAAGCCAAATCTAAATGTGATGTGTGAAAGATAAAGGAAAAAAAAGCACCTAAACATGGACCCAGACATAACAAAAACTGGAACATCCCATAAGGTCAATAATTTCCATAGAATTGATACCGGAAAGAGGGAAAGGCCAACCAATGGTTACCTTCACTGTCATCCATAGGAAGAAACAAAGAGGTCTATGCCTTGGTTGCAGGGAAGGTCATCCAAATCAGAAGAAGCACATGTCCAGTAGGTCATCATCGTCCATATAACCCCCAAAAATTATCAAATATAAAAAAAAACAGAGACATGAGAAGCTACGAAAAGAAAAAGAAAAAAAAGTTAGTCACATTATGAATAGAGGGAAATCCATTGATGAGCATCTGCTGCAGATTGAACTGCATAAGGTAGTAACTTTCATTAGGAAGAATGGATCTAAGCAGCTCCATGGAGAAAGGGCATTCGAAAAAGAGATGAGCATGTGATTCCAGGGACATGTGATAAAAGTAGTAGGTGATAGTGGAATCCACTCCTCTTTTTGATAGGACATCTGAGATTTTAAGACCCCTAATGTACGCCATCCAACAATAAAGGGCAAGATTAATTTCATGACCCTTAAATCATGTCTCTTTATGCCAGTCTAAGATGAGATAAGACTAAAATATAGCCCTCTTGAAGTCCAAGTGAGAAGGATTTTTGCTGTTACACCAGGAAATCCAATCCCCCCCCCCACCAGTTAAAGGAATTGAATTAATGAGAGCAAAGCATGAGGGAGATTCTATTGAAATTCTAAGAGGGAGTCTCCATTTTCCATAGTGAATTATAGAGCTGAGCTTAATATCCAATGGTCAACAAGTGATCCCATTAGAACCCAATAAGTTATGTAAATTTTTACCACCACACCAGGGATCATAGAACAAAGAAAAGAAAGTTCCATCCCCAATATGATAAAGTATTTTTTCTCTGAATCTGGAGGCATTGGATTTGAGCACCTTCCATAAAGGAGATGCCCTATTTTGTGATGAGTTCCAAACCAACCCATATTTTTGAGTGCACCATTTGGAAAAGGAGGACTCCAGTCTTAACATTCTCCATAAGACTTTAGCCTTGCATAAGAGATTCAAAGAGGAGGTAGAAAGGAGGCTAGTACCCCCCTTGTCCCTAGGTAAAGTAATCTTAGCCTAAGAAATGGTATGAAGGCGCAGCTTCACCATGGTAGAAGAAATTAGAGGTGAAGGAGTATATTCATTTTATAACACCTTTGGGAATAGCAATAGATCTGAACCAGTAGGATACATAATTGTTAATAGAGGAACCAATTAGTTGAAACCTCCCTCCATATGAGAGGAATTTGCACTTCCATCCTGCCAACCAAGCCTGTAATTTGTCAAAAAGAGAATTGAAATGAATCATCCTGAGGGGCTCAGGTATCGAGGGAGGCCAAGGTATTTGATATGGAGGGATCTTAGCTTGATATTGAGAATGTCACAAAGAGCATCCACCCTCTTAGTGGCTTTAGAGAAACAAATAATAGACTTCTCAGAGTTAACTTCCAACCCCACATAATCCTTTAAGATAGTTAGGCTAGTCCTGAGAGAGTTTAAAGTTGAGTTTTTAGCTTCCCCCATTGCAACCAAGTTATCCGCAAAAAGGAGGTGAGAGATTTTACACTGCTCATAAAAGAAAGGATTATATATGAAGAGGTTGACTTCTCTTTCTAAAAGGTAAGAAAATGTATCCATAGCAATGGTGAAAAGGAAAGGGGACAAGGGGCATCCCTGACATAAGTCATTTGAAGATGAGAAGAGCCATTTTATTTTTCCATTTAGGACTATAGAAAAAAGAACATTAAGAATGCAAGCCGCAATCCATTTAATGAATCGAGAAGGGAAACCCTTAAGAGTCAACCTATGCAGAATAGCCTCTCTATTGACCAAATCAAATGCCTTTTTGAGGTCAAATTTTGCCTGGAAGCAACATCGATTATTACCAGTGGAAAAATTATACATAATTTCTTGAGCCATTGCTAGGTTATCGACAATGTCCCTTCCTTTGATGAATGCTGATTGAGCTGGGTGAGTGAGATTTGGGAGAATCTTCTTGATTCGGCTAGCCAAAACTTTAGCAAGCACATTGTAAAAAGTATTGCATAGGGAGATGAACTGATAATCAGATAAGGAATTAGAGTGTTTTACCTTAGGAACAAGGGTAATCAAACTGTGCTTAAATATATTAGGGAGCTTTTGAGTCTTGAAAAAATATTGAGCTGCAAGAAGAAACTATGTCTCAGTCATATCCCAAGTAAAAGTGAAGAATTTAGAGTTGAAACCATCAAGCCCAAGAGACTTGTTCTCGTTAATACTGCGGAGAGAAGAAATTATTTCTCGGTCACAGACGTCCTCAGTAAGTTCAGACGCCAAACCAAGAGAGAGGTGATCACCAATTGGAATGTCATGCTGAGGAAGAGAGGAATTATTGCCGTAGTTAAAGAGGGAATAATAATATCTGCAGATTGCCTCAGCAATAGAATCAGGATTCACAATAAGCCCATTTTTAGTCTGCAATTCCCTAATCAAATTAGAGTTTTTCCTTTTGTTATAGAGCTATGAAAGAATTTCAAGTCATCATCAGAATGAGTAAGCCAATGAGCCTTAGCCCTCTGCTTAACCCCAAGGTTTTCTTTAAGAACCAATTCAGAGTATCTTGCATTAATTTCCTTAACATCAAGAACAAGTAGAGGATTATGAGGTTCTCTATCTATCTTCAGCATAATATTCTCTTGGTCCTCCTGAGTTGATCCACCTACTGCTTGATAGGTAAAGTGTCACAACGCTTAAGTTTTAAGGTAGCTTTAACTAAATTCAGCTTTTTAGAGAGGACAAAGAGAGGGTCACCTCAAATGTAATAGTGCAAGCTGTTGCAGTGACAATATGATAGTCAAGAGCCACTACCTAGTGATTTTGGAACATAAAATGGTGAGAAGATTTTGAGGAGTTATTTAGAATCATAATGGTTGGGGAGTGGTCAGATGTAAGGGGAGGAGGGACTCTGTAAAAGGAGTTTGGGAAAAGTTCGAGCCAAAGAAGATTACAGAGCACTTGATCCAGCCTAGAGAAGATAGGATAAGAGACTTGTTGATTGGACCAAGTAAAATAGAGTCCAGTGTTAGAAAGTTCTAGCAGTTCACAGTCATTGATGCACTCTTGAAATGCTAGAAAGTTATTTGGGGAGGGGGGTTTCCACCCCTTTTTTCTTTACTAGATAAAATACAATTAAAGTCCCCCATTAGGATCCGGGATCATGCAGGGAGCTCGCAATATCCCTTAAAGAGTTCCAAGTGGGCATTCTGTTTTGGGGGCTGTTCTCAGCATAGATACATGATAAGAAGAAGGGCTTGATACCGTTGATTGAAACACTACTATGAATGAGCTAAGGAGTCACTACTACAGGAGCAAAAGAAATACGGCTGTAATTCTATTTGATCTAAATACAACCCCCTAAAGAACAATTGAAGTTGGAGGCACTTCTCTCCGCAGGGAAGAATTTGAGCATGTGAAAAGAAGGAAGAGAGTCATCAGGGGCAGAGTTGATCTTAGTTTCAAGAAGACAAAACAAATCAAGTTGGAAGTCCTCAGGCAGTCGAGTTTTCTGCTCTCCGCCATAAGGCCTCGAACATTCCAGCATCCCATTATAGGAAGATTCATTGAGAAGAGGGAGAAGCGGGCTTCTTGCCCTTTTTCTTGTTATCTTTTTGAGCTGAAGGGGATTGATTGGATAAGGGCTTGGAATTCCCTCCGTCCTGAAGGGATTTTTTCTGGGGTATTGGGAATCTTGTTTGGAGGGAGACGATCGCGTGGTGATTGTGGTAATGTAACCGTGAAATAATTCTTCATGATCCGAAGAACTAGAAGGATCATGATCATGATCTGGTTGCTCTTCCAGAGTAGGGGATAGAATGGGTGGATGGTTGAGATCCGCAATAGCAACAGACGAGGAAGGGGCTCCTTGGGGAACCTTAGACGTATGAACCCTGATTTTAATTTGCTTTAGATTAAAATATAAATATTAAATATTAATTAAATATATTAATGAATACAGTTCTAATTCCCAAATATCTACTACATTTCATCGAAAATTTGCCCCTTCTCTCTCATGCTAGTAAACAAAACTGATCTTCTTCGCCGTCATGGCTTTCCCATCTCGCTTCCTCCCTCTTTTTTCGCTCGTCCCATCCCCAAACTTTCCGAGAAAAGTTATTCTCTCATCCTCTCAAAGCGCCGGTAGACGGAATGCCAACCTCGTTCCTGATCATAGCCTTTCCGCCATAACCACACCTTCGCCGGTGCCTGTGGAAGTGAAGCAGTGCCTTCGATGCGTTAAGTTAATCGCACGAAGATAACTCTCTCGACGGCCGCTCCTTCAACGCATGCCACCCAGGTATCCTCCTTATCTCCATTAGTAATTCATTTCTTTGATAACTATCTTTTGATTTGTTGGATATAATTTGTTAAACTGATCCGAGCTTGGTCAGAGGGCAAAACTGATTCATTTTTTTGAACTACTTTTATTTTTTATTAAATATATAATTTTCTAGTGGTATCAATATTATTAAATTTTTGTTTGGAAAATTGCATTTATATACATAGCATACAATTTTTATATATTTAAGTATGTAACATCAAAATATTAATAATTATTACTTAAATTTGTAATATTATATAAAATAATATTTGCATTAATTTTTAAAAGTGAATTGCATCTTTTCACGAATAAAAAATATATTATATTTATGAGTATTAAATTTTAATGTTAGATATATAAATGAATTAGAACTATGTGCTAATACAGGTAAATCTTCCTTTAGAATAACACTGACTATTATTATGTAATATCATGTGAGCCCAAAAGTCAATAAAAAAAATTTAGGCATTGAAAAGAAAAAAAAAATTATCATATTTTGATTTTGTGTTTGACCCCTAAAATAAAACGAATTAGAATTGAATATTAATGATTATTGGAAAATTGAATTGATTGACCTTCATTAAATTGAATGAGGCACATAAGGAGTCCTATTTAGCTAATATTGAACTTAGATTGAGTTGGATCTTAATGATATTAATTTTGCTGATATTCAAATAAAAATTGTGTAAATATGTAATTATAAATTGTATAGTATGTAATTTTACATCTGGGTTGTTATTTGACCTCCATATTTATTGGCAACGTTCAAACTTCGTGCTCAAAAGTCAACACTATGATATAATTGGATAGAAAATAAATTAATTAATTAAACCCGTCGTAGTTTTCTCTATAGGGGACAAACTGAATTTGAAGTTGCCTCTTAAAAATAGAATCACAATTGAGTTATATGTTATTGCTGAATAATCTCTTCTAGTTGTTTTGATGATCAGCGATGCTCAATCTGCGATATATTTTCTGATAATCAGAAGTAGAGACGAATATGCAGGTGAGAGGGGGTTCTTTTCTCTGTCTCCGCCGCATTAAGGAATTGACGGTGAGTGGACGGATAAGAGCGGTGTGATTATTTACAAGTGGCATGAGAAGGATAGAAGGCCGGAAACTGGATTCTCGAATTGGAAGAGGAGATGGAGCTGCTGCACTGAGCACGAAGAACAAGCACCGCCATGTCGCCGTGGGTACCATCTATCTTATGATGATGGATTGACATTATTTATATGAGCATATGATTGTTTGATATATTTATGATGATGGTTTGCCATTAGGAAGAGTTCCGGATGAGTGCATCTGAATTATCTATGTACTTGGTAGACTAATTATTATTATTTTTATTTTATTCTCAATCAAATAAATAGCTGAAAATTGATTTAATTCAATTCTTTAATTATTTTATTTTCTTCCTTTCAATTTCTTAATTATATCATCTTTTAAGAAAAAAAAAAAAGAAAAAAAAACAAAAAAGTTTCATTATAATTCAAGTAAATTTCTCAAGCCAAGCCGCGTGAAAAAAAAAAAATACAGGTTCAGATATTTTTGTTAAAGTAAATTTTGATATGCTTGCATTTGAAGTGACGTAAGAACATTAGTATCATTTTACATACATGATGCATTATTTTATATATAACAATTATTAACTTTTTAATTAATAGATATATTATAAAATTTCAATATTGTTGAAAATCTTGTAGAGAAAGTTTTCTTACTTAAATCCAAAGATACACACATAAAAGTGTGAACAATAAAACTCTAAAATTTTATTAAAACCTCGAAAAGAGAGAAAATCAGCTCAAGAAAAGCTTCCACTATGTATCTGCTTTTGAGTACAAGATCTTCCGAGAATATGAATCAGAAAGTACAAACAAAGAGCAATGAATGTTGACGACGATGTTGATGATGATTTAACGATAGACGATGACCGCGATGATAATGGCACATCGAGGATCGATGGCCGGCATTTGATGACCGTCAGAGGCGCATACGACATGTAATGGAGGATCTTTAGAGCTCTCCTCTCTCTGGGCATCCCTCATATATGAGGAATGAGCTATTTAGATTGGGAGTGGCCTCAGAATACACGCAAAACCCGTACTCCACTTCATCTGGACGACACACAGATCCCTTTGATCATTTGATTTTAAATATTTAAATGCTCAAATGAAGTCAATTGTAAGAGATCTTTGGCTTGTTGGAACCGCTCAGACGCCTTCGAGATTATAAACACTTCATATTTGAGAGCTTTTGGAATTTAACGATGTCTCAAAGTTTCCAATGATATTTTAAGTGCTTGACCACCGCTTCAACTTCGATCATCTTGCGATCAAGATTCAGGAATTTTGAGGTCGCTGTTCTTTTTTGATATTATCTCAATCATCAAAAAATATGTGTCAAGTAATTCAAAAAAAAATTCTATCAATTAACCACACATTTTGAGAGAACAAATCTTCATAGCACAAGATTACAAGCGACATGCACAACCACAAATATCTATATAGTGAAGCGCTAAATTTTACGGACCCATCCACGAATAAGGATCGCGGGTCAGGTCGCTGGGAGCGCAGGTGCCGCCGGTCATGGCGGTCGCGGAAATGGCCTCGGCGTCGCTGAACTGACGCGACATGGTCTCGAGTGGGCGTCGGTCACATGGTCGCTGGCTGAGAGGCGGTGGTGGCGGGCGCCGATGGTCAAGTGTGGCCACGAGTAGTCACGACCAAATGACGCTTTTAACGGAGGTTTTGGCGATTTTAGGCGGTTTTGATACCTTTTGCCCTATAAGGGTCTATAAAACCTCCCAAAGGGCACACTCTTCAATGCTCTAGTGCTTCTCTCTTGAGTGAGTTTCATTTGAGTCGATGCCGAAGATTACGTTTGTTGATTTTCCCTCGAAGAGGTGTCAACCCGACCCGGGTTTGAGGCGATCAAGCCCACGCACTTACGACTTGTTTTCTCGAAGAGAACCGGCCTCACGGACCGTCCGGGTTTAGCGCTCAGACTACGTTGTTCCGATTTTCCCTCGAAAGAGGCGTCCCTCGGACCGTCCGTTTGAGGCAATCAAGTCCCGCTGGTTCCAACTTTTAGAAATTAGATTTCACTACTTTAATGGATGATTTAGCAATTGAAAACCGCCAAGATGGCGCGAGAACTATCGCTCAAACGACTCGAAAGTTTGTAATTTATGAGCATCATCGAGGAATATCTCTCTCCTCTTTTTTTGTCTTTTCTCATATGTATGTGTATCTTTGAATCTATCGTAAGCTATCGTGAGAGAGAGAGTCAAAATGGAGGAGCCCAAGCATTGAGTTGATTTTACAAAATTCTCGATTTTTGTCATTTCTTCCTCTTTATTTATTATGTATTTTCTGGTGATGGCGAAGAAAACCCATAGTATCTGTGACGATGAGATATACCATCCATCACATCGATAGTTTCATGGCAGAAGTTTTTCTTCCCTAATGAGTGGCCATTGTTGCCAAAAGTCCGATCGAGCTCACCTCCGCTTTACTTTATTTTCGAGATGATTCTTCGTATGCGGATTCTCTTTGGCTCCTGAGTTGATTGAGATATTCAAAATATTTGGTGTAGCTTTGTCACAGTTTTCATTTTGAGCTTTAATGGCCATCGTCGGTTTGACTGTCTACTTCAGAGAGCGTGGTGTAACTTTGAACATCAAATACTTGTGTCGAATGTGCAGATTTATATGTGATACCCAGGGACGTGTTTCTTATCGGACTATAAAGAATTGGATAGAATTTTTAGCACGAGATCAATTTAGAAATTGGTTTAATGGATTTTTTTTTGTGAAAAATGAGTGGGGCCTTCCTGAGAGATGAGGAAGATTGAATGACCTTCTAGATCCATTACTGATGTGGAGAATGAGATCCTGACAACTCTTAATATCCCTGATGTAGGAAGCTTGCAACATGAGTTACGTCACATTGGAAAATATATAGTTGAAGATAGAATGTTCAAGGTTGGCCTTTCTATCCAAGCAGGGAGATCTCATTCTTTTCCATTAAAGAGGTCAAGTAAATGTGATGAAAGGTCTCCTCATATTCATAGGGTTCTTTCAAGAAACCCAAATCGGTGGTGGCAATGTTTTTCCCTAAAGAAAAGAAGACATCGTGAAGTGACTACGATATCCGTGAAGAAGATGTTCCCCCAGTTGACCTCGAGTTTAGCTATTTCAACTCATGATGGGGAGTTCGCTCGGCACATTCCCGAAGAGGTGTTAAATCACATATCAAGGCCAACGAGATGAATTGGTACGTTGTCTTCCCTTCTTTCTTCTTTTCTTCTTCTTTTCTTTTGTGTAATATTTGTGATGATTTTTTTTTCTTTATAGGTAACTCAAATATTAGGGCAGATGGCTCATTTGAGTGTCACTTTAGATAAGTAGATTACTGAATTTGTGAAGATAAAATATCTACAAGGCGAGTATGAGCAAAAGATGAGTATTAAAGTCAAAGAAGTGGCGACTTTGGAGGATCACACTGAAGAAGGAACATGTCGCACTTCTCTTTCTCCAAGGTGAGCGATGACTGGATGATTGATTGAGGTGAGAAGAGACTCGCCGAAAAGAGAAAAGACTCAAGGCACTTGCAGAAAGAGAGCTCAACCGAGAAGAAAGCATTACAGATCGCTTTTAGAAGGAGCATATAATGTAAGCAAGCAAATGAAATCTCCTTGAAGGAAGGAATACTTTAAGAACTCCCCGCTTATCTCGATACACTCAAGACCATGTTCAGGAAGCTCGTAATCATATACTTGATGTTGAAGTGAAGGACTTGGAGCACCAATGTTTAAAGGAGGGCTTCATCCGAGGGTTCCTAAAAGGAATCCGCTTAATACATCGCAAGACGAGCTATTGAGGATCTATCTCCCCAAGTATTCAAGACTCTTCGTCCAATTCGAGATGAAGGAGTTGGGAGTGAGTCCAAGGGAGTATCTCCTGGTGAGGAGACGCTGATATCACCAATCGATATGATGTAGCATCACTTGAGGATGCATTTATTTTTATATGTATTGTTATCGCGGTGTATCTTAATTCTTTCTTATCTCAACATATTAATGCTATCAAATTTTTTTTAGATGATATCTTATTTTATTTTTACTTATCCGGGTAATTAATGTAATATTATTCTAATGACGCTAACCTGTGATGAGATCGTATGAATCCACCAAGGACCTTTGACCTATATCCTTTTGGTCTTCACACGACGCTAACCGTATGGAAGAGGTCGAGGAGTCCGGACCTGACCTATCCTAGTTGTCGACTTACCATAATTAAGAGGTATGAAGAAAGTCCCCTTGGGGATTGATCATGCTCGATTGAGATATAGCGTGAGTTGTATATTTCTCAAGTGGGAGGATTAAATGAAAAGAAATAAGTTTGTAAGAAGAAAGCTATAAATTCATTACTCGATAAGTTCAGTGATACAATCATAAGATGATTTTAACACGGATATGAGTTTTAAGAGAAAATGACAACAATAACAACAACAAGTCTTTATCCACTAAGTGGGGTTGGCTACTAGAGAGGAAATGATAAAGCGAGACAAAATAAAAGCGTGATAATTATGCGGTAGAATTCGATAATATTTTTTGAGATTCTCGGTGTTCAGTTGAGGTAAAGTTTTCCCTCTAAATCTTGAGCTTGAAAGTTCTTGGCTTCACCATAGCTATAACCACATATGGGCCATCCCAAAGAGGTGAGAGTTTATTGCGTTGAGGGCCTTTTTCTGCAACTTGAGACTTCGTGGGACCAAGTCATAAAATAATATGGGATGAGGTTTTACTCTTACATTTGTTGAAGTGACGAGCTACCCTTTGGTGATAGGAAGCGGTAGTAGGGCCATGTCACGAGTTTAGAGGTCAGTCTTTGTCGGAGTTTTTCTTCATTATGCTGATTGAATAATTGAACTCTTGGACTTGGAACCCGATATCTCTTGGTATAATAGCTTCTTGAAACACAAGTTATACGATGTCTCATTAGTGAGCGTGATGTAGTAAGCCCAAAGAACATTAGAAAGCTCATCAACACATTGCCCCAGACCTTCTCGAGTGTTTTAGTCTTTGAGTATAGTCTGTTGGTAGCCGTCGCGTTAGTTTGAGGATGTGCTACTATGTGCGGTGAATGTGAAGATCTTTGCAAAAGGATGTAAAGACTTTTCCAATAAATTAGGTTCCATTATCAGTGATGATCTTTGCAGGAAGACCGAATCGACATACTATATTTTTTCAAACAAATTGTTTAGCATTTGCCTCTATAATTTTAGCGAGTGGTTCGGCTTCCACCCATTTAGTGAAGTAGTTGACGGCTAAAATGATGAACTTTCATTGCCCTAATGCTATCGAAAAAGGTCCCATGATATCAATCCCCAGAGCAAAGGCCACCGGCTTTGAATGGATGAGAGCTCGTATCGGCATGTGAGGGAGGTTAGAGTCTGACAACTTGCACATTTTTTGTGAACTCAAGGCGTCTTGTTTCATAGCCAATAGAACCCTTACTTTATAATTTTAAGGGCTAACGCCCTTCCTCCTAGGTATTCTCCACATATCCGTGAGTGGACCTCTCTTAATGCATGTCGGCCTCAAGGTGAGAGACATTTGAGAGTGCAGTCAGGAGAAAGCTTCGTTTGTATAGTTCACCTCAGATAATAGTAAAGTTTGAAGCTTGTCTTGAGGCAGAATGCGTTGGGTCTTGGAAGAGTTCCTTCTTGTAGAAAAAGATGGGGTCCATCCACGAATGTTCCTTTATCTCATCAATTGTTTGAATTACTCATGACCCTTGGATACTCGAAAAATATATTTCTTCAACATGTCTTCTCTTAAATAGATCCCTAGTAGCAGATGAAGCAATCTGCGAAGCGTCGGCTCAGTATTCTTCTCTTGATATGTGAATGATTTGATGTGTCTTGAAATGGAAGAGACTTCACCAAGTGGAGGTATTGTGCGGTAGGGATTATGAGCATTAAAGTTTTCCTCAACTTGGGAGGGGCAAGTTGAGAGTCGGTGTATCACTAAGTCTTGAGCCGTCAATGGTCTCAACCTATATAAGAGCCTCATATTCTGACCATATTATTAGTTGCGAGAAAATTTTTAGGTTCATACTCTGGGTATTCTTTGGGGAAATAAGTAAGATTCCGCACCAATACTTCTGAGCTCCATCAACATAGAGGGTCCATTGAGGGAGGCGAAGGCATGTAGCATAGCTCCTCACGGGTTGGGGCATTCCACTATAAAGTCTGCAGTACTTGAGACTTTATAGCGGGCGGATAGAAAATTTATATCAAACTCTCCCGATTCTGGACCACTTTATTAACCTCCCGGATGCTTACGGTTTACGTAGGATGACCCTTAATGGTAAATGAGTGTAAATCTTAGATGAGCTTGGAAGTATGGGCCAATTTTTTGAAAAACTAAAGCGAGCCACCTTATCGGCAAGTGGATAATGACTTTCTATATCGAGAGAATTTCTTGACATAATAAATTGGTGTTGTATCCACTTTCTTCTCACTAAAACTTATCGCATGGAAGAAGGCTACGAGATATAAGTATAACATCTCTCTCTTGAATATAGCTTGGATAGTGGTGGATGCTAAATACTCCTTAGCTCAAAAGCGGTGATCATTCATTGAAAATTATTATTTTTAGCTCCCTTTAATATTTTAAAGAATGGCAGTATATCTATCCCCAGAGCGGCTAGGAAGCGGGATAACGCAATTGTCCATTCAAACATTGAACTTCCTTAATATTCTTGGAGTCATATTTTTGAGAGCTTTGATTTTTCGGGGTTGGCCTATCCCACGTTGGGTTACCATAAATCCAAGAAATTTTCGGCGTAACCCCAAAAGCATATTTGGTGGGGTTGGCATGTTATAACGTCGAAGAAGGTTAAAGCATATTTCTAAGTCAAAAATATGTTGTGTTTCTTCCAAGCTTTTCACTAACATGCCATCCACATATACCTCCATTGTGCGGCCTAGTAGGTCTTTAAAGATCTTATTCATAAGGCGTTGATAGGTAGCACCAGCATTTTTTAATCCAAACGGCATAACTTGGTAATAGTATAAATCTTTATATGTTTGAAATGTTGTAGCTTTTTCATCCGTTGGGTTCACTTTTATTTGGTTGTAACTAGAGTAAGCATCCAAAAAACTGAGCATTTGTGTCCAGACGTAGTATCAACCAACTGATCAATTCGAGGAAGAGAAAAACTATCTTTCAGGCAAGCCTTGTTAAAGTCAGTGTAATCAATACACATTCTCCATGTTTCGTTTATTTTCTTAATCATGACAACATTCGCTAGCCATGTAGGATAATGTACCTCTCGTATGAATCCGAAGTTTGTTAACTTCTTGCTCTAAAAGCGTCGGTGCAAAACTTCACTTCTTGATGATCGGTTTGAATCGGATCTATTGAGGGAGTGCATGATCACATTGGGTGACTCCGGCATGTCTCGGACTCCAAGCGAATGTCTTGATTTTACGCAGAAGTCTCATGTATTTTTCCCTTTGTTCGTCGAGATCCAACTTGCGTGTTGTAATGGTTGGTCATCTGATAATGCAACAGAGAGCAAGTCTTCTACAGGCGAAGCTTTCGGGTACTTCTTTATCTCAAAAATTAAAATCTGTTGAAGGTCAAGCGTGGTTGAGCTTGTCTGAGATAACATGATTGTTTTATCTATTGATTTTTACAGACCACTCCAACTCCAACGGGGGTTAGAAATTTCATCTTAAGATGAGATCTGAAGTATGCAAAATTGATTGAATGGGCCTTCCAAAGATAGCGTTATATTCGACTTGACCACCATGAATTGGATTAAATGAGCCACTTGTAGAAAATTCACCAAGGACAACGGGAAGGGTGATTATCCCCTCTACGCAGGTGATTATCGAGCATTATAATGGTCTGCGGGTTGGAGCTTTTCCCGCCCATGTTAAGAAATGTAGTAAAATAAGATCAACACTCCATTCCCATTATCAATCAAAATTCTCTTAACATTATAGCACGGGTCACCGATCCCTGCGCTGATGATAAGTGGATCTTGATAAGGAACATGTACTTCTTCTAAATCTTAGTCATTAAAAGTGATGGAATGATCAGTACAAGACTTCTTTAACTCCGGCTCTTCAGAGATGGTAATGAGAACTTGATTAGATTGTATTGGTCCTCCTGCGATTGTTTCAATTTCTCCAACTGCTTGATGATTATTTTGTTATTTCTGTGATGATTATCCTGGTTGCCCCCCGGTTGGAGGTATGTTTGTTTGAGTCGATTGATTCTTACAAATCGAAGTAGATATCCTTGCTGAATGAGCCTCTCAATTTCTTCTTTGAGTTGTTTGCATGCCTCAGTAGTATGTCCACGACTTCGATAGAAGTGATAATATTGCTCCTGATTTATTAAATTTGGTTTCAGTGGATGCGGCCACTTGATATTTTCTTCATCTCGAATAGCCATTAGGAGGTTAACACGTTGGCGTGTATTCCTTTTTTTGGTTCGTTGATATATGGTGTGGATGGAGATCATGACCATTGCTTCTTTTGATATATGTGTGCATTCCAGTGCTTTTTGCGTTGCTCAAATTATTTCGATGGGCGGTAATAGCCTCATCGAGAGTGCTTCCACGATGAACCAAGTCGCATATGAAAGCGTTTCGCATTAGTGAGTAAAAGGCCGGGCGGAGTCCTCAAGGAAAACTCCTCTTAATAGTTGGGGTCTACACTGGTATTTGGCGAGCTTCTAAGGAGAACCTCTGGAAGTATTCCAAGTGATTCGTTTTGAGAATCGGAGAGATGGGAGGAATCTTTAATGATCCTCTGTTTGCAATGAAGCTTTTACAAAATCTTGGCGAGTGTCAAAGGTATGGATGGATTCCCTTGAAGGAGTAGAACCAAGCTTGAGCTTGTCCGAGGGTGCGAAGACGACAAAGCGAGCACATTGAATATGCATGATAGTCTTGTAATGGTCGATGTGTTCATGTGTGATCACCACCCATCATAGGAATCAATGTTGAAACCCAGGGAATAGGATGTTGAAGAATAGCTTCTAAAGATGAGGATTCCTCATGCGCGGTGAGGGGAAGATGATTTATCTTGGAGGTGAAATTGCCTTACATTAAGCATCGTAATTACAGCGTATAACATGATGAGTGGGGTGTGGGGCGAGAATGTCAAGCTACCGGCAATATTAGTGGATTAGCGGTCGGTTGGTACGTGATGGATAGAAGCTAGCGGTGTCGAGGAGATCATCGGTCTCTGCGGAACTTTTGACCTCGACCTCTAACGATTGATCTTGGGGAGATGTGTTTTCCATGATGGTAATTGTGTTCCTCCAAAAGTCGGATCATCTTTTGAGACTCTTCCATTATTACGATCTTAAAGAGATTTCTGCGCCTTCAACAGTCATGCTATCGGGAAGTGGTAGAAGGTTGGTAGTTGGATTGGTTTGAGTGGGGAGTTGGGCGGGAGGCTCCGTTATTCTAGTGTTGCGCTATTAGCCATGAGAGGGAATGATTGAAGGGTTATTCCAGCGGTGTGCTTTGAAAACCGTTGCGGTAGAGTAAAGTTTTAGCCACGTTGTAAAATCCGGCACACCAGTATAAAAGTGTGAACAATAAAACTCGAATTTTTGAAAAACCTTAAAAGAGGAAAAAAACGGGGCGCGAAAAAAAACTTCCACTATGTATTTTGAGTACAAGATCTTTATCAGATTACAACAATTGAGTAATAGGCGATGTTGGAACGATGTTGGATGACAAACGATGATGGTCGGTGATGATGGCAAAGCGGTGGTCGGCCGAAGGATCGGGTGGCGGTGGCGGTGGTTGGCCACGGCGTGGTGGCGCATGATTGTCTTGGAGGATCTTTAGAGCTCTCTCTCTCTCTTGGCTCTCCTCGTATGAGGAATGAGGAATTTATATATTGGAGGGTGTATACATCATCTATAAATACAACTCACCCGGACGCATGATGATCCCCAAATATATTTATATATCTAATATTAATTTTTATGTAAACAAATCTAAAATTTGATATATATTTAGATAATATTTAAATATGTAATGTTACATTAACAAAAATTAAATATTATTTGTCAATAGTTTTTAAATTTTTTATCAAAATTGACTTAAATCACGATTTAAGTCAAAAAAATGTCTTATCTCATGAAAAATATAGAACTAAATATTTTTTAAGAAAGTTTTATGAATTTATATATCTAATATTTTAAATTTAATATTTATATAAATATTATCTTCTATATATTTAAGTATTATTATTATTATTATTATTATTTTTGAAAATATTGTCGAGACTCCACCTATGAGTATAAGACCTAAACCTCTAATCGAACAGCCCCCCTCAAAACTCAATATTAATTATTAAAAAAATATATTTACAAATCAATTATTTAAAATATGTATATTTTTAATTTAATAATATTCTATTTTTTGAATTAACAGATTAATATATTTGTGTATGCTAATATGTTATGATTAAATCATTAAAAATTTTATAAAAATAAAAAATATGAATTGAGTTACTATTATAAATTTTAATAATTAAAAATTAATTTAAAAAATTAAGATTAAAAATGTTAATTTGTAAATATAGAAGAATAGGGTGATTATGTATTTAAAAATTAAAAAAAATAATAATAATAATATTGATATATATTAAATATTCAAATATTAGATATATAAATATTAAAAATATATAAAATTAGTTGTCCTTTACGTAAATTTTGAATACCAATATTGCATTTAAAGTGTGTACCAACGTACGTACCAGTTTGTCTTTTGCTCCCACTGCTACTGTATCGGCGGCGTGTCCCCAAACTCCAAAAACTGCCGCCACTGGACTTACGCCCTAACCTCTAGTTGCATCACCGGGTTCATCGTCATCGTTCTCGCCAACTTCCAGACCAACTCCTCTTCTACATTACTCCACCGATGCCCTCGCGACGTAAAAACCTGCATCGGCCTCGGCTGTCTTGTTACGGAAGACAGCGTCGTCCATCACTCTGAATCATCCCCTGACATGGAGTTCGCCGTCACCAATCTCCTCACCGATATTCTCGTTCGATTCGAGGGTTACCTTCCCGATTTTTGGCGAGGGACATTTTGTCGTAGTCGAGGGTTTTCTTCGCCCGTTTTCCGTCGATGACTGCCTCCGCGCGCTTAGGCTGGACTACAGGTGACGATCAAAATAGGGAGCCTTGATTACTACATTAGGACAACGGAGGTTTCCGCCAAGCACGAAGAGAAGTACATGCTTAAGGCGGGGTGGCAGCACTTGAGTAGAATAAGTTGGAGGAGGAGTTAGAAGTTTATTCATTGGCGATAGAGAGGACGAACGAGGACTGTAATGATACAGGTTTTTTGGATTCTTTTTACTTGATTCTAGTTACAGGGTTTGAATTTTCCATCTGATTTTTTCTCGGAGGCTGTTTACTTTTGTGTTATGCAGTTATTGTTGTGAGTTGATTGTTAAAATCCTATTCAAATTTTGTTTGGAACGGAATAGGGATAGTTTAAGAATAACAGGACAAGCGGACATCTTATTTTCTGATATATAGATATGACATAAAATTACATACTTTGTAAAGTGTCTTAGCGCATTATTCTTATGTATGTGACCTTCTATTACGTTGATATGTATATCTGTTCCTTAAACTGGTATGCTTTAATATTGTGGTATGTACCAATGACAATTAATGTGCTATTTCAGAACATCTAAAGAGTATTTTAGACTAATATCCAGTAAATGCTGATAAAGCACAATACAAGTTAAATTTTTTTTTTCCCGGCTGGATGTAGTCTATTACAACCTGCAGTGGTTTAGCTTCAGTGGCTGCATAGTTCTAATTCACAAGACTACCAGGAATGGTTGAGAGTTGAGTTCTAAATGTTTGTTGTAGGAAAATACGTAGTTTTAGATGAACTATAAGTAAGCTAAGGGAAATAGGGTTCTGCAGAACTGTTAATAGGGTGCGATTCTGTGTTTCAATACTGTTGGTGCTAAAAACCAGGTGAAAGTAAAATTTACGCCTTAGCTTTGGAAAGTCAAAGACACACGCGTATTTAAAGAAACAAGAAAACTCAAATTTTTACGTAAAACCTCAAAAGAGGGAAAAATCACGCAAATTTAAGAAAGCTTCCACTATGTATCCGTTTTTTGAATAAAGATCTTCCGATCGGATTACAATCAGATATGAGAAAAGGGCAACTGTGATACAACTTGACGACGAGAACGACGACGCCGACGATGTTTAATGACGACGTTGACGCCGATGACGACGATAGTGGTCGGTGATGAATCGAACAAATCCGACGACGGCGATCGGTGGCGGTGGCGTATGGCGGTATTGACAATCCGAGTGGCGATTAATGACGGTTCTTGGAGGATCTTTGAGCTCTTTCTCTCTTGCTTGCCTTCTCCTTCATCACCCCTCATATGAGGAATGAGGCTATTTATACGGAGTGGACGCCTCAGAATATACGCAAAACGTATACTCCACTTCATCTGGACCTCCAAAATAATTGATCATATGATGTATTTTGTTCATTTGAATGCTCAAATAAATTAAAGATCTTTGACTTGTTGGAACCGCTCGTCGACGCCGATTTGACTATAAATACTTCATATTTGAAGCTATTTAGGGATTTAAGATATCCCAAAGTTTCAAGGATATTTTAAAAGCTTGATCTCGACCGCCAACTTCGGATCACTTGCTTTTAACATCAAGATTCGTGCTTCACTAATAAGGATTTTAAGTGTCATATCTTGCTCTATTTTTAATTATCTCAATCATCCAAAAATATATCAAATACTTGAAAATAAAGAAATTCTTCAAGAAATTTGAGGCCCATTAACTACACATTTTGAGAGAACAGATCTTTATACAAGATTATACTAAGTCGACGCGTCACAAACGCCAGAGTGGCGCGAGATTCGAGTTACGGACCCATCCGGGAACGGCGTCATGGGCGCCAATGGCAATGGCAAGGCGGCGCTACAAGACATATGCCACAGACGCTTCTTGTATGGGTCAAGAATGGCTGGCGCGTAGAGCAGCGGGGCCGGGTTGATGGTCGCTGAACTACGTCAGCGGAACTGACGCGGTATCCAATAACGGCCGGATGCTGGTCGCGATTATGCGATTCGGGTACGGTCGGGGTCGAAGATCGGTCGCGCTGAACGCGAAGGTTCTGCCCCGAGTCTGCTGGCGGCGCAGTTTGGCCATGCGGCCACGTTGAGCTGTGCCTGGGTCGGCGGTCTTTGGGCGAAGGGGGCGGCTTGTCATACGACCGTAATGACGGTTTTGAGGCGGTCGACGCGCTTTTACTTTGCCACTAAAGGTCTATAAAACTCTCTAGTGGAGAAGAAGACATTCTCTCTTCTGAGAAGGTTGTTTGAGGATCAGCCCACCAGATTACGCCGTTGTTTGGTTTTCCTCGAAGAGCGCCAACCTCGTCGGACCGTCGCTCGAGCGATCGTAGGCAGATACGCCGTGTTCGATTTTCCCTCGAAGAGCGAACCTACTCGACCGTCCGAGGTTGTGCCCGCAGACATATCGTCGGTCTACGCTTTTCCCTCAAAAGAGGCGCCAATCAGATCGGACCGTCCGAGCACGGAGGCGATCGCGCTCTGCGAGACACTACGCTTTTCCCTCGAAAGAGCTTCAATCAGATCGGACCGTCTGCACGAGGCATCATCGGCGATGATAACCGGAGACGGGGGTTGATGGCGATGCCCGACGATGGTGGTCGGCGATAGTCTCCGGCGATGACGGCGACGATGGTGACCAGATTGCTGGCGATGGGCGGCGCGACGATAAGCAGGCTGGAGATGCCGCGAATCAGCTATGACAATATGATTCGGCCGACGGGTGGTCGAAGATGGCGATCGCGTGAATCGGCGTGGATGACCGGCACGATGGTGGTGACCGCGAAAGATTTTACATGGTGTATGCGACAATACGATATTATCGCGAGATGGGGCGAGCAAATCCGCGGACCAGATCAGCGGCATACGGTAATAGACCGAATGACGGCAATAGCCCATCTGGAATGACCGGCGACGATGGTGATAACCGGCCACTCGCATCGGCACGCAATGATCAACAATATCAGTCGACTTTCGGCAGCATTAACCCATTACCAGACGCTGTGATACGCCGGTAATCAGACCGGTGATAGCATGCCACGCATGACCAGAATGGCTGGCACCGACGACAAGAAATGCAGTGACCGACGACAAGAATGTAGCAGACCAGACGGCATGGCAGCAGCAAAATTAAGGCAAGCAGACATGCATGACCGCGATTCAGGGGATGACAATGAATTTATGGCGGATAGCAGGATCGCTGATTACGGCGCGGATAAGATCGAATATTTACGGTGACCGAGAGGTGGATGGCTACCGACGGTGGCACGGCAAATGCGACAAATATTATGACCGATGTCGGTAATGGCTGAATGACCGCAAGATTGCGGCGATGGTCGGCATTAGCCAGCGGTGACCGACGATAATGGCTGGTGGACGCTGACGGCGAGCAGTGACGTGGCACGACAATACGACGTTGGCCGGGGATCTTTGACCTATCCGGTTGTTTGTCGAGCGATTTCGGCTGACGCTAACTGCATTTGGGGTCGAATTGACCCGGATTTTTGTCTTATCTCGAGATTGAGTGTTGCCACGACGTTAATACAGTTTTTTGACTTATCAGGTTGTTATTCAAGTGTTGCTCGATGACTTTAACTCGTGAGTAAAGTTTTGACCTATCCGGTGTTTCATGTTTGCTCACGACGATATTTAAGAGGTTAATTGAATCGGCGATCTTGACCCATCCGGGTTGTTGTCGAGTTTTACCCGGCGATGTTAACTCAAAGAGGTTGAATTGAATCTGATGAGGATTTTTGACCTATCCGAGGTTGTTTGTTAGGGTGTTACCCGATGACGTTAACCTGTATTGAAGAGGTCAAATTGAATCCGCTAAGGATTTTTGACTTATCCGAGGTTGTTTGTCAGGGTGTTACCCGCGACGCTACCGCATGGAAGAGGTCGAAAGGATTTTACCCATCCGAGGTTGTTTGTCGAGTGTTACCCAATGACGCGTTAACGTGGAAGAGGTTGAATTGAATTGAGGATTTTAAGGTGTTTTGTCAAGGTGTTACCCGGCACGCTAACCTATATATGGAAGAGCCGAATCAATCCGCTAGGACACCTATCCGGTTGTTTGTCGAGTACGACGCTAACTGTATGGAAGAGGTCGTAGGAAGTCCACTAGGACCTTTGACTATCTCTAGGTTGTGGTGTTAGGCGACGCTAACTGGAAGAGGTCAATTAAAACATCCGTTTGTGGTTGTACCAAAGTTGTTCTCCGGGTCTCGTTTTCCATGAGTATGAGTGGAAAACATAATTTGAAAAGTATATCTCTTCTCAATGTTGAAATATCCTCCAACTTTGACTTGTTGGGATGGTAATCGACATGCTTAACATGGGTGATCTTCGAGATTAAGAGTTGCCCCCGTTCCGGTATAATTTAGAATCTTCATTCTTACTCTTTAAAAGCTTAAATGCTCCACCTCGATGGTGGTTTTGATCTGTTTAAACTTGGTCACCATACAAGATGAAATAATGGAATCGGTTCTAGACGGCCAAACCGCTTTAAAACCAGCATTAGAGTAAAATTTTTTTAGCTTCTTTGGAAAGTCAACACAATTTAAAGAGCGAACAAGAAAACTAGAATTTTACGGAAAACCGAAAAGAGGGAAAAATCAGCGCCAAAGTAAAAGCTTCCACTGTATCTGTTGAGTACAAGATCTTCCGACAACGGAGAACGATATATGAGAACGGCTATGTGATGTTAATGTCGACGAATTTGACACGATGTTGGCGACGATGACGATTTGACGAATGACGCCGAAGTTTGTCGACGCGATGTTGACGCCGATGCAGATGATAGTGGTGGTGATGATGAGCAACAATGGTCGCGGGACAATGATGGATCAGCGGTGGCGAGGCGATGGTGGTTATGACCGTCAGTGGCGTACAGATTGTCTTGGAGGATCTTTAGAGTTTTCCTCTCTCTTGCTTGCCCCTTCTCCTTCACTTGGCCTCCCCTCATATGAGGAATGAGGGCTATTTATAGATTGGAGGTAGTGGCGTCTGTAAATGCAAAATCATTACCACTCCACTTCATGGACGGCTCAAAATGATCCCATCATATGATGTATTTTGTGCATTTGAATGCTCAAATGAAATTGTAAGATCTTTGTCTTGTTGGCAACCCGTCGAGGCGGCTCGATTTATTTATAAACACTTCATATTTGAGAGCTATTTAGGGATTTAACTGATATCCCAAAGTTTCCAAGGATATTTTAAGTGCTTGATCTCGACCAGTTTCAACTTCGGATCAACTTGCTTTTAACATCAAGATTCGTGCTTCGACTAATAGTATTTTAAGTGTCATATCAAATACTTTAAAACAATTGTCCTTTTATTTCCAATGTCCCCATTATCTAAAGTATGATTCGTTGAATAGCGTGCCTTTAACTAGGTATTAAATACTGAATTTTGTAAAATTATTTGCTTTATTGGTCAAATAGGATCTTCATTAATATCCACTTCAACCCAATTCGTCGCATGGGATGCATTTATGCTTGTCTCTTCAAAATATAAATGCTGCTCATCATCCTATATATTTTCTTTAAATACCAAATGTAGTTTGAAAATTTTTAGAAACATGATCTTTGTTACAAAACTTCTCCAAGCTCTATGTAATTTGCAATTGAAATATTTTGGAAAGATGTATCTTCTAGAAATGACTGAACACAATAAACAAAAAGCATTAACATTATATAACTTCACATTTTAAAAATGATATATGCTAAAAAGGTAATAACTTAATATGTGACACATTCCTCATGGCCCGTCAATATCATCTTTTTAGTCATCCTAAGTTCTACTAAAATTTTTTTTTCAGCCCTGAATGTGATTCCACACTATTTATTTGATGTCAAATTTGATTCTTTTATTTCATAGTTGTGAACTAAATTCTAAATCTTTTTTTTTTAAATTTTTGTGCAATACTGTACTACACAATATCTTTGAAGCCTTATACACTAATCATATCTACATATATGATAGACATACTCACACATTGTTTGAAATAGCCCAATAATTCATTCTTGATTCAAACTCCATAAGAAATTTTGAGTTTTTCACATTTTTGAAACAAATGTGATGTTGGGTTTGAGATGATTTATTTATTCTAGAAATATTAATTGTCATTTCTAAAGGAAGATTTGCATCAATGAAAATATATAATTCTATAATGATTGAAAAAAATATATTTCTATCACCACAAAATGTATATGCATCAAAAAATAAGTTGGGGAATTTACATACATAGCACATAACTCATATATTTACATATATAATACTTAAACTTTCATATTTATATAATTATCACCAAAATTTTAATATTACATAAAAAATAGCATTATCATTAATTTTTTTATAGTAAAATGCACTTTTTCTTACCTAGGAAAAGTGCAATATTTGTAAATATCAAACTTTAGGTGCTAGATATATAAATATATAAGAATTGTGTGCCTTGTATGTAAATTTTTCAAATATATTTCTATCTCAAAAGCAAATATGCTTATTCCAAAAGGAGAAGTCTATCTCAGAAGCAAGTATGCCTATTAATAATCAATGTCATTCACGCGATTCTACATTACATTAGCAATTTGGGCTGTTTTTTTTTAACCACTCTTGTTTCTTTGTCTAACATGTTTTTTCATGGCCACCTATTTTTGAAAGTATGAAATTGTCACCATCCTTTGTAATAATCCAATTATGTTTTGAACTTGTGTTTTCAATTAGAAGTATAGGTCATACTTAATAATTATAAAATGATTGTTGAAAGAATCAAAAGTATGTTCCACAATGGTGCATTGTGAACGTCAAAGGTTAAACAACTTTTATAAATTGTTGGTTATATGTCAATAAACTCCTTCAAATGATATTTTGTGGTATCATATGGAGATATAATGCTTTTTGCATTTGAGTGCCCATCATAAACTAAATAATACTTACATGTGAGGTAGGTTTTGATTTTATTTTCTTTAAAATACTATAACTAATTACAAAATATTTACAAAAGTGTCTTCATTTTGCCTTCTCAAACATGTAAATCATTGTGTCCTTCTAATGCCTTTTGAAGAAATGTAGTGTCATGTTGTGAGTTTTTCCAACTAGTTAGAACATATGTGAACATTAAGTCTAAGTCCACTACTTCTAGTATATTCTGGATTGGGTATGTTTTTGGTTCTTTAAAAGCAAATTTTAGTTTCCTAAGGATCCTAGTTTAGATGTTTGTTCCATCAATAATATTAACACAATCCTAATTTTGATGAAGTATACCAATTAGAATACGTGTAGACTTATATAAGGTTTATGGTTGTACCATAAAAAAGGAATGAGTCTGTCATTTGACTATGTCTTATTTGGAGTAAGGAGCATTGGAAACTTTATTGTCTTATGTTGTAATTTTTATATAGCATACAACATAATATTCAAGTATCCAGTCAAAGTTTTTTTGGATTCTTTAAAGTTGAATTAAATGACCCTATTACAAACACTATATCCAACTTTTTGTAACAAAATAGCAATTTGTTCTTCAATGTGCACATTAATTATGCTTATTGAAAGCTTCTTGCTTGGAATAGATTGCATATTTGAAAAAAAAAAGATCTCTTTTCATTCACATCGTATTAACACAATCAAAGTAAATTTTGTGTTATAATTTAAAAATATATATTTTACATTAGATATTCGGCTCATTATTATGTTCTCATCGTTCCCTTTTTAGTTCATATAATAATACAAACAAAACACTAACTATTACAACGATAGCAACATGAACTATTTTGTAGTTTGGATTTTCACTCATCGTTTATTCATTTCAAATCTCTTCCTAATTTGATGATTGTTCTTTGTTACTTGTGAACCTCTCAATCATTGATAACTACAATAAAAACTTAGTTGAGTTGTCATAAAAAATATAAATTGGTTTAGAAGAATGATGATTCTACAAGTGTTATAGGCCTATGAATATAATGTTGTTGTGAATCTCTATATGTTTAAAGTTGGATATTATAGCTACATATTGGCAAAATCTTTGTCCATGCTTGTCAGAAAAACATTTAATCAAACTATTCTACAAGATAACTTCCAACAAGTTTAATTGAACATGCAAGTAAACAAGAAAAATTAAAGCTCAATGTGTTATTTAATCTCAATCATTCAAGTGAAAGCTTGCAAATTGCCAAATTTGAGTTGTTTTCTATAGAGGGCAAAATATCTAATCCCTATTCTTTCTCATAAGTTGAAACAAGGGGTTGTTTGTTATCAAATGAGGAATTAAAATTTTGAATACTATCTATTTAATTAGGAATTATGTTTATTTTTAAAATATCATTTTTTTATCATTGTCGATCATATAATATTATTAGTAAAATATTACATATTATGCACATATGATTTAATATCAAATTTAGAACATTGTCTATTTAATTAGAGAATGATTTAATAATAATTAGAATAATTGATAATTTCTCAATTAAAAAATAAATCGTACATTGTTAATTTAATACATGAAAATTTTGCAAAATAATTAAAAAGGAATGGGAATATTAAAAAAAAAAAACATTAGAGTATAGTCAATTAAGGGCTTTTTGTCTTGGAAAGTTATAGACACTTTTATAAAACAAAGTTCTAAGAAGGTATGTTCATTCAACTTTTTTAGAACCACTACATTTTATTTTTTATAAGTTTAATTTATCCATACATTAGTTGGCGTGCCCTTCACCAAATTCTTTAAAATTGATTTAGATATTTAAAATACATTTGGTAGTATCACCATATTACTTTCGTTGTAATATTCACAGTTTCTTCTTTTTGATTTGTTCTTATTTCTACTTTTCTTTTGTAGCAATCTCTTATCATATGTATTGGCTTTCTTTAATGCTAATATCCACTCTGGCAATCTTAGGATTGGCTTATATTATGATGTGTATTGACTTTTATTTCGTGATTTGGATCTGCGTCTATCTTTATATTTATTTTTATTTTAAGGCCTCATATTATTATCAATATTCAATATTGGAGGGATTTCACTTGTATTATGCCATCCCATATCTTCACTATGGATGAAGTCTCTAATATCATTTAGTTTTAATTTGTTTGATTCATAGGAGCTGCCAGTGGTCATTGATACACCATTCTAATTTTTATGGAGTGAAGATATGGGATGGCATAATTTTGTTTCATTCATAGTACTTCAAATATTGCTTTTTCATACATTAGAAAATAATGATAGATGTACCACTTTCTCTAAGTCAATGACTTAGAGTGAACGCAACCTCTTATTGTGAAAATGAGGGCTGAATGTGGAGAAGCAGATAATGTTTTTATTACTATTATCTTCTTCTCTTGTCGACTGTAAGAGTTTTCTTTCTCTTTTATTTTCTTTATTGCAAGTGCCTCTCCATACTATAATAGAAAGCTTATGCCCCTCTTCACTATCTCTACCTCTTTTTTCTATTTACTTATAGTTGTGAGATGCTTCATCATAATATAATCATTTTCTTATGTAGTGCTTATAGGTAGTAACTAGCAAGTTCGAATATGTAAGGAAGATGGTTGCAGCTATCATGATATAAATTTTGGATAGAGGATGGCGGGTAATTAATTTATAAGAGTTAGGTAAATGGTGATAGGTTGGAAACTTTACGTTGGAAATTTATCTTCATATTACAACACTTGTGGCAGGAGCAATACTGCTATAGTTGCCCAGCTATCTCCAGAGACCTCCAACCAAAACACACAGGTGGGTCACTCAACGATCCAAATTTGTGAACAACCTATTTAATGGAGCAGCTCTTACAAATTATTTTAATTTTTTGTTTTGAAAAATCATAAATGTATACAAATGCAAAAAACATTTTTTTGTTTCATGTTCAGAAATAATCAAAATAGGTTTAAAATAAATTAAAAAATAACAGTGATCTCAAACAATGAAACAACTTTTTAGATATTATTCATTTTTTATGCTTTATCTGAATCAAAACCATTATCAAGTTTAATTTAAGTGGAGTTTCGTATTCAAATGTTAATGTCTTGATGTTCTGATGCAGCAACTTACCGAGTTCAAGTCTCACGTTGTTTTTTTCTTTTATACATTCGTATATGGTTTAGACTACTCATTTCTATTAAGGTCACTTTATGTGTATCTCTGCTAATACTAGTGGTCAGACAACTTACAGGGTTATTAAAGTAAATATTCTATAGGATATCATATGGGTTTGTTATGGTAGCAGATATATATACTCCTGCTGTAGCTGTAAGGAGGAACACTGCCATTATCTCTATTCCTTAGTTAAATACAGTATTTCATTTTACCTGGCTGTGTAGCTTTCGGTTGTTTTGGCAAGTACATCTGGGTTTCTGCATCATGTTCAAAATGCAATGACGAAAAAATAAATTAGTTTTTAATCCAAAAGGCCAAAGCCATCTTTCTTTAGGTGAACTTATTTTTACTCCTGGATGATAGTCTTTGACCTTTTCAGATTCTGTTTTTTTTAAACGAGTTAAGCATAAGATGCTTTCGGTTGTAATAATATGCATTTTTAGCTTCTTTCTTTTTTCATGGATATTAATATCCCGAAGGTTCATTCAAAACTAAATTTTGCAACATCAGATTGATGCTGTTTTTATATCAAAAGCAAAGAGAAATGAGTTGCCAACATTTCCTTTGTAATCCTGTAGTTTTCTTGTTGTTGAGTTAGATGGGTTTAAGGATGAGAACTTTTCTTGAAGGTTGAGTATGGTTTATAAATTGGTCAAGTTTTTAGTTCAGATTAAAAACAACTAGTTCAAGCTTGGTTTGGACCTAGATTTGATTCAGGCAGCGTTTGAATGGCTAGAGCAGCATATATTCATATAAAATAAATATGCGTTTGTGCGTTCATTCACTTTTTATTCATTGATAATTTGACCTGAAG
Organism: Cymbidium sinense; assembly: GCA_021442155.1. Taxonomy (NCBI): domain Eukaryota; kingdom Viridiplantae; phylum Streptophyta; class Magnoliopsida; order Asparagales; family Orchidaceae; genus Cymbidium; species Cymbidium sinense. The sequence goes on from CM038216.1 coordinate 56,710,893, forward strand.
ATAGACTAATACACATTGCTCCAGTGGTAGATAAGATTAGGGAGAGTCGCCTTAGATGATTTGGCCACATAAAGCGTCGGCTGTCCGATGACCCGATTAGGAGAGTAGATGCATTAGATTTGCCTTATGTTAAGAAAGGTAGAGGTAGACCTAAAAAGACTTGGTTAAGATGTATAAAAAATGATCTTAGTATACTTGAATTAAATGAGAATTTGACACATAATAGGACATAATGGAGACGAAGGATTCATGTAGCCAACCCCACCTAGTGGGATTAAGGCTTGTTGTTGTATAGACTAATACACATTGAAAGTCAGTTTGGTTTTTGGCCTGTATTGTGTTTGTATCGAAATCAGTAAGTGGGTTCAGGAAGCATATTTTGATGCTAGAATTCGTAGTTAGAAGCCATGGGTTCTCTCATTCAAAAACCTTTTGATAAGCTGAGCTCTTTCATTCAAAGAGTTTTTCTAGATACTAAGGCTTCGTTTGACTAAGCTTTTTAAGTGCCTTTTGCTTTTGAGAGTGTGAATTTTTAATTTTGATACCCGTTTGAATAGTGTGCTTTTTGAAATTGCGTTTTAGCTCCATCTCATAGAAAGCTCTGTTTTAGCCCCGTTTCAAAAAGCAAAAGACAAATAGCTTTTCAGGAAATACTTTTAAACTAGCTTTTCAAGAATTCGAAAAGCTTAGCCAAACGAAGCCTAAGAGTCTTCGTGAAAGTTTCTGACATGGATTATGTTCGGTTGGGGCTTTGGGGACTTTTGTGCTTTGTGAATGTTAAGAACATGCCATACCTCATTCAAAAGAATTTTGAACAAAGATTCTAGACCCAATGTCCAATAATTAATCTGTTAACCCATTGAAGATGATATATTCCTTAGCAATGGATATTAGTTAATTTGTATAATATAAAACAATAAAGTGATAATTGTGATATTGAATGGTATTTTCAGTATTTTTTTATTAACAATAGAAACTTATTAAACTGTTAATTAGTAATAATATTTTTATACTTATGACATTCCTAATTTACTAATTATACATTATTATAAGCAATTTGTAATTAAATTACCAACTGTTGTGATTAAATATGTATCTATTAATTATCATTAGTTAATTTGATGTTATTTTGTTGATTATGCTATAAATATACATCCTTTTGTCCATTCTATCATTTTCATTTGCACTGCTAACTCTTTAAATTTGCCTTTAACGGATCATCTAGGTTTCTTATTTCAAACTGAATTTAAATGGCTAAATGAAAGTGATAAGCCACAATTTGACCATTCGGTGGGATTAGAGGCTAAAACATCTTTAACCCCTAAATCCCTGAGAACCATATGTGGTCTGGCCTTCGTTCACACACTTGACACTCTATTGATAACCCAATTTAAGCGAGTCCTAAACTTCATATTTATGTTTAAAAAATATTATTTGTCTTAAAAAAACTATATGTTCGATGTTTGCTGGCTTTTTTAAAGCTAGAATTTGTTCTAATCTTCATGGGAAATTCTGAAATCACAAATTTTTGCTTCCCTTTCAAGATATATGCTTTTTTAGCATGCATCATCCAATAAGACTAATTCTGCATTTACTTTTAAAATTATCATAGTACGTTCAAGGTCAAACATCACTTTGGTAAGTACTTGTTTGTGATGCGGCTTATCTTCAAATTGGATTTTATCAGACGTGGCTTCTCTGTCTTCTTTTGTGACTCCTACGGCTATTATGTTGTCAAATTCCACCTACATCTGCCGCTTCTTTAGTGATTCGCAAGAATGTAGGAGATGGCTTTTGTGGCTTCTTTTGTAGCTTTGGAATATAGGATTGTAGTAAGCAGTTCGGTGTCTTGGTTCTTTCAACAGTTTTTGCAGCTGTTTCAGCTCGTTCGGGATTTTACTTTGCATTGATGCTAAAGTTGATTCCTATTCTTTTTTAATGGTTGCTTCCTTATGTTTTATTTGTTTTTATTTGGTGACTTTAAATAGGGATACGAGGTTTGCTCCAGAAAAATAATGGAATGCCGAGTAGAATTCATTATGTTGTCAAATTTTGTTTTTTTTTGAATCAATTCTTTGGTCGAGTGTGAGATTTGATGATTTTGGGTGAGACCATTTCGTACTAGAACAAAGCATTTTTTTGCCTTTTTTTTTCTTTTTTCTTTTGTGCTTCTCATTCAGTTTTTTGGTAGAGACTATCTACTTGTACAATTTGAGTTTTTGTTTATTGTGTGAAATCAATTTTGTTTGTGGTTCTCATTATCCTTACTTTTTTAGCCATTTTATTACAACTTCATATATCTTGTTGCATGTGGATAATATTCTATCATCTTTTTTATTTTTTTCAAAGATAGTTAATGATTGTTTTGGATTAATAGCTTTGTCATGGGAAGTTTTATATGTTTCTTGTATTGTTTTTTGCATCATATGCCAGAATTATACTAGAAATCTTAGACCATAAGTTACCTTATAATATATTTATTTTAGAGCTTGTAACAATAAGCAAATGATTTAATTTTTACAAAATTAGATTTTTTATTTTGATGCATCAAAATAAACAGCATAAAACTAATTAATAACAAATTTTGTTGAACAAATATGCAAGGAATAAAATTATTGGACATAAGAAAAAAAAGCTAGCTTTATTTAGGCTAGCACATGATGTGACTCAAAATTAGGTAGTTGCACTTATATTACACATAAATGAGTCACATCTAAGTAACACTCGTATGGTTGAAAATGTGCCTCAAACCATTATTTAGGAACCCATATTCTAGGCTAATTGATGAGGTTAGGATGATCAATCTCAATTTAAGTTTAAATTAATGTTCTTTTATTTTAATTTTCTCTAAATTAGTCAACCAACTCTTAATATAAATTTGAAATTTGGGGAATCAATCACAACCATATTATTGACATTCATGCATGCGCCATAAGTTAATCGAGTTCATAGGATGATTTCACGAAGCGCGTAAATCGAAATGTACTATGATCGCCAAAATCACTTGAAATGATCTTTCGATCGACGCATTACGCCGCTCGTAACGAAATTAAGAATATATATATATGCACAGACGGTTGAACAATCAAGAAAATCCGCGCTTACACGCATATCGAGTCGGAGGTCGCATAACGCCAAACGACCTCTGTAAATTGATCAAATTAGCTGAAATAAAACCTATCAAATGAGACTGTCCACACTCAATTCGAATGAGCATGCCCGAATGTCGAGCGGTCGGAAGCGATAATGCTCATTTTTGAACTGAAATTGATCCGATTCGGCGCCGACTTGAATCAAACAGCCTCCGATCGCGAAACGGATTACGCCGTTGAATCCGTAACATCGAATTTACTTAGAAACGATACCCATATTATGTAGGTTTGATTTCGGCAAGATTCTGCACAAATCTCAATGCGATCGAGTCATATATAAAGATAAGAAAACTTTTGATAATTATTTTCAATATGGTAAATACAATTTTTATAAATAATTTTATTTCAAAAATTAATGTGAGACTAAATTGAGCCTTAAATAGTCTTAATTTGCCCAAAAAATTTTAAAATCCCGCCTAAACTTAAGGAAATAAACTAATTAAGCAATTTAATTAGGGTCTTAATCCCCTTTTCTTTCCCTTGTTCCCCTCAGGATAAAAAAAAGGCATCCCTCAGGATCAAAAAAAAGGCATCCGTTAAGCTCTCTCTAGCTCAGGCCTAAATGCTCTCCCACGACCTCTTTCAGCCACCACGGCTCTAGAGCCACAAAAATGGCTAAAGCGGAATCAGGAATGGCTACGCATTATGTGTAAGTTGTAATTCCTGGAATTGATGTCCAAAAGAACCCAGCGATTCAGAATTTATAAGATTGAGGAGAAGCTGAATCTAGTTATTGTTGAGAATGTGGATAAGCCTACTCTGATTTGTGAAGATTCCATTGCTAACCTCCCTGCTGATGAATGAAGATACACAATCTATGACTTTGATTTTGTAACTGAAGATAAGTAGATTACTCCCCGAAAAGTAGATTCTTCTTTACTGAATGGTCGCTAGACAGATATTGAGCGAGAAGCAAGGTGATTTATGGAACTTCAAATCATAGTTTTAAGAGAAACGGATGGTGGTTTGCAAGCTACTGATCCTATGACATGGGCCTTGCCGTCAATAAGGGAACATGCTAATTGAGTAGGCTGGTCAAATTTTTAATATCTTCGGGCTTGATGACTTGTGCATCTCTTATGCGAAGAAGCTTTCACTTCTTTGTCCAAAGGTGGTAGTTGTGTTAAACAATGCGGAAAATATTGTAACTTCTCAAGGATCAACTGTTATAATTTATGACTTCTCCACCAAATCAACTAATCAACCTAAAATTTGAAAGAACCAAGAGCTGGTGGTTGCCTCCTTCCACGCTTATCAATAGAAAAACGAATGATGGCCTTAAGACGGATTCGCTTTCAAAATGCTTTATGGAAAATACACTATAACTATCGATACGCCCTAAAAATTAATCGATCAAGACGAATCTCAAGGCATTTTAAACGCCGATCTAAGCACCGATTTCAAGAAACTTACATAAACCGCCCTCGATGGAGACGAACATAACAACATCAAACATCGATTCGAAGCTCGAATCGACTCGATCGCTATCGAGCATAAAATGGATCCGATCCGCCAAATGGTCACAAAAGCGGACATATTTATAGATCGAAGGCCACAAGACGAATCCAACGAATCCAAGATCACCCAATTCCGACATCATTAAGGCACCCAGATCATCAAAATACACCCTCTGATCGAGGGGATCGCACTGGGCCGTCCGATGGGAGTGGTTGGAGTTTTCCACGCAATTTACAAGCTCGCCACTCCCAAAATCTATAAATAAGCTTCATTCTTACCTTAAAAGGACCGAATCCGATGCAGAGCTCGAGAACCACACCGACCTTGACGCCGACGCATCTATCATCACCGCCGCCACCACCAAGAAGGTCAAGATCGTGAGATCGCCTCAGGGGGACTGGCCACCGCTCCTTTCTCCTCAAGATCAAGAGGTTGCTCCCGAAGATCGCCCCGCCGCTTGGGAAACTTCTCCTTGGGTTCGAGTTGACCGATATTGCTCTAATATTGTTTCGCCCTCAGAAACACCTTCTTCTCCTAACCAAGGCAAGGACCAGATCTTTGAACACATAGTGAAAGTTCTACGGCCCGGTTTTTCCCTTAACGGGTTTTCACGATAACCCGTGTTCATATCCCCCGCGGTGTTGATAATTTTGAGCTACGAGATCTCGATCTACCGTAATAAAATTCAAGACGCAACTGCCACCGTGGGAACCATTTCTATCGCTATATCTCCAATATGATCAGGCAACCCGCCCCTCTTTGGAAGATCGGCTCAAAGGATGGAGGATTCCTAACGAAATTCTTCGACTCGCGAGACCGAAAACGCTCCAACACGCCTGGAAGAGCCACGTTCCGACGCCCCTCAAGATACTATTTTCTTCCGAGAATGATTACCCGGAATGCCGGATCAACAAGTAGAGAACCCTCAGCCACATCCATGTCGAGCTGATACCGCCAGCTCTACTCACCCCACGAATGGCTCAGCCTCGTATTGGTGAAACTCCACGCCATCTTATACGCGATGAACTACGACGACCGGGTGAAGAGTTCCCACGAACAATCAATGATCCATTCTCCCGCCGCCTCTTCCAAAGCTCGTCCCCGCTCACTGAGAGCATCTTACAATACCCGATTCCGACGAGATTCAAGCTTCCCAGCATGGACCCTTACGATGGCACAACCGATCCGTACGAGCATATCGATCACTTTCAACGATCATGCACATTCGCAAATGACTCTCGCCTTGTCGTATTCCAAAGAACTCAAAGGACAGTCGACTGCTCTATTCGCCGCTAAGGGTCCGTCCGATCATTTGAGAGCTCGCCGATTGTTTGTGTAAACCCCGGCGAACAAGAGAATCATCGTGGATTCATCACATCTCTCCGAATCCGCCGTAACGATGGAGAGTCCTCAAAGAATACTTGAGAGGTTCTCCTCACATACCGTGAGTAGATCCGTAACTTTGAGGGTGCTTTCTGAGGACTCGCCAGATACTTATTCATCATTAATGCGGAGACAATCCATTCCTATGTCGACTGGTCCACCCAATAGAGGCACAAATCTCACCGACGGTTATCGTGCTCATCTGCACAGCTTTGAACCACCAAGCGAAGCGAAGAAGGTTCCCAAAGGTGATGTTCAAACATCTCAAAAAAGAAGAGAAGAACCTCCCCCAAGACCTCCTCGAATCCTCGATGACTCAATCGAGAAAATATACTCTCAACACGCCATAAACATCCTACCGGCTATGCAGAAGAGGATAGTGGCCGCACCTTTAAAGGAATTGGAAATCAAGAGAAATTCGCCACTTTCACCATGGTGGGCACACCAATCAAGAGTGCCACCAACCGGAGGAGATCGAAAGACTAATACGCCGTGGGTATTCCAGCCGCTTTATACAAAACCAACCCCGCCCAAAGAAATGCCTGGGGCAACCAGAGGAACCGCCAAGCGTTGGAGAGATAAACAATCAGAGGGCCGCGTTATCGAGCCAAATATTCACCGCTTCAAGAGCCGTGAGCCAAAGAAGTCTCGGGTTGACCATTCTATCACCTTGATGATTTAGATCTAGGCTTCGATCCCACATCAAGATCCTCATCGTGTGGTGCGATCCATGCTTCAATGTTAAAAGGATATTGATCGACAATGGGAGTTCTTGATGTTCTTTTTATTCCACTTTCCCAAGCATGGGTATAGAAAGAGAGAAGCTTCAACCCGGCCGTCCAATTGTATGGATTTGATAATCGACCCAGTGGAAGGGACACCGCCTTCCGTAACTTGAGAATTTCCCGACACGCAACCCACTGATACAATTTATTGTACAAGTCCGAGTCCGCATACAATGCAATATTTGGGAGACCTCTCAGCCTATATTCGGCGCAATACATCTGCGGCCTCACCTCAAGATGAAATTCGACACCACCGCATCGGCAGGTGGAATCAACAGATAAAAGCGCTATATCAAGCAAGCTCACCATTTACCCAAGAACCTCAACATCGAGAACTGACTTACGATGAGGATACCTCTGGAAGGGCTTCTCCAAATTGAAGATGTAATTTGTCTTCCTATCTCAAGTTGATCCATCGAAAGGTGAAGGTGGGATCGTGTCGCATCGAAAGCGTAAATCGTAATAGATTTTCTCGTAAAATCAAGATATCTTTGCCCGAGCGATCCGACATTCGCATTGATCCCAAGTCATTACGCATTCCCTCAAAGTTGACTCAACCTATGTGATACGTAAGAAAAGAACCTTCGCTTCAACGCCAGGTCATAACAAGAAATCACCAAACTTCGGAAGTCAAGTTCATTCGGAAGTCTACTACCACCCTTGGCTAACGTTAGTCAAGGCCAATGGTTCGGAGAATGTGCATCGACTACACCGACCTTAATCGCATGCCCAAAAGATAGCTTCCCCTTCCTCGACGACCAACTAGTTGATGCGACATCGACACCGATGTCGAAGCTTCATGGATGCCTATTCTCGCTACAATCAAATCGATGAACAAAAATGAGGAAGCAACATCCTTCCAAATGATAAGTGGATTATACCGCTATCGTCATGCCATTCTGACTAAAAAATGCCGGAGCAACATATCAACGCTTTATGAATAAGATCTTCAAGGATCTTATAGGCACAATATGGAGGTGTATGTTGATGATATGGTAAAGAGCTTGGAAATATCACAAAGATATTTCGACCGCAGTTGCTTGATATTCTTCGACGACAAGATGCACGGCTCAACCCAAGTAAGTGCATTTTGAGTTTCCTCCGGAAATTCCTAGCTTCATGGTCACTCGGGATGAGGCCAACCCCGAAGATAAAAGCACTCGGGACATGTCACCTCCAAGAACGATCAAGGAAGTCCAACGCTTGACTGGAAGGATTGCACTTTATCACGATTCTTGGCCCGCCAGAGATAAGTACCTACCATTCTTCAAAATCTTAAGCGCGAGGAAATGGATTACGAGAATGAATGTCGACCGCTGAGCAACTTCGAGTCTATTTAGCTTCCCCTATTATCAAAGCCTATCCAAGAGAGAGTCAGACATCTATCTTTCTTTCTCATGCCGTAAGTCCGCGCCGAGCTGAGAGAATTCATCAAACCCATTTACTATGTCAAGAAAATCCTTTCGATAATCAAGGACGCTATCCACTGCCAGATAAGACAGTCGCAGATTCTCGCATCTAAAATTGCATACTTTCGTGCCCACACCATCAACGCCTACACTCATCTTCCATTAAGAACTATTCGCAAAAGCCCGATGTATCCGGAAGGTTGATGAAGTGGTCTACCGAGTCGAGAGTTTGACATCCATTTTCTTCCACCCGATATAAAGTCACAAGTGCTCACGACTTCATCAGATAATGTACCATCCCATCACCACCGAAGATCATTCATCACTCCATGACAAATCAATGGACATTATATGTTGATGGAGCTTCGTGTACTTCCTGCATGGAGCGTGAATTTTGCTTATCTCCCAAGTAAAATAACTTTAGTACGGGCTTCGAAAAGTTCCTGCCACCACCAATGTCAAGTACAGGCCCTCGTGAAGCGGACTAAGGCTCGCCATCGACCGAGGTCCGTAACTTAGCCATCTACATGATTCACCAGTTTTCACAGTTGAAGAGACTTGGCCATCCGCAGTTTCGCATCCTTTTGGCAAAGTCACTTCTGCCGTAATCGAGACCCATCGATAACTCACATTCTAAGAGCGTAACACGCCAGTGATGCCCTCTCCAAGTTAGCCATAACAACGACAGAGATCTTTTCAAGAGAAAATACATGAGACATCCACTTTCCCAAGATTCGCCCTCGGGTAATACAATCTCGAGGACCAAAAGAATCTTCATGGATCAATTGACCATGTCCTTTTCTACAAAGCTGGCCTGCCAACACCCCACCGATGCTATCCGCCTCCGACGTAGCATCGAACTTCACCATAATCGGTGACGAACTCTACAAGCGTCCTTTTAGGGCCCTACTTAAAGTGTCTACCACCTTCTGAGGCTAACTATGCGAGAGGTTCATTCAGAATTTGTGGTGAACATTTGGGAGGAAGAGCTCGCCTCAAAATCACGAGGCAAGGTTTTACCGGCCTACAATGAAGAATGATGACATTGAGTTTGTAAAGAAGTGTAACAAGTGTCGCCATATTCCAATCTCACTCATACACCATCTCAGAACTCACCACTATCAGAGCCCGTGCCCTTTGCTCAATGGGGATCGACATAATGGGACCCTTTCCCATTGCAACCAAAATTCATAATCTTGGCCGCTGATTACTTCAATTAAGTGTCGAACAAGCTAAAATCACCAAAATGCCAAGCAATTTGTTTGGAAAAATATTATTTGCTTCGCATTCTAAAGAAAGATCATCACCGATAATGGACGCAGCTCACGTGAAAGACATTCACATCTTTCTCGTGAGTCGATATCCGCTAATCCACACATGATCCCATCCACGTGCAAATGGGCGTAATCAAGTCACCAATAGACAATACTAAAGGGCTAAAGACACGACCAAACCACGCCGGGCGTCAAGAACTATCCAATGTTCTTCGCTTACCGCACATCGAGAACTCCTACCGAGAAACGCCATACACCGTGTGAACCGGTTATTCCGACATCGGGTCCCGAGCCCTAACCCATAACTTTGATACGCGACAACGATAAGTTTCGATTCCATTCGATCTCCTACAAGAGACCCGACATGTCAAGACTAATGGCTTCCTATCAAGAAAGGATTGCTCGAGGTTTCAACCGGTGGTAAAGCCACGACAATATCTGGGACCTCGCCCCTCAAGTCTCGACTCGCCAGAAAAGGCCCACAACGTAACAAACTCTCACCGCCAGCGCTGTATGTGGTGTCAAAATCAAGCCCGCACGCTGCTTAAGGATAAGATGGGAAGACTCTCCCACGTACCTGGAATGCTACAAACCTCCGGAAATACTACCAATATATCGCCTTCATTCTAAAATGAATGAAAAAAACATTATCATCGGTATATTTGTATTACAATTGTATCGAATTACACATTTATCGATACTCGCTTGTCGATTTATTATCCAACCTCGCATCAAGCGTGTATCTATGTTAAAGTTCTCATACATATTGTGACTTTTTCTTACTTACGCTTGCATTTTAAAACACCCGACTATGAGACGCAACTTGTTGTATCTCATTCGTGGTAAGATCGATCCCCGTGGAATTCGACCGATCTACAGTTAACATCGCCGAAGTAACGCCTCGATAAACAACCTCGATAAGTTGGCAATCCTCTATACGCCTACAACTTTCTCCATAACGTTAACATCATGGTAAACGCCCGATACACAACCCAGATAGATCGAGGTTCCGGAGAACCTCTATAATATATTCCAGAGTTAACATCGCCGAGTAACGCCTCGATAAACAACTCGATAAGTGCAATCCTCTAGACGCCTACAACTTTCTCCATAACAAAGTTAACATCATCGAAACGCCCGATACACAACCCAGATATCGCTCGAGAGACTATAAATATATCAAATTATCAAGTTTCAGAATGATCTAATGATCTACGCGAATCTTTATCATCGAAAGTACACTTGACACACAACTCCAAATATTCACAAATAATTTTTGTGGATCGTTAACATTTCTCGCAGAACATACAAGTATAATCAACCATAAATAAATACAACACTGAACAGAACATAAAGAAACTACAACTACACAGACCCGATGGTCTCATCATAGATGAAGAACTATCTGAGTCATCCTCACAAAGGGTCTGGTCTGGAGAAAGGACCTCAACACCTAGCACGCCAAGCGTCCCTTCAAGAAACCTGATGAAGCCTTCATCAACACACCGCCTCCAAAGCCTTTCACCTCTACATCATACACGTCTCTGCCTCCCTCAACGGATCCTCGTGATGATACTCTTCAAGGCCGCCGAAGTTCTTGAAGTCCTCCACGGCTCGTGATCCGCTCCCGCTTCTACCCGAGATGCGCCTCTTTCTCGAAAGCGATCAGAACTCGATTCTTTGCCTCAAGACTAAACCTTCTCGTAAGAGATCTTCGATCCTCATGAAACCAACCACCTGCTCTAGCCTCCACTAATTCATCATCCGAGTCCGCCAACTTCCTGACAAAAGAAAGAGAAGTCGCTGAGTCGCCAACTCGGCCTGACTCATCAAGTTGATTCTCCAACACTGACATCTCTTTTACTTTCTCCACATACCGATTCTTATATTCACTGAGAAACTTGACCTTCAATGAACTCAATTCCCATTCAACACAATGTTCATTTTGAAGTCAAGTTCTTCTTCTTCAAGATTCAAATAAGAAAATTACGTAAGATAAAGGAAATGGGAAATAAAAGCGATAAACGCAAGATGATTACCGCTTCTTCTAAGATACCGACACCTACGCAGAATGATTCAACACGCCCCTGAATAAAGATCCTCGGGGACGACTACTGGCAATTTTTTTCGGTATCCGATATCACCATCACCTCTTCGCCCTTTTCCTCTTCTCTGAGACGGTCCTTCATTGGAAGAAGCGAGGACGCTGGGAGATCTACTGAAACCTCTTTGTTTTCTTTCAACGCGCATAAGACCGCCGTGATGAATAGAAGTCCCGCTCAACAAAGATTCCTCTCGACAAATCAATATATCAATCTCAAATCAAGATCTTCAATATTCGAATTTCCGTCCGCAGGATATCTTCATCACCAACTCAGGGAATGGGTAAATCTCGCCTTTCTCCATTTCTCACCTCCATTCTTCACAAAAAAGAATCCGCTTGCCCAACCTGGGAGGATCCTTCGTCCGAGGTCAAGACCCGCAGTGATAAATGCACGTGCATCGCAGTAAACTTGCACATCCGCTGGTAATCAGCCGCGTCACACCGCTCAAGAAGACTATAAGTCCCATCACGATCGCCATCGCCGCCAAAACTGGAAATGCAAACCTCGATGTCGACAAATGGCGATCATCTCGGGATGGGGAAACCGCAATCCCGCCCAAACTCATCTCATAGTGGTAAAATACCCGGCCATGAGCTCAGACTCTTCTGACACTTAAGAACCAAATCATTCAAAATAATATTTTTCCAAGCACGATCAATGTGTCTCCGGATCAACCACTCCCAATAACCTTCGCCCTCCCATTTTAGAAGCTTCCTCACACGCCTCTACAAGGGTCTGACGTGTCCCTCAAAAAAGATTATCACCCATCTACAAACACCCAACTCCTACGATCGAGGAAAAATATTCCAAGGAGAGTGCCCAAACTCCCACCTGGGGAGGCTATGCACTCCTGGGTGAGGGATGAGAGATGGAGGTTGATCCAAGAAGAGTGCCCAAACTCCCACCGTGGAGGCATGACTCGGCTAGAGAGAGGAGAGGTCGATCCAAGAGTGCCCAAACTCCCACCAGGGGGAGGGCTATGCACTCTAAGAGGAGAAGAGGAGAGGAGTTAAAGTTGCATTTTCTTCTTACCCTGTGGGTTTTATAGAGGTTAAAGGTAAAACCCTAAAACCCAAAAAGCATTCAAACCCGCCAAGGCCAGCCTTCGCCCATGGGCTGTCACAGCCATGCTACAGTTCATGGGCGCTACATGTACAAGACGCTGCTCTCGCTGCCCCGGCCCGCTGTCTGCCGCCGCCCGCTTTGGTCGCCTGCCACCCCTAAGATCAAGACTGCTTTACGGGTTCACTGGGTTCAAGGCCGCCACGCGTCGCTGTCATGGTTCATGACGGGTTCGGCCACTTTACGGGTTCTGGACGGCCCGGTTGTTCATGACGTGGCCGCCAGGTTCGCCATGGGCTCGGCCCACGTCTGTGCCCGCTGCCTGGATGGGTTCCGCATTCGAACGAATTCGCCACGTTCAAGGCCGCTTTACTGGTTCATGACCGCTGCTGAAGGCGCTGAACTGGCTGCATACCCGCGCCACATGCACGCTCATGTTCGACTGACCGCGCCGCAGGAGACATGCATACATGGCGCTGCCATACCAGGCGCTCAAGGCCTGGCCAATGGGCGCTCATGTTCGTAGCGCCAAGGGTCCCTGAACGCCTCAAAACTTCCGTGCAGTCCATAACCTCAAAATATCACACTCACATACTTACGCGCATTTTCAGACGTTTTCAAAGTTATAATATCAGGTTATGAAGATTTTTCTCTCAAAATGCGCAATTGATGACTCTTAATTTTCATTTGCTATTTTCAAGATGACATATATTTTTGGATGACGAGATAATGTCACCCAAAAATAGGCAATCGATACGCCTCGTAAAATTAATCCGATCAAGACGAATCTCAAGGCATTTTTAAACGCTTCGATCTAATCACCGATTTCAAAGAAACTTACAAAACCGACCCTCACGAGACATAACAACATCAAACATACCGACTGAATTAATCGAATTTATCGTTATCTCGAGCATAAAATGGATCCGATCCGCCAAATGGTCACAAAACGGACATATTTATACGATCGAGCCACAAGACGAATCCAACGAATCCAAGATCACCCACCGACATCATTAAGGCAGATCATCAAAATACACCGCGATCGAGGATCGCTCGGCCGTCCGATGAGTGGTTGGAGTTTTCCACGAATTTACAAGCTCGCCACTCCCAAAAAATCTATAAATAGCTTCATTCTTACCTTAAAAGGGACCGAATCCGATTTGCACCGTAGAGCTCGAGAACCACCCCGACGACGACGATCTATCATCACCGCACCACCAAGGTTCAAGATCGTGAGATCGCTTCCGGGACTAGAAAAGACCGCCACCGCCCTTTCTCCTCAAGATCAAGAGGTTGCTCTAAGATCGCCTCCGCTTGGGAAACTTCCCCGGGTTGGAGTTGACCGATATTGCTCTAATATTGCTTTCCGCTCTCAGAAACACCTTCTTCTCCAACTAACAGAAGCAAGGACCAGATCTTTTGAACACATAAATAAAAGTTCCTGACGGGCAAGCCTTTTTTCCTTAACGGGTTTTCCACGATAACCCTGTTCATATCCCCCGCTTGTTGATAATTTTTGAGCTAATGACTAAGATCTCGATCTACCGTAATTTTCAAGACGCAACAACTATCATACTTAGTATACCGTCTTTGGAGGACATTATAACTCTGAAAGGTTGTGAGCGTGTTGAAGGATGCATTAATGTTAAAAAACCAAAGCCTGGAACTTTGACATCAAGATGCTATAGTATAGATCATCTGAAGCCTCCTGAGATGGTTGACCACTTAAGAAGGGGTATGGGTATCTTTGGGCAGATAGTTCACATTGAAGAAATTAATGAGAAATTGGCTGTCCATGTGGATGTTCCTGATAGTCTTGCAGATGTCTCCAAGGCAGCTCTGAGAAGGATAGGAATATCTAGATTATATAGCCATCAGGCTGAAGCTTTAAAATCTTCTCTTTTGGAAAGAATGTTGTTATAACAACGTCAACTTCTAGTGGAAAATCCCTTTGCTACAATATTCCTGTTATTGAGGCACTTGCAAAAGATAGGGAGGCATGTGCGCTTATATATTTCCAACGAAGGCGTTAACACAGGATCAAATGAGAGCTTTGTTAGAGATGACAAGCAGGTTAAATATTGGCTTCAATGTTAGCATCTATGATGGAGATACCTCCCAAATGCATCGTTCGATATGCATAATGCCCGGTGATGATTACAAACCCATGTTGCATAAGTCGATATTGCCCTGTCATGCAAATTTTCAAAGGATCTTATCTAACCTCAGGCTCATTGTTATTGATGAAGCTCATACTTACTGATATGACATTAAAAATTCTACTAGTCGAAGCACAAATCTTGATGTCAAAAGTAATCTGATTCTGAATCAAGATTAACTCAGATCAAACGTTTATTATCAATCGACACTTAAACATGAAGTATTTATAGTCAAATCGAGCGTCTTGACGAGCCGAATCTAACAAGCCCAAATCTCATAATTCTGACTTTATTTGAGCATTCAAATACTTAAAATACATCAAATGATCAAATGAATCATTTTGAGCCATGGTGGGGATTTTGCATGTATTTGAAAACACTATTCTAATATATAAATAACCTCATTCTTCATGAGGGAGCCAAGCAAAGAGAAGAGAGAGAGTCAAGACTTCAAGATCCTCCAAAGATAATCGCATTACTGATTCGCCACCACCGCTGTCGGCCAACTCCACCGGCCTCACCGCCACAACCATCGTTGCCACCAGGCCACGCGACCACCGCTGGCCACTGCTGCATTCACGGCCGCTGCCGCTCACTATCGACATTGCGTTATCAACCACTGCTGCCGGCTACATTGCTGGCCCTTGTTGACCATCACTGTGCTACAGAATTATCGCTGCCGCTTATCAATAATCACCACCATTGATCATCATCATCATTTGACCACTGCTGATTATCGCCGGGCATCACGGCCATCGTTGTTTACTTCTTCGCTGCTATCGTTGCTTTACCATCTCCGCTTTCATTATCATCGGCCTAATAAGATTTACTATCACTAATGCCACCAACAATCATAATATAACCATCGCCAGATACTGTTGTTAATTGATGGATTCTATTGTCGCTTTATATATACACTCGTAATCTCAGAGAAAACTAACTCAAATAGATATGAAAAATTTTGCTGAACGATTTTTTCCCTCTTTCTGGTTTTCCGTAAAATCCGAGTTTCGCTCACTCTTCAAATATCTCGTGTGGCGATTTTATAATAAAAGAAGTCGTAATTTTATTCTACGAATCGATTTTCAGACGCAATACTTACAAAGGTGTTTTGGATGCCATATCGCTTCTTCTCGAGGAGATCAGAACGAATTTGTTTGCATGTATATGGTAAGAATCTTCATATTCTCAGATCGCAACCTCAAAGAAACCCTCGTGAGCATGCCATGGTGATCAAATATCCTACTAAGCTCAATAGGCATAGTATTTGAAGACTCGCTATGCTCAATGAATGGGTCATTTTTGATAATCGCCATCATTGCTCACCAAAGGCATAACATAAAAGACTTAAATATATGAAAATTATATAGCCATACATGATCAAGACCCCACTATTGCTCAATAGGGCTTAATGGGCATGAAGACTCGACTGTGGTGTCGCAAGATACAATTCGCTACACTCAATAAGATGCACCGAGTAAGCCAAAATTTGTTAGATGTAGCCCTCTATGATGAAATGTTGTTGAAATCTTGACTAAATTTTAAACTTAAAAAAAAAGAGGAAGGATGTTTGAATGTGTAGAAATTGTGTATATATTTGCTTTTATGCTGACAAGACTATTATGCTCATCGTGGCATAACGAGATTGAAATTCTACCGACGATGTCAAAATACCAATGCCACGCTTCATTAGTACATGACATATAAAAAATTACGTAAATTTCACGCGAGAATATCGTAAATATTATGAAAATTTTATCCAAAATTCATACTTTCAAAAAAAATTCAAGCTAAATAAATGGCGCTGCCTAAGCTCGCTAAAATAAATAGAGATCGAAATGAATTTTGAATTATGAAAGAGCTGACAATAAATTTGAAATGAATTTAAAGATTATATTTTAAATAAATAAAAATGGAATGAACTCAAACAGATTTATGAATTTAAAATGAATTGAATATTTTGGTAATAAATATAAATTTGACACTTCAATATCTCGCTCAATTGATTTGGAGATGACATGACCAATATCCAATTAGAAATGTAAGATCTTGGAATTAAAATATAGTTTTCAAATCATAATTTATTCCAAATGAATTGGAGAAAAAAATCAAATGAATTTCAAAAGAGATTTTCACTAAAAACAAGCCAAATAATATTTGAGAGTTGAAAATTCAATAGCAAGCTAATTGAGCAAAATTACATGTTTTGGATTTTAATCTAAATTATCATGGGATCTGGAATTTTTTAAAATTGCGTAAGTCGATATTAAATTAAATGCTGCACTAATTATGAAACTTCTTTCAATCCAAAAATTAAAAAAAAATTATTCTAATTATGATTTTTAAAATTAATGATTTCATTAATTAGATGAAATTATCTAAGTTATAAATACCTGTATGTGCTCGGACATAGGGATTTAAAGTGTAAATTTTAATATCTGAAAATGTTGCGCAGACTAAGTTGAGATTAAATAAATATAAAATTAATCTCATAATTTAGAAATAAATTTACCTAAATTATTAATTACTCGCATAGGCCTCGACACTTATACCAAACACTTAAACTTTGTGTTTGAGGATGTTGTGCGGGTTTAAAAAAAAGGAGAGAAAGAATGATGAAATCGATTCAATCCTTTATGATTATATGCATGCAAGCTAATGAATTCTCCATATATTAATTCAAGGAATGAAAGATATAAGCATTTAGCTCCATAAAATATGAATCATAGTAGGCTTAATCTTTTATATTTGAAATAGAATTAATAGGGTCTATTTAATAATCAACTTCTAAATGAATTTAAATTACATTATATCATAAGACCTAATCATCTATATTTGTAATGGAGTTGATAATGTCATTTATGATATCAATTTCTTAAAGAATTTGAATTACACCTAACTCATAGTATCGATCCTCTACTAACAAATAAGTATAGTTGAAAAGGTCTACTTTGATGATGGCCGTGTTGATTGAAAATCTCAACTAGAGGGATATTATCATTAAAAGATATTTGAGTTCTAAATTAATTCATCATAAAACTAAATTTAAATTAAGTAAATATCTAAACTAAATAAAATTCATTAAAGCAAACAATTCATCCACTGATCTACTATCGTTTGTTGGGATGACATATTAAGAAAACTTTAGCTCACAAAGGAGTTAATGTCAAGTTAAATAAATTACTATGTTCAAACTCAAATAATCTCATGTCAATAAGGACGTGACGAGTCTTTATCTGGTTTGGCGGTATCACATATAATACTGATTACAGAGTCCTCCTCGGATGGTGTGGTGAAAATTTTAATTTTTTTAGAGAATAAAATATATACTTCCATATTCACTCTATGCGGGATAAAGTAGGGATGGAAATATACATCTTTTTATGCAATTTTGACATCACGTAGATCCCCAGATATTCTTATTGAGGGTGATCGGGTATGACATTGAGGAGAGGTGTATTATCTCGAAAGATAGAAGTCACCACCCTACAATGGACCTAATCACCTCAACAAAGACTCCTAAGGACAATGAGTCTGCATGTGTACTAAGATTCTTCCCCTACTTTACATGAAAAAGATAAAATAGGGTTTATTTTAAACTGAGTTCGTTAAATTTCCTACACGGGCAAGCTCCCATAATTAATTACATATTAAGGAATAAGATTTCTCAGGAATATTCTCGATTAAGGTAAATGATCGTTGTCTCCAAAGATTTCAATGAGTAGGATTATTAATCGATTAGTTTATTTCAGAAAATCAAATTGGATTGATCAAAGGGAGTTATTAAGCTAAAGAAAGATAAATAAGTTGCGATCTTTGAAATCCAAACATCTCTATCTTATAGTTGAGCTTTATATTTTTGAAATTGATTTAATTTATTTGAGTTGAATTTTTTTATTAGAAATTTAGGGCTTATGATTCTATAACACATGATTAAGGAAGTGCCTAAGAGGTGAGTTTTTATGCTTATGACTCACAAATGGGAGAAATAACCTTAGAACCCTGTCAGGAGCTTTAGGGCGAAGTAAATCTAAATCTAAGGTGAAAATTAGTATTTGATTTGCCTCCACAAGAGAGGACGGGTGGCCGCCAACTAACTCCTACGATTTTAAATTCATGTAGGCAAGTCATATGCTTTATGCAAGATAGTTGGACTGTTATTTATTTAGAAAGAGATTAAGTCCTTAAACTCACTTCCTAAAGAGACTAGATCATGTAATGATATGCTTCAAATAACCTAAATCTAATGCAATTCAGATTACATTTTATTTTCATTTTTGGAAAATCATTTTGACTCAGACTAATAAGATTCATATACCTAATGCATGAGAAATGAGATTATTGGCCAAAATCAACGAGAAGGGAGGAGATGTATTTTCACCATGGCTTTCAAAGGTCAAACTAAGTTTCTCTAGCGAAGACTAGCGAAGATGGAAGCCCTCCAATCAAGAGTGAAAATAATATGCATTTGTGCATGATGTTATAAAAGAAGTACTCATCTAGCTAAGAGATTGCTAATTTTTTTTTATTTTTATTTTTAGCTTAAGCTATATGGGAGATTATGTGTTCTTTATTTTTTAATTTTGAATTGTTAAATTTGATAAAAGATTTATTTTTTTCTAAGAGCGTCCACATTCGCATTCATAAAGCAAGGAATAAATTAAGAAAATGATGCCACTTAATACAAAAAATCATCAATCAATTTATAAAATTGTCGAAAAGAATAAGAGGTCATTGTGGCCGGGTACCACCGCACAAATCCGAAAATAAATTGGGTAGTCGAATTTTATCCTTATACAACCCGGATTACAAATGAATTACATACAATTAAGCAAGGAACTCATTGTTATGGGGGTCTTCAAGCTTCATTTCTGCATTCTCATTTTTTTCTTTCTTCTTTGGTTTCTTCTTTTGGATGTTTGACAGGTGGTTGCTCCAAAGGCTTCATATGGTGCATAAGATGAGATTTTATGATCAATGCTCATCCTCATCCCTATAACAATCATTTCAAAATCCTAATTGCAAAAATTACATGAAAAAAATAAGTAAATCTAGCTAACATCTGCAAAATAAAGATTAGCTAAATAAACCACTAAATTCCATGTATAAGTTGGCTATTGGATTATGATTAGGGGTATAAAGACGCATAGAAAAGCATTTATATTTTTATTTATCACGGTCTCTTAAGCACAATTTCGCAAAGATAATGATTAGGTAAGATCATCATACCATTCATTCTAATGCATACATCCTAACATTCAGATTAAAATATGTATCACAAAGCAACAGCAAGCATCAAATCATGCACCGCTCTAACATAATGTGTGTGTTTTAGAAGTTTGTGTGGTATGCTTAGCTATGATTTTAAGTTAGAATTTTCTAAGTATGAAGCATGTTCAACTTAGAGGAGGGGTTTCATTTAAGTGGTTTAGTTGTTTTGGGTTAATTTTATTTTATGTTTTGATTGAGTTTAAATGAATCCTACAATTAATTATTAAGTTATAAAGAGAGGGAAAGAGAAGAGAATTTTTCTTCTTCTCTAACCTAAGTAATTTTTAAAGTGAGTTTATCTTTTAGTTTTGTTTAGTGAATGTTTTATTATATATTTTAATTAATCATGAGTTTAGATGAACTTTAAACAAACCTATTCAAAAAGAAAGATATTTCAATATTAAGTAAAATAAACTAAATTCACAAAACATACATCGCTTTATTTCTTTTCCAATATATATAACATGCATATGAATAAGTTCTAAGCATATCTATACATACAAATGATAATGTTTAACACACTTCATGATGCATGCTAAACAATTTATTTAAGAAAATTTGAATGTTTATGATGCCTGATTTTTATTTAAGTAACAAAGGGGTGTTTTATCCAATTTTCACATGCACACATGAATGTATGAAAGACATAAGTGAGTACGACGCCATTGTTAATTAGGGGTGTAAGATACAAGACATACTTAGGGCTACTTAAAGTATCGCAACCCCGGGGTCGTCCAAACTAATATATCACTTTCTTTAAATACAAGCATGTGTACAAAAGAAATGAATGAAAAAGAAAGAATGCAAACGTTTATGTTGGTTGATTTATTTTTGTTTATGCAATTTAAATGTACAAATATAGGTATCCTTCTTAAGTAATATTATAGGAATGAATAGAATATGAAATTAGGCAAATGTTAGATTCTTTTCAAATGAACTATACATTTTGTCAAATCCTATTCAAAACTATGCTAAAAGAAAGGAGAAGGAAAACCTACACTAAGCACATCCTTATATTTTACTCACATGCAAACTTATAAGTAAAATATATGTAACACACTTTCAATTTTGATAATTGATTTATATATTTTGAAATTAATTTGAATTTAATAGTTATAATAGTCACTCATATTCTTACTTTAGCCAGCACATGCAATTTGATATAAAGAAAATATTTTTATTTTAAATTTGATTTTTGAAAATCATGAATGCATGAAATTATATGACATGCATATTTAGCATATTGGAGAAGAACTAAAGCAATGAATGCTTGTAAACACATTCACTTTAATTAATTCCTAAAGATAATATTTTGAAATAAGAAAGCTTAAAGTAAATTAAAGTTTATTTAATATGATTTTTGTTTGATTTTGAATTTGATTTAATTTTAAAAATATCAAGTGAGTTTGTTGTTCCTAATCCATTCTCACATATGTTTGATATTTTTGTTCAACTTTTAGGTGATTAGATTCATTTTTATATTTTGATTAGGCTGAGGTATGAATTAAACATGTTAATTACCTCTTATTTATACCATTTTAGCATAGTTAATCAAATAATTATGAGCCAATGAGATGACATAAAATCTCACAAGGAATTTAAATTTGTAATGCACCTAGGAAGAAAGTGGCCTAATGCAATTTGACTCATGATTAATGATTAATTAAGTTAAGAGGTTTAATTTAAGTAATTTCAAAACACCCCTCACATATATGAGTTGAATTTTGATTTCCTTAATTGAACTTAGGTCTACCTCTACCTTTTTTAACATAAGACAAATCTAATGCATCTACTCTCTAAGCAGTCATGAGCCGACGCTTTATGTGGCCATCTAAGACTCTAATCTTATCGCCATTTAGCTACTCCAACTTTTTCCCGAACATACTCATTTTGCATTTTATCTCTAAGAGTAAAGCCACTCATCCACCTATGCATCCTTATCTCTGTAACACTTAACTTAGTCTTATCCTTCTCTTTTATTAGCCAACATCCTGCACCATAACTCATTGCAGGTCTTACCACCATCTTATAAAATTTTCTCTTAAGTTTAACTTTTCTATCACACACAGCCGATGCATTCCTCCACTTCAACCATCCAACTTGAATTCTACTAATAACATCTCCATCTATTTCACCATCATTTTGAACAATAGAGCCTAAATATCCAATCTCACTCTTATTAATAACTTGTTCACCTAATGTCACAACACTACTAGAACTTCTACAACTAAAATTACACTCTATATATTCGCTTTAGATCTACTTAAACAAAACCTTTAGACTTTAAAGTTGACCTCCATAATTCAAGTTTCTCTTGGACTCCTCTCTAGTCTTATCAACAAGAAGAATGCAATCGAAAAGCATACACCAAGGTACATCTTCCCGTAAATGCCTAAGAACATCCATAACTAAAGTAAAAAGATAAGGGCTTAAAGTCGATCCTTGATGTAATCCAACTGAAATAGAAAAATATTTTGTCAATCCTCTTGTGTTTGGACACAAGTAACAACTCTAGTATACATATCCTTAATGACTTGAATATAATCAATATTAACTTCTTCTCGTTTGAACTCTCCAAAGAATATTTCTTGAAAGTTTATCATAAGCTTTCTCTAAATCAATAAATATTATATGTAGATCCTCCTTACTTTCTCTATGCTTCTCCATCAAACCTCTTAACAAATGTATAACATCCATAGTAGATCTTCCTGACATGAAACCAAACTTTTGTATCACATCGTAATCTATGCTCAATTACTCTCTCCCATAATTTTAATGTATGACACATTAACTTAATTTCTCTATAATTTGCACACTCTTGTGCACCACCTTTATTCTTAAATATAGGAATCAACAAACTCTTTCTCCACTCATCTGACATCTTTTTAGTCTTTAAAATAACATTAAAAAGATTAGTAAGCTAAGAAATTCCTTGATATTATCAGGTCCTATTGTTTTTTCACATTTCATTTTCTTCCAAGCTTCTCTAATTTCAGATTTACTAATACGACGATAAAAATGAAATTCTCTATTTTTGTTTAGGGTATTAAGGTTGCTAAAATCAATCGTACTTTCAGATCCTTCATTGAAAAGTTTATCAAAATACCTCATCCACCTATTTTCAATATCCTTTTCTAAGAAAAACACTTTATTATTTTCTTCCTTAATACACCTCATTTGAACTATATCTTTATTTCTCTTATCTCTTTGGTTTGCTAACTTTTACATACATCTTTCACCTTCTTTGGTATCTAATCTATTGTATAAATCACTAAAAATTAAATTTTTTCAGATCATATTCGCTTTCTTAGAATCTACAGTACTTTATATCTTTCTCAATTCTATGAGTTTTACATCTAAACCAAGTTTTATAACAATACTTCTTATTTTTTTATATTTTCTTTACTCCACCACCAACTATTATTAAAAAGAACTTTTCCTTTGATTCTCCAAGCATCTTTACTGCTTAATTTCACTTGTTACTTTTCCCGTGATAACATTAAACTTCCTTATGAACATCCCAAATTCTAATCTCTTGTAGGTTGCCCTTAAAAATATTATTATTTGTGTTCTTTAAGTGTCCCCATCTAATCCTCGGATAATAATTTGATTTAATTTTCCTCTTCCAACCTTTCATCTTAAAATTTAAAACTAACAATCGATGTTGGGTACTTAAATTTTCACTTGAAATGACCTTACAATCTTTACAATCTAAACGATTTATTTTCTTATCAAAAAATAATTAATATGTGTTTTACTAGATCCATTTTTATAAGTAATAATATGTTCATCTCTTTTCTTAAATAAAGTATTAACAATCATAAACTAACAAAAAATCTAATATGGTCTACCTTCTCTTAGTCACTCTAAATCCATAACCACCATGAATACTTTTAAAATCTTCTACCACTCTACCAACATGTCCATTAAATCTCCTCCAATAAATACTTTTTTTTCTTGAGGTATCTTTTGTATTAATCCTAATTCCAAAATTTTTCTTTTGAGCTTACATCCAACCTACTTGAGGAGCATAAACACTTATAACATTGATAATCTTAATATCAACAATAATCTTTAAAGCTATAATTATATCTCTACATCTAGTAATATTTATAACATTATCCTTCAAACTTTTATCTATAATCACACGTACACCATTTCTAGTTCGACTTCTACATGAATACCAAAGTTTAAAACTTAAACTATCAATGTCCTTGATCTTCTCCCCAACCCATTTAGTTTCTTGAACACATAAAATATTTATTTTTCTATGAATCATAATATCTATTAATTCTATTAATTTACCTGTAAGAGTACCTATATTTCAAGATCCTAATCTAATTCTAGTTTCATGGACTAACTTCTTTGCTCATCCATAATGTAACCCTTGCTTATTTAACAGCACTAGATCGTGACTCTAACACATTTTTCACTGTATTTAAGTCATACAACGCTTCATTTCCAGGGGACGCCCTAGCATTAACACAATGATTTAAAGGATTCATGTCATGATTATTTCGACAAGTTTTTTTACTGGCTACTACACGCAACCCTCCACTTTTCACATCCGGACTTGGGACCGACAAAGGTAGTGTTAGATTTTCATATAGTTAGATTTCTAGTGTTTAGATTTTTGATGCATCACTTTTTAATAAAAATCATTAATATTTAACTAGATAATAATAATAATTACTTAGAAAAAATAGACAAATGAAATCAAGAAAAAAATTAGCCTCATGTTAGCATAAAGAGTTGACTTCGCTTTGAATCAATTAATCACATTTATACCAGACTTGAAGAAATCATATATCCAACTAGTACTTATAAGATTGAAAATTAAAATAGAGAAATCTTATTCAAATAAAAAATTGTGAATTACATGTCTCAAAGTTTTATTTAGGCTCCTTAATAACTAAATCTGATATATAAGGTTTGTACATGATCACTTTAAATTCAAGTTTAAATTAACCCCCCATTCAATTTTTTTAATATATCTAAAATAGCTTAACATCACTCAATTCAAATTCAAAATTCCTAAACAATCAGTTTCAACTATAAGCCACACATTAAAATCATGTTCAACGGAAATTAACCATCAAATCTTTTTGTAAAGTGTTTATATAAAAGAAGTCATATATAAAGAGTTTATAACAACACCGCTCAGTCAATGTATTGGCGGAAACTCATAACATAGCAAACTCAAACCATACTACTTCTAATATCACATTTCCTTTTTTTATGAATAATGTGAAGTATCACTGTTTCATAGGATTCGTTCCCCTTCAAAGAAACTATTAGATTTTGTGTATCAATAACAAGGATGCTCAACAATCCTTCTTAAATCTCATGCATATACACTCAAAACAGAAGAAGCTGCCCAAAGAAAATCTCACAACGTGATTCTTTCATGCACTTTTGAAGCTGCTAAGTAGGTATATCAATAGAGGATACAAGCGAGAGATCTCTTAGATGTGCCATAAATATCTGAAAGTAATATCGAGGGATCACTTCATTCCTTAGTTGTAGAGAGACCGTGTAGTAATATTGACCTCTCAAAGTTGAGATATACAAATGTGCATAAATCTACTGTAAGCCTTTAGCCATATCATCTTTTTCTTGGCTCGTTAAATGAAGTAATCAGAAATTTTTTATAATGCTGTGTTTCTCAGGTTTGGATCTTATGGTTGGGGATTCACCACTCAACTACTAAGCTGCCACATATGCATGGTATTCATACCTTATAGGCATTGATCCTGGGACATTGCTCCATAGGTATGATATGTCCAACTCCCAATAAGCACCAATGCGGTATCCTAATTAGAAATATGATAGGTACAATGATCCTATACGAAGCTTCTTCATATTTCATGCAAAGGAGTTTACCAAATTTGATTTGAAAATGTGGACTTCTAAAGACTGTCTATGTACTTTTTCTTGTATGTAACATAACTATGTACTCTTGAAAGGTCATTAGATTCGACACACATAAGCTTATGTCATATTTTCAATAAAACATTTTGATATTTCTAAGCATAATTATCATTAATAACCTTATCTAAACTATTTTATTTGACTTTATAAAACCTCTTTCTTCATTTATTTGTGTTGAATTTTGCTTAAAGTTTTAACTATATTTCAAGCAAATTTTTTTAAATTTTTCCCCATTTTTAAATATCTACTCTCGCTCTTCATAATTTTTCATATTAGTTTCCTTCCATATTAATTCATCTTCCTTTTGGTTTATCAATTGTTCTCCATTGTATATACCAAACAATAAATTTAGTTTTCATTAATTTATTTTAGTAATTTTCTCATGTAATTATTTCTCAATTTATTTATTTTTTACTTTTAATCATACATTTGTCGGAGGATTAATTGTACTCTGATATTTTCGAAATGAGAGTGAAATGACTTGTGGCATTTCATGCAATAAGCACTTTTCATTTACCTTAACAATTTACTTCAGTGCATTTGTAGATAATGGTGGATAAAATTATTTATTTATGAAATCCAATAAACTTAATCTTTATTGAGACTTCCTTTTTCACTATTCATGTTATACGAGGTGATGATCGAGATAGTGCAAATTTATTTAATATTTACGTGGATGTGTTAATACATTAAGCATGAACAACGCTGCATATTTAACAGCCAAATTGTCTTTCAATTGAAAACAGAACAAAGTTTGGCCTATCTATAGGGTTCAGCATTTGTTCTGGTCCAAAAGTGGAATGGATGATCAAGTTTGGGCCTTTCTATATGTTGGAAGTAATTAAATACATCTCGTAGGATCAGCTTTTCCATGCATTATACATGTTAATAATTCTTCATTTATGCATCCATGCATGTCTAATGGCGGAATCTAAGAGAGGCTCTCACCATCTAGATTTAGAAAAGTCTTATACAACTATGTATAATATAAAAAAAATTTCTTTAATTATTCTGCATCCATGTGTATTTTAGAAATCTCAATTCCTCCATTGATAATTGATATTCCATTTTTTACATTAAATTGATGTCAATGATTTGATCAACCAATTTAAAATATAGCTTACTCATTGCAAATTCTTCAAAACGCAACCATACAATAGTTTCCCAATTGATATCTACGGTGTGATATGATTCTATACTGAACCACCACTCTAAATGCTGCCTTATTTTTTTTAAATAATGTGCCTAAAATTTAGTTATTAGTCAATCTTTTATCTTTAATTTGACTTTTTTAATTGTAATTAATTTCAATCATAATTAATATTTGAGCTAGGAAAAGTTTTGGTGATAACCTTTGAATCAGACTTTTATAAAGATAAATTTTTAGCCACCCATTCAGTAGTCGAGACTTTTTTAAAAAGAAAGATTTACATACATACCACACAATTCTTGTGCATTTATATATCTAGCACCTAAAGTTAGATATTTATTTATCTAATATTTTTTGATACTTAAAAAATGTGCATTTTACTTTTTAAAAAGTGAATGTTGATGATATTTTTGATGTGATATTGAAGATTAGAGTGTTATATACATAAAAAATGAATTTTAGGTGTTAGATATGTAAATATATAAGAATTATGTGGTATGTATGTAAACCGCCCTTTTAAAAAACAATATGACTAAGGCCAAACAAACTACTTATTTTTAGTTATACTTTCTGTAAAAATATTCTGTTGTTTTAAAAAAAAATTTTTTTTTCACTGCAAATTTGCTGCAAGGGAAACCAATTCGTACTTGAAATGGGTAAATAGATCTATATGTAATTTGTTGGGGTTTTGATATAGTTGATTGATCCACGTCTAATCTTGAAACCTCTTCAATGACACTGAATGCAGCCTTAACGAACATGTTGCTGATGTGTTTCGGATAAAGATCAATACCTTAAAAGCAGAAATGGTCCTTGGCCACGTTGAGGGTACACAGAAGAGCCTTTTTGTTTGATTTTATTCTCTCTGGTCCAATAAAAAAGTAATATATATACTTTCGCACTCTATCTTTGCTTTGTAGTAAATGGATCTGATTGATGGTGTATAAAGAAGAAATCACCCAAAAGATAGGAATGACCTCTCAATTGATAAAGTAAAGAGTAGCACTAGATTTCCCTCGCACTTTATTGGGAATACGAACCTTTGCCATATTTGCATCAAAACCAGTTCAGATTTGTCACCTTGAAAGAGAAGGCCACTGCACCAATATCTATTTAGTTTCAGAAACTGTCGTAACTGTTTTAGACCATGGCCACTTGTAAAAAGTGCAGGTCTCTTATGGTTGTTACAGTTCATATCTATCTATCTATCTATATATATATATATATATATATATATATATATATATATATATATATAATCATGTTATTTATAGTCTTACAGACTGGCTTCTACTTTGGCAGCTTAAGAACATCGACAAAAGTCTACTAGTTCAGTGTGTCACAACACATACTGATGGTAGCTACTGATCTCCATCATACCTTTGCAGTAACGGCATAAAAAAAATTCAAACTGAATTCCTATGCTAGCCTTATGTACTACCCGACCTGTTATATGTTTCTTCCATTTACCAACTCTATAGCTTTTGCCTAAACACATTGGTAGACAATATTGAAATTGTTTTTACTTTTTTTTGTCCCCTTATACTAATGATCTGTTCAGTTTACTGCAAAATATCTGTACAGAGATAATGCGAAGAAAAGAAAGTTTTCTTCTCTGCTATTGCAGATTTGCAGGTATTTCTTTTTTATATTCATGCAGAAGGAAATCACAGCAGCGAAAATGACTTCACTGGTCCATGCCAATGGTTTTTGGCACTGAATCCGAATAATATCATTGGCATGTGTGGCTTACTCAATGATGAGTAGGTCTTTCCTGTTTTGTGGATTTAGGCCCCCACTCGCTTTTGCTACAGATATATTGTTGATGAGGGGCCATAAAGATCCAACTGCTTTTTTTTTTTTTTTTTGGAATGGGTATCACACACACCCCACCCATCTTATGGGTGGGGATTCGTTGACTAATCCCAGCACATCGCATTCATCACCCAGCGTGTCGAGTCACTTACTTTCCCCACCATGTATAATTTTGGAGGATCGACCAGGGGTTCCGCTTCGCCACCAACGCTGAGGTGGTGGGTAGATCCAACTGTTATATAATACGTAACCTTTTAGTCTGCAGAGTCTGTCTCGCGTAGTAAAGATTTGTTCTCCATTAATGGAAGTCTCTCTTTTATGCGCCTAAATTAACTGGCTTTACTTTAATCTACGAGTTTTTACTGAAGCTAATAGACAATGCACGTCATTCAGAGAATCTTATTAGCAGTTTGTAATCTTATTTCTTGATGTTTATTTGTCCAATGTTTTTTGCCTACTATTTAAATAATTATTGCACTGATTGTTTTCATTCTGACAATAGTTAGGATAATGATTATTTAGTGGAATTCTAGCATATTTGGTGGGTTCTTTTATTGCTATTTTAGCTGTCATCTTATATTGCTCTTATAAATAATATCTATTTTGCGTACAAAAGAAGTATTTGATAAAATA
Source organism: Cymbidium sinense (assembly GCA_021442155.1). Classification (NCBI taxonomy): domain Eukaryota; kingdom Viridiplantae; phylum Streptophyta; class Magnoliopsida; order Asparagales; family Orchidaceae; genus Cymbidium; species Cymbidium sinense. The sequence continues at coordinate 56,740,483 of CM038216.1, forward strand.
AAAATGAAAATATTCTTCATAATCATATTATTATTATGGACGACTAGAAGAGAAAATTATTCATCAATGTAATAATGATAATCAAACTATTTTGCACTAAACAATATTGAACAACAATAAATTAACATTCTTGCTTTTCTTCAGTGGCAATCTTACGTTTCAATCTTAGTCAATCATCCTGAGAACGTCTCTTTTCCTACATCGTTGATAGCAAACTTAAAACAAATTTGAAGTTTCTTTTTTATTAGGAAAGCAAGCTAAAGGCGTAATAAGAGAGAAAGACAGGTTTTACCATACTCGAGACATTTGCTCAGTGCTTAGTTATTTGAGAACGGGTAAAATGCCTTAATCTCTCTCAAAGTGCGCACGACTTAGTACTAATTATGCATATTAAGCTAATTAAAGATGGACTAAAGTCTCTTTGGTGCTCTAGTGGAATTTTGATTTGGTTGAGGATTTGAAAATAACATTAATGGACAGATTCTTTTTATTATTACTTCGAAAGTTAACTGTAGTAAGTTTATAAGAATAATTCTAAGTTGTTGGAAGAGGAATCCAAGCAGCTGTTGATACGATAAATGGCATGGCATATTTTCTGAATATTTGTAATCATTGAGGTAAGAATCTATTCGTTCTTATATGAAACAGCTATTTCAAAAAAAAAAAAAAAAAATCTGAATTAATTTTGATTATTCTGTTAATAATGCTATAGTGACCAAAACTGTTATGAATTCAATTCATCCAAGTGCCAAAGTACATAATATAACATTAACAATTACTATAAACAACAGACTCTGTATAGAAAAAGAAAGCAAACACAGCCACCAAGTTCAGAGAATATGTATACAGAGGCATGCTAGGTTTACAACAGAGAAGAAAAACCCAGAACAGTAAGGAAGACAGAGGGATAGTCAAGAAATCTAAGAAAGAACTTATCTCCTTCAATCTCCTCCTTCGTCTCTTCATCCTGCTATCTTCTTCTAGGTTTTTCTTGCCGGAAACCACCGCCTTTCATCGGAGAAACCTCAGTTTCTCCTCCGATCCCAGCCGCAGCCCTAATTCCTCTCTGGAGCATCTCGACGGCTCGAACAGTCGAAACAAAACAAAACAAAGCAAAGTATAAGGTTAGTTTCTCTCAAACGATTAATCCCACGGCCAAGAAGCAGCCACGCAAACCACAAGCAAAGGTTCAGATCAAATATACAAATCAAACTGCTCAGGAAGCAACATCTGTAATCCACTAAGCCATTAGAAGAATCAAGAACCGTTTGATCAAAATCCAAAGGTTGAGGAGAAAGAAATCATCATCCGACTCAAGATTTAGCTCAAGAGACTCGATCCGAGGCTCAGATCCAACGGCTAATTACAAAACACGCTGCATCCAACGCCTCAGAAAGCATCTGAGTTAGTCCTTCCAATTTATCAGTAACTCAGCCGGGTTCCAAACCCTAATGAGTCAACTCAGTGAACAGAACCTCAAACCAAGATGGATCAGACCAATTCAAGGAATTAGGTTCGTATCATTGGTGCTCTCGTTGATTACGACAACTCAAACAATGGCAGAAGGCACAAGACACACATCCAAAACACTTGAAGAATGTGTTACCATATTAAACAAAATAGAAGAGCAAATGACCTCGTCCATGGTATTCTTGAAATATCAAAAGATTGACTACCATAGAAACATTGAAAAATAACCTCAAATTCGTATGTGATGCATTCCCGTAATCCTATTCTCCAAACAGACCACATACAAACACACCCATGTCAATACCTCTTAAAATAGATATGCCAGATTTAACGAGAGAAGACCCAGAGGATGGCTCTTTAAAGCGAGCTTTTTAATATAACTCCTCGAGGATCGAAATTTTTAATATCCTCAATATACATGGATGGACTGCTTTGAAATGGTATCAGATGGATGCAAGTAAATAAACAATTGTATTCTTGGCCGGTTCAAAGAACAAATTATGCAAAGATTTGGCTTCCCTCTGAGATTTAAGAGGAGAATTAGCTAAGCTTCAACGAGAAAACCACCAACAATTTTATAATGAGTTTGAAGACCTACAAATTTCGAACAACATGAATTTCTACAAAGGCGCTTTGAATCGGGGCTTAAATCGATATTAAAAGGGAAGTAAGAGCCTACAGCCTTCTTGCAATAAGCATTTCAATTAAATATAATGGAAGACAGTTGTCACGATGAAAGCAATGCATAGAAATAGCAATCAGCACTTGAGAATTAAACAGCAATATCAGAGTGCTTCAACTACCTTACTGCAGCCTCCCACAAATGCCACTCAACACAGTCAACATCAACAACAAATATCAATTCAGAATTTAACAGCAACTCAAATAGAAGACAAAAAAAGAAGAGGTTTATGCTTCAATTATGATGAGAAGTACCATACTGGCATATCACATGCGCTAAGTTATTTGCATTAATGTGAAATGAGGACCAAGAACATCAATGCAACATGATAATCGGCCGAACCAATGGGTACAAGAAGAAATATTAGCAACAAGCTTCATGTATCAACCATTTAACCCAAAGAAAGCTATCTATCAAGTATACATAATTATTAGCCACCTATATCCTATATAGCTTAGTGTTTTCGATAACACATCTTTACATAGCTACTCTACAATTACAAATAAGCTATTCCCAATATAGAGTATAACTGCAAGAGTTCATTACATCTGACCTATCCAATAGATGAGTCCAGTTGAATTTCAGTACTACAATATCCACTTAGTGGTAATCCAAATCTGAGGATCATGAGCATACTGAGAAACAAGTCTACAACAAGAGCAATTTCCGTTCTTATTAATAGAAACCAAAGAATCATTTGACAAAAGAATACTACTTCCAACGACAATCAAATTGCTACTTTCATAGTCGTGGAGGGAAAGTATCAGGAGCTTCGAGAAATGAATTGAAGAAAAGAGAAGGGATGTTCATTTTGACCTTGAGGACAAGGTCGGTTTGAGGAGGAGTAATGTTATGAATCCAATTCATCCAAGTGCCAAGGACAATTCGATATTAATTATTACATTGTAATGCTATAGTGACCAAAACATTCAAAGTATAAAGTTCGGACCACCAAACGGTTTAAAAGTGTCATTTAAAAACAATATTCTGACTTAAATATATACTTATGTGAGAAATAAGTGAATTATGGCCGACAAATTAATGGTTTTACTTATTTGATCCATAAAATAATATTTTATATCCTTGTTCCATTTCTCTCTTCGAGGGCAAGCTCTAATAGTCGAGCTTGAATATAATTTTTATATGAGTGTTAATGTCTGCTCAAATTATTAACTTTGAATGAATGTTCCACTAACAACCAAAAGATTTTAATTAAACACAAGGTATTTTACATGAATATACAAGAATGTTAAAGAGCACAAACTTAGCCTAATTAAAATTATTTCATTAATCATAGTATGAGACTTAATTAATAGATATTCCCTTTCTTAAAATCAAAGAAGATATGAATACAATATAATGAGAGTAGAGCTAGCATCAATATGAGAATAAAAGCATTGGAGAAGTTGAATGACAACAAATGCTTCTAAGTGGAATAAAAGCTCTAAATTTTTTTATGTAAAAAATCTATCAAAAAGAGTATGAATATGATCTATGTATATATTTTATGATGAATATTTTGAACAATTTTACCAAAATCCAAGAAGTCAATGACTTGCATCAAAAGGTTCAATAGAAGGATTGACTATGAACAATCAAATACTTATCAATGTGATCCAAGGCTAGGTCCAAGCTACTCATAGGGAGAGAGTGTTGGGTGAACTCATGTATGATATGTGACTTGAATAAGGAGAATGGTGGCCAATCCATCTCCTATGATGGCATAAACTATCTTGATTAGGTTTGATTCAAACAATTTTGGGCATAAAAAATAATTATCTCTTTTTTAGAACAAGTCAAATATTATCATTGAGCCTAATCAATTTGACTTAATCTAGGTTAACTTAATCAACTTTAAAACTATTAATTTACACTAAGATCAAACCCATGTAATTCTTTGATCATATATATACTTTCAATTAAGTCTTGGCCATAGAAACTCTTAGAAGACCTTAAATAAGTTAAACCAACTAAACAAAACCTGACTAAACTAGGGATCATCATGAGTTGAGTAGGCCAACCCAAATTTACATTGGCATAATATATCTCGCTTAGGTTAACTTAGTCAAGCTAGGTCACACCTAACATGCACCTAATCAACCCAGGCTTTAAGAAACACATTCTCGCTAAATTTTTTAATTTAAGACACATTAAATTAATTCCTTTATGATTTGCATACTCTTATGCAATACATTTATTCTAAAAATAAAGGAAAATGAGGCTCCATAAAATAACATTATGCATAGATGATGTTTTGTATTATGAAATAAAAATTCATCAAGACAAGTGATTATATTGGATTTAGTCATATATCAGATGATTGAAAAATATTTTAATGTACAAATATTAATAATTGCCCTCATCCACAATGGTAAAGCTTTTTGGATTATATTAGATTTTATCTTTGTTATATCGAACTCAACTTCTATCTCCCTATAATTTAATAGATTACATCAATGAAAATAGTTTGAGTGAAAACAATCAATTCATGTGATATATATAGATCCAACATATTTTTGGTACTATTTTTTTGTAATTGAGCAAATTTCATGAGTGGGTGACTTCTACGAATATTTTATATCATTGAGTAGGTAAAGTTCTCTTGTTGGAGGAAGATTCACTAAAGTATATATGTGAAGGTTACGTTTGGTTTCACATCATAACTGCGAAATAGATTGGATGCAAAAATATTAATAGCTGGTCCTCACCAATAACTCAAGCTTTTGGGTATAGTAATGAGTTTGCTACAAGTTTATTGAGTTCAACTTTGATACATTCTAACTAATATAATGATGTTAATAATGGGCATAATTGATACAATATATATTTAATTAAGTTTAATTAAAATGTACAACAATTGGAAAATTATTTATGTAATTCATAGTAACATATGCTTACTCTTTTTAAAATTATTATAAGTGGCATTTAAATACATAGCACACAACTTATAACTAATACCTAAATTTTCATATTTACATTAATGGCATCCAAATCTTTAATATTCCATCAAAAATCATACATTCATCAATTTTTGTAAATAAAATGCATATTTTTATACATAAGAAAAGTGCTATAATTATAATTATCAATTTTTAGGTGTTAGATAAATAAATGCATGAGAATTATGTGCTATGCATGTACATTTCTCTTATTATAAATAGTTATTTTATTATTGTATTGCAACATAAAAAAATGTTTTTCAACTCATTAAAATTATCTTGCAGCTCAATGAAAAATCTTACATTGTAAATAAAATTTACAATTTTTTGCTCATTTTTATTTCATAATCCATAAAATGAAAAAAATAAGGAATGATTTCTAACTTCACCTCCTCAACGCCACAACTTTCATCCAACATGCTTTCACTGAAAAATAATCAAATTTTCATAAAATCTTTAAAAAAAAAAGCCTTCTTTGCTTATGGAATTACTTTAAACAGAGCTTTAAAAAGAGATGTAGGTTTCTTTTCCTTTTCAAATTCGTGGGGATCCTTTTCCACCGATGAGACGCAATTGCACAAAGTGCTTTAGATTTCTTTTGTTTTCACTTGATACTGTCGTCCTCACATTATCATTCTGATTTGATGTTGTGGCAGAGAGGTCACAGCCGTTAACGTCAAATGTTGTCTTTACTCTTTAGCCTCTTTCCCAAGCTCCTTAATTGACAAAAGAAAAAAAAAAAAAAAAAAAAGAGCTTAGAAATGCTCTTTTGTCATGGCATGGACCCAACTTTAAATCAATTTCTATATCCTTTTATCCACTTTAATTTCCTTCTTGCCTTTGATCGCATTTTCTCCCTTTCTTCCCTCTCAAGGCACATCACTTTTTCCTCAACGAGGAGAAGCCTGCATTAAATTTTTTATTCTCTAAAAAAATATTTAAGCGGAGAAGATTAACATTAAACCTGACATAACAGTGATTAAGTTTCCTTAACAGAAAAAAATTGAACTTATATGACTAATAATTTTTTTAGTTTGCTGTTACGTGAATTGATCTGATACTGCTTTGTGCTTTTATGAAGTTTTTTTCACCGAAAAGCTCGTAATATTGACAATTACTCACCTTTAAATGAAAGTTTTTAATGACATGAAGTGACATACAATAAAGCAAATTCAGATTCGATTATGCTGAATTCATCTGCTTAGATTTTGGGATAGTTTGTTCACATCTCTATATTTAAGACAGTTATTATATTTTTTTCCGAAAAAAACAATTTTTTTGTTATTTTATGGTGAAAATTATCTTAACTATTTTTACAATAATCTGCAAATGCCCGAAACGGATTCTAAGCAAATGATACTGATAGAAGAAGTGGAGACATAGGATGAAAAGATGCTGAAGTATTAGTTCAAAGCGGAATATATGATTTCTGTCAGGCAGCAAGTTCCAGGAATTCATCTACTTTATATATCTTTGACTCCGAGTCTAATGACTAAGAGAAAGTTCTGAGATAATTTAGATTCTCAATAAAAGATTAAATCAAGGAGCTGCTTAAAGGCAATCTTCTTGGTCAACCTTCTAATGAATTTTTTTAAAGCTCTTCTCTCTGTAAATGATGACAGCAGCACATAACATGTATTTTGGAAAAGAACGTTGATGTTGGCGTTTTGATAGCAAGATGCATTGGATATAGGCAAGTCTCCATGTTATTATATACAAGGTTTTAGTATTCAATAAATAAACAATCATAAATATATATATATATATATATATATATATATATATATATATATAACATTAAAATGAGAAGATTAGCGAACACTTTTTTATTTTATTTTGTAAATAAAAATATTTAGGGTTTGCTAGAGAAAGTTGCAGCTTTTTGTAAAAATAAATGTTCAATTTTTGTGGAGAAAATAATTTAAAAAAAAGCTGATATAGATGTCACAAATATTTTGTTTTTAAAAGTCAGATAATAACTTTTCGATAGTCATCATATTTTAACAATTTTGATTCTTAAAAATAACTTTTTATTACTGTTGCGTGCCAAAAAATTAGTTGCGATAGAATAAAACTTCACGCCTTAACTTCGTTAGGAAATCTAATATGAACGTAAATAGTTGAAAAGAGAATAAGAAACTCTAGAATTTTTACATAAAAAATCCCCAGGAAAAGGGTAAAAAATCACTGGGTCTAGCCCCTTAAAGATGTTTCACTATATATCAACTTTGGAGTATAGGATTTAAGTCTTCCCAACAGTGAGATTACAAGATTGTATGTAAGAAATCCTGATAATGGAATTCCATAATCATGTTACAATTACGCAGTGGTAATGGACTGATTGTTGGCGTCAGTCGGCAACGACAATTGATTGCGATCGACTACGATAATAGGCGGTGATAGGCAACAACGGTGGTGATGACGAACTTCAAACTTCGAACTTCTAGCTCTCTCCCAGCTTTCTCCCAAGTTTGTCTCTAGCTCCTTCCCTCCTTTATGACAAGAATGAGGTCATATTTATAGGATTCTGGGAGGGAAATTTTGGTCATTGTAGCCAAAATCTAAAAACACTCAATCGAACAGTATATATTGATTCATTTGATCATAGATAGCATTTTGGTGATTTGATCGTCCAAACGATCTTTGATTTGAGTGATCTTAGGCTCGTTGGATTCGTCTCATCGAGTCGCTCGATTAGACTATAAACATGTCAAATTTGGAAGTCATTTGATCATCCAGTAGTATTTCAAAGTTTCATATGAAGATTTGAGCGATTTTTCATTTGTTTGATCCGACTTTAATTTCTACATTGTTGAACTCTTCTCAGTGAGTCAATTAATTTGATTGTGTACATATTTTAATTTGAGATTTGTGCTTTATTTATAAATTTTAGAGGAATATATCAATTATAAAATTTTTTAAAAATCAATTAAGAAGTCAGTAGTTAAACACAACTATAATTGCTTTATGAAAATCAAGCCATCACTCTTATTCTTATGTGAGGCCTTGTAGCTTGATTTCAGTTAGCAACACCCATGGTTGCTTACAATCAAAGTAAAATTCATTTGAAAATTTAAGCTAAACTTACGATAAAATTTGTAGGCATTTTGAACAAGCACGAATTGCACTAAGGGTTCCAAAGTTGAAATCCAAAAGGGAAAGCCGGCATAGTGTGGCTGCGTTTGTACAGTCAACGGCAACATTTTAGCTAATTCTAAAAAACGACCAGTAGAATGAGAATGATGGATGAGAAAAAAATTAGCTACTCATAGAAATAGTTAAAAAAAATTTCATTCGGAGCTGTTATTAAACAATAAATTATGTAAGAGTATTAAGACAAGATGTCAAAGAAGAATGCAATTTCATGTAAGTCAACAAATTTTTTATTTTTTTATTTTTTTTCTGATTTCGAGCCTCGATTCATAATTAAGAAATAAGTTCTTTATATTTTATACTTAAAAAATGATGCAATTTTAATTTTTTAAGACACTCCTGTTGTAATTTCTTGTTGGAATCTCCTATGTAGTTTTTTTTCTCCTTTATAAACAAACATCACAGTCATAATTATAAATAGAAGGCATATTTACATAATACCATTTAATTCATGTCATTAATTAAGAGGTTTGATGGAAAAGTATAGAGAAAGTAAGAAGGATTTACATATAATATTTATTAATTTAGAGAAAATATACGATAAAATTTGAAGATAAACGTTTTGGAGAGTTCTAGATAATGATAGAGTTAACATTTCGTATATTTAAGTCATTATGAAGATGTATCCTAGCTTATATTTGTATTCAAATATAAGGAAGATTGACAAAGTATTTTCCTATTTCAATGATATTACATCAAGGAACAACTTTAAACCTATATCTTTTTTGCTTTAGTTATGGCTATCCAAACTAAAGATTTATATAATTTTTGTTATTGATATTCTTCTTGTTGATATGACTAGAGAGGAAGTTCAAGAGAACTTAAATTATGGAGATCAACTTTAGAGTTTAAAGGATTTAATTTTAGTAGATCTAAAACCAAATACATGGAGTGTAATCTTAGTTGCAGATAATCTAGTGATGGGGTTGTGATAATGAGTGATCAAGTCATTAAAAAAATAAACATTTAAGATATTTCGGGCATACTTTTAAAGTGATGGTGAAATAGATGGGGATATTATCAGTAGAATTCAAGTTAGATGAGTGGAGTAGAGGAATGCATCGGGTTTATTATGTGATAAAAAAGTACCACTTAGACTTCAGTAAAAATTTTATAAGATAATTGTAAGATCTGAAATGTTTTATGGCGCAGAATGTTGGTAAGCAAAAGAGAAGCATAAAATTAAGTGTTAAATAAATGAGAATGCTTTGGTGAATGAGCGGCTTTACATTTATAGATAAAGTGTGAAATGAATATATATATATATATATATATATATATATATATATATATATATATATATATATATATATATATATATGTGAAATTTTCAGAGTAATTCCATTGATAGATAAGATAAGAGAGAGTCGCCTTAGATGACTTGGTCACAAAAAAATGTTAGATGTCCTATGATCCAATTAGGATATATTAAATTCTACTTATGTTTAGACGGATAGAGATATACTTAAAAAGACTTGGTTATGAAGTCTAAAAATTATCTTATTTTATTAGAGTTAAATAAAAATTTGACACTTAGTACGACAAAATGAATAAGAATGATTCATGTATCTAATCCAATGTAGTAGGGAAAATGCATGTTTTTGTTGTTGATGTTGTACCATATAATTCATAAGTAATATCTAAATTTTAATATGTACATATGTAACACTTAAAACTTTAACTTCATATAAAAATATCACTGTTACTATTTTCTTAAAAGTGAATACATCTTTTCACAAAGGTGAAGTATTAGAAATATAAAAATAAATTTTTAGGTATTAAATATGTAAATATATAAGAATTATAGAGAGTTTACGTAAAAGATTAAAAAAAAAAGAATAATACACATATCAAGAAGCTAATTTTCAAAATTTTAAGAATAATTTTTTTATAAGTAATGTTACATACTGAAAGGGACAGGAATCGAAAATTGAACTGGTAAACTGTCTTATTTTCAACCATTTACATAAAACCAAACAGAGATGTGAAAGTATCCAATGTCATTAATTAGGTAAAAAATATATTTTTAGATGGTCGTAAAGTTAGACCATATATTTTATGATTCATTGCACATATTTTGAAAAAAACAAAAAAATAAAAAATTGTTAAAACGTTGGATTTAGATATATATATATATATATATATATATATATATATATATATATATATATATATATATATATATATATATATATATATATATATATATATACGGAGCCAAAAAAAATTTTATGTAGAGGCATAAATTTCAATAATATCTTTAATCTTTTAATTTGAGATTGAGATTGACATAAATAGTTTTATTTTTTTAATTTTAATATAAATAAAAAAATGTGATGATAATTTTTTACAAAATTATTACATTATCTGAAATTTCATCCTTCAAATTTTTAGATATTGAAGTTGTTGTATAATGTCAATACAATTAAATTTATTATTACTTAATAAAAAAATATATATAGGATTACACAAGTGATTTTTTATAAATATTAAATACTAATTATGACAATAAATCTAATTAAATAAAAAATTATATAATCAATTAAAATTATAACTAATATTAATTTAATTAACTTAAATATTTTTATTAATATTAATTTATAATTACTATAATGGAACTCTCGTCTTGATTAATTTTTGCTTGAAAAAACAGTTTGGTATTGTGACGATAGGAGCTCGCTATTTCGATGTCCGAAATTCTTATTTTTTTCTGTCTAATGCCAGCTCCGTTAAGTCCACCAGCTAATGAGATTTACTAAATCAAGGCTTGAAGGCAAAATAGAGGACTGGAGGAGAAACAAGACTTATGCTTTTTCATCATTTAGAGGCTATTTAGCTATACATAGAATTTAACTCAAGTGGGATTTAGTAAATTTAGTAAATTTGGATTTAATAAATCTTGTGAAAGTTAAATCTAGAAAATAATTTGATATGATGATATTTAAATCCAGTTAAATCACGTACTACTATTTTATTATTTATATCAGGATTTAAGTTAATTATTTTATTTAATATTTAAATAATGAATATTTAGAGATTATTTTTTATTGTATTTTTTATCCAAAAGTAAAAAAAACTAATTAAATAATTAAGTCAAGAAGATGTAAACCAAGTAATTAAGAATATAAAAGTAATGTAGATGAAAATATTAGTTGAAATTATAAATATTCAAATGATAGTTATAAAAGCACAACTAAAAAATAAGCAAATGATAGTGATTAATGTATCATTCTTAATTATTATTTAAAAAATCAATAATATATATAATTCGTGTGTGTTGAGATTATAATCGAGGATATTTAATAAGTGAATAAAATAATAATTTATATTTAAATTATTTATATAAAATAATAATCATAATTAAATTAATTATAATATATTTATCATAGTATAATATATCTATTAATTACAAATTTATTTATCAATCATAAAATAGTAATTTTATATTAATTATATTTAAGTCTATTAAATTATAATTAATCTAAGATGATATATTATTTAATTAATATCTAAATAATTTAAAATTAATTAAAATTAAATCAAAATAAAAACAATAAAAGAGAAGAAATTGATAGCATTTCAGCATTCAAAACTCTCATCTTTGTACTCCTTCGTTGATGCCCGAAAAAAGAGAATAGACATCTCAAAGGGAATCCATATATTCCTTCCCACCCTCCCACCCTCCTTTGCGTTCTTCTGCTTCCCTAAATGCCAGAAATCCAGGCTATCCAGCTACCAACAGGATTTAGTAAATCCGGATTTAACTTGCGAAAGGGGGTTTAACGAGATTACAAAAGCAACGAATTTAACTTGTCCAAAAATACTCTTTTGTTGGATTTAAGTTAAACCTAGCTTAAATTGTACATTATCCAATTTCTTACTTCTCCTCAACTCAGTGGCACGTGCCCCAGTGTAGATCCAAAGGTGTGTGTGTATATATATATTTTATATAGGGGCAGACCTAATCATAGTTGACAGAGGATAATTGCCCCCTTTCAATTTTATATTTTCTCTTATATGATATATCAAATTAATCATTTGCCTCCTTAAAATTTTTTTTTGTCCTTTATTTTTATCTTAAAATATAAATTTGTCTCTCCTTAAAATTGAGATGGATTTTGCCCCTTATATATATATATATATATAAGTCTTAAATTTAAAATCTTTGAGTTGGAAATATGAGTTCTCTATTATTAAGATTTGCATTTATAATGATGTACATATTACAGCTATGAGCTACCGTTCCGCTAAATGGAGCTTTCCGTGCTGTGACTGATGACCATAAGGCGGTCTTATCGTCGTCAGTAGTGGAGCGTGTCAAACTAAATATGTATTTTTCTGCCGTGACGATCATCGCTTAATCATTTAAATCGAGAAGTATTATTTTTCTTGGATTATGATCAGCCCAATATTGTGAATTTGACGAGAAAAAAATAGATAAAAAAGATAACTTGAGAGAGAATTTATTAGTTACGGAGACAAATCCTCTTGCAATAACTACTATAAAACCTTCAACATTTTACAACATTAAATGAATATTATTATGCGCATTTTGTTATATTTGGAGCATTATAAAATTGTGTAATAAATATTTTATAAATTTTTTTTAAATTATTATAGTTTAAAGTAGGATATATTTCTTAAAGAAGACAAATTTAAATTTTTCTAAATTTTGCATGATACTTTTTATCTTACAATTAATTTAGATTATTATGAGAGTGAATTTCAAACTCATTAGCATTAGTATATTTTTTTATATTTTCTCTGATTTTCTTTTAATGTTTTCATCCTGTCGTCAAAGAACTTTGCTCTCTCTCTCTCTCTCTCTCTCTCTCTCTCTCTCTCTCTCTCTCTGTAAGTCTCTCTATCTGAATGACTTCATTAATTCATAAGAAGATGTGAGCAAAAGGAGATGTGAGAGAGAGGATGGCTCCTTTTACTAGTACTCCTCGTGATTCCATTGTAAGGGGACAATGTTGTCCCCTTTGTCCCGACTCCAAGAGCTAAATATTTCTTTTCTCGAGGCTGCCTGCTCTTCTTACTTGCCTTGCCAATGTTCTACGCACCACTTAGGCATCAATTCCATGGCCTCTATTCAGCAGACCATGCATCCATATTTATACATATTAAATACGTTGGGATTTTAAGCAGCACAGCTTCTTACACCAGAAACAGGAGGAAAGTCCTCTTCATATACGGCCTTTAACTTCTAGGTTTTGACAGGCTTAGACATTTTGCTGCTTGCTTGGGAAGAACAACCATCTGTATTTTCTCTTATAATTTGTTAATACGTATGATATTTTAATTAATATATAATCTCTCCCTCTTCCAATGTAACTAAGAAGAATTTAAATTGGAATGTAGGTCATTTGCCGAACAGTCAGTATGGGTCATTGACGACAACTATATATTATGAGGTAATCAATTGGATGGTTCAACTGCCTAAGTCTGACCATGAATTCTATTTTGAATGACTGAAGTTATAATTAATTCTTATAATATTACGTTTCATTTAACAAATGTTTTTCATTATTATGAGCATTTTAATTCTACCTTTAAATCTGAATTTTTTTTTTTACCATGGATCGACACACAAATAAACTTTAAAAAAGCTTGAGTTAAGAGATAATTAATTGTCACTTTAACTATATGGGATTATTTTCAAAGTTTATTTTGCACACGAAATCAAAGCATAATATTAATTATCAATTTTCTATAAAACAATATCTTGATGTCCAGATAGTATTTAAGATTTTAAACTTTTAATTTATAATTTAAATTTTTGATTTTATACAATTTTAAAATGCATATATACATATATATAATTATTATTATGCATCACAATAATTAAGGTAGGGATATCCTCTAACGTCAAATATGAGTGACAAGTGTAATTGATCGATATTATGAGTCAGGCTGTTATTTATTGTAGGTGTCTATATTCAGAGATGTCGCTTATTTGTTCAGCTCAATATTGCAAAATTGTAAACATAAGTCAAGATAGTCGGTATGCAGTAGATGTCAGCAATATTGACTATAAGAAGAATAAAAAAAAAATATCAAATTGACCTTATAGAATAAAATAATTATGTAGTATAATCCCAGATATCTCTTCTTTTAATTTACAATAAACCCAACTGCTTCAAAATCACTTCATGTAAAAGATTCTGCAATAAGCACTTAAAACAAGAGATTATATATTATTATTATTATATACTAGAATATTCATGATCATATATTGAAAATTTAATATTCTAAATTTTTATAGAATTTAACAAAAAAATAAAAGAAGATTTTCATAGAGATACTAAATTTTTTTTGAAAATTTTTTAAAAAAGTTAAAAACCATAGGGTCTTGCATAATTGAAACAATTTACTATATATTTAAGGTTAAATATATGTTCTTTTTTCTTAATCGAAGAGATGAGATTATAAAATTGAAAGAACATTATCTTCTATGATTATAGTAGAATTGTAGAAGAAATAGTGAAGAGTGATGGTTATGGTCGAATAGTAATAGTCAAGTGATGCTAGTTTAGTGATGATGGATGAGAGATGATGATAATCAAGTAATAATGTTATAATTAGTTGACAATCGAACAACAATGATTGAAAGATAACAATCGAGTGATAACTATTATAACATGATAATTGAGCAGTGATGATTGTGATTGGGGCATAATGATTGAGCAATAATAGTTAGATAATGCTAACCAAGAGGTGGTGATCAAACAATGACAATTAAGTGACATATATTAGATAACAACAATGATCGATAACATCAATTGATGGGCAGAACTCTAAATTTCTTCAGATCTCCATACTCTTTCCAATATCTATTCTAGATTCTTTTATTATAGAGAATGGGGGGCAAAGTCTATTTATAATTTTTGAGAGTGGTATTTTATTTAGTCTAACTAAAGCCTAAAATACTTGATTAAACAACCTGTGTTGATTCTTTGATCATAGATTATTTAACAAATAATCAAGTGTCTAAATGATTTTAGATTTTGTTGCGTGCTAGAAAACCAGTCGCGGTAGAGTGAAAGTTTACGCCTTAGCCTTGTTGTGAAGTCCCACACACGTAATTAAAAGCGAACAAGAGACACTCTAGAATTTTAACGTGGAAAACCTCGAAAGAGGGGAAAAATCACCTAGCCGTAAAAGCTTCCAATATGTATCCTTTGAGTACAAAATCTTCCCGATAACAGATTACAATTACATATGAGAGAGGAATAACAACTATGTAACAATGATCGGGTTGTAATTATCGATGGTGGAGATCTGGTAACCTAGGGAATACAATTAGTGATACACTGGTGGCGATGGTTGATGGTCCGAGCGAGAGTGCAATCTTGCTTGGGGTGCGATCTTGCTTGGAGGATCTTCAAGCTTCAGAGCTCTCTCTTCCTCCTCACTTGGGCTTTTCCTCTTCTTCCTCGGACTCTTCCTTTTCTTCCTTGCTTGGACTCTTCTTCTTCTTCCTTGCTCTCTTCCTCTTCTTCCTTGCTTGGACTCTTCCTCCTCTTCCCTTGCGATTGACGGTGCAAGGATCGGCCGGTGGCGGTGGTCGGTGGTGGTTGTGACGTCGGCGGTGGCTCCTCTTCTTCACTTGTTTTGACTCCTCTTCACTTGGCTCCATTTGTTCTTCACTTGGCCTCTCCCCTTTTGGTGTGAGGAATGAAGGCCTATTTATAGATGGGAGGAGGGGCACTCTTGTAAATTCATGTAAAGCCTGTACCACTCCCCTCGATCGGACGGTTCAGGATGATTCCTTCGATCATTTGATGTATTTTGAGCATTTGGATGCCCAAATGAAGTCGGAATTATGAGATCTTAGGCTCGTTAGATCCGGCTCGTCGAGACGCTCGATTTGACTATAAACACTCCATATTTGAGAGCTGTTTTGAGATTTAATTGATGTTCCAAAGATTCCAATGATATTTCAAGTGCTTGATCTCGATCAGTATTGACTCAAAATCATATCGGTTTCGACATCAAGATTTGTGCTTTGACTAGTGATATTTTGAGAGCCATATCAGATTTAATTACTGATTTTGGGCATATTGGATTCCTCTCTTTGATACACTTGAATTGACTATAAGAATGTAAAATTTTGATTATATTTCATGTTATTAATTTGAACTGATTTGGACTGTGATCAAAGTAGTTTTTGATGTTGTTAAGTTTGTCTTATTAAGACATTCAATTCAACTACAAGTTCGAATAATCTTAAAATTAATTTTGAAAATTTTTAAAATCCTTTGGTTACTCTATAACTTTTACTTCTAGCTCTCAGTGCAAACTTAGGCTGATCCATCTGTTGGCATTGGTACTCATTGGTACCAATATCCTTTCTATTTTCAACATTCAAAATAGAGGAATTAGGCTGTCTTTTAAGGATAACCCTTAGTTTGGTTTGTAGTCCTTCAAATTTGTTCTTAGCATTACTTCCTCTACCTAATTTTGGCCATCTTACATCACCTAAAGTTAGTTCTTGGTCCATCTCAACCCCTCATCTTTGACCCTTGATCCTCTCCTCTCAATAGCCTAGGTTTCTCCCAAGTCTCTCTAACATTGTCTATCTTGCTTCCATCCCCATTTGACCAAATTATTAGATTTGATACACATAAACACCAATTTTTCTATCAATCATTAAAATTTCTTTTGAGCCACTCCATCCATCTACACTAGCGCATCACTCTCTTTAAGAATCAACCTTGTCTTTTATATAACTTCTTCCGATGGATGCCCCTCTCCTAATGGTGGTAGGTTATCGATAGCCTTTGCTTCAATTTATTTTGGTCGCCTTAGATTTAACATTCCCTTTACATATAAAATCTTATGTTGTTGCTTTAGTTTTTTGGGATGCCCCCTTTTGGTAGATTTACTTATTTTTTGGTTGAATATTAATTCAAATATTGGCATGCTAAGTTTTAATTTTGATGTTGATAATTTGTTTCATATTCTTTTCAACAAATAATCAACTTATAGATATGGACCATTTTTTTATTAATTAGGAACATATGTATATATATTAAGTTAAGTGTTGCATAAATGAGGATGCTTAGGTGGCTAATGAATGATTTTACACTTTGAGATAGAATGAGAAATGAATATATATGTGATAAGTTTGGAGTAGCTCCAATAGAAGATAAGATTAGAGGCTGCCTTATATAGTGTGATCACATAAAATGTCAACCATCCAATGATCAACTTAGGAGAGCGTAGATGTATTAGATTTGACATATGTTAAGAAATTAAAGGTAGAGGTAGACCAAAAAAAAGGCTTGGCTAGAAAGTATAAAAATGACTATAATTTATTAGGATTAAATGAGAACATGAACACTTAATATGACATATTGGAGAAAAAGAATTCGTGTAGCCTACCCCACTTAGTGGGATAAAGCTTTGTTGTTGTTAGCAATTGATATATGTTTTAATTTGTTGTACATAATTATAAATGATAGGCATAATAATATCCGATCTATATATATATGAGTGAGTTCTTCAATGATAGTTCTCATATTTATGACATCTGTAATTTGAATACATTGAAGATGTTTAAGAAATATATTGCTTCATTTCCCATATAAAGTTATTGCTGCTCAAAAATCATACAACAACACCGTAGAATAATTTTGATTTGACTCAACTGAAGATAAGTTAGTTTTGAAAATGTCGGGCTTAAATCTAAAATAGAGCAAATTTTTTGCTTAGTTTAAAAGATAAGCTTTTATCAATTGATATAAGTTGAGAAAATAAATTTGGTTGAATTTTAACTTCAACCACTTTATTATTATGAAGTCATTGTGACATTCATGATTGATTTGTTGCTAGGACAATTTAATAATGATCACATTTAAATAATTGTACTACTCTTCTATTGATATTGCAAATCAATCCATAATAAGTCACCCACATTAAAAAAAATCAAATCATTGAAATATATTTTTTTTTTCTTTTTTCTTCCTCTCTTATACTCTGCTAGGGTTTATGGCTTGAATTCTATTGGATTTTAATAAAAAGTTCGTGGTGCCATAAATATAACGCAATTAAAATTATAGAAAAAGTTGAGAGGTTCCATTATCGAAGCTGAGGGATAGTGCCAATTAGGGGTGTAAGCGAGAGCGAAACGTAACTCTTGTTGTGTTACTCGTTTGAAATTGTTTTGTTAGTGTTCGCTCGTTTATATATGAAATATCTGTTGTGTTCTTTCTTCGCTTAACTAAACGAAGCCGAAATTCATGAACAACAAGCTTTTTTTTGTGAGAGGAGGATTTGAACAATCTTTTTTCTAACAAGAGTTTTAACCACTGCCATGCGCATTTGTGATATATAAATGTGTTGTATGTATATATAATAATAATAATAATAATAATAATAATAATAATAATAATAATAATAATAAAATAATAATAATAATAATATAATAATAATAATAATAAATAAAAATAATAGTAATAAAATAATAATAGTAATAAATAAAAATAATAGTAATACAATAATAATAATATAATATAATTTTTTATTTCGAAGCTAAATTAAAATGACAGCGATCGAACAAATGATTGTTAAGTATTCTCGTTTATATATCGAGCTTGAAATGTTTGTTAGTGTTCATTTCGTTTAGTTACGAGCGAACGCAGAAATTTCATCTTGGCCAAACACGAATGTTAGAATAATGAATTTTGACAGCCCTAGTGCCAATAGGAGTCTGTTTTATTAGGCCATATATATATATATATATATATATATATATATATATATATATTATTATTATTATTATTATTCTCACAGTAAATTGGCATGTGAAGAAAGTCAGCTCCGTCGCTGAACCCTAAGTTCTTTATTTTATAATTTTTTTCATTTATGTCACGGTTTTTTGCCATAAAAAATTTCTTGTAAATATTATTGTACGTTATAACAGTTGCTTACTCAAATCATCCCTCCCCACAACCCAAAATCTACGTTCTGGGCTCAACGTTGCTGTCGATCGGTATATGCGTCACCAACATATCCCACTTTCCCCTTTTCTCCAGAAACAAAGACGTCGAAATCTAATATCATAGGAGCCTCTCCAGTGAGACCCTTAGCTTCGACTTCGTCTACAGCGATTTCTCAGTGCCACTGAACCACTGAACCTTTTGTCTCAGTGGCGCTGCCCTCATTAGTTTTGGCGACGGTCAGCAGCCACTCGTTATATTGCTCGGCGAAGCAAGCAACATCAAGCCATTCTACCTGATATGCTTCGCCAAAATAAGCTGCTAAAGTTGGATAAAATTTTGACTTGATCGATGGATCATTGGTTTATCCCTGATTCAGTCGTTGATTAAATGCATGCATGACACTTCCTCCTATGTTCGCAAATGGATGCACTAGTATATATTTAGAAAGATATTATGATTATTTTCCTTGCGCTTCTTTCATCCAAAATTTTGAATGATTGAGATGTAAAGACAAAAACTTTTGGCATTGTAAAAAATAATCAATAACTATTTTTTTAAGATGTATAAGGATAATGAGTATAATTGGGGCAAGATAAATGCAAAACTAAAATATGATGAAGAGTAAAACTTCAATGTATTGTGAAAAACTACTAAAATTTTAGGTAAAACGTAGTGCTATGTACTGGCAGTTTTAAAACTGCTGTCTAAAAGATGATACAAAAGCTATTTTCACCACCACAAAAAATGGCGGTTTAAATCACTGCAGGAAGTAAACTTATCTTAAATAGCCAACCCTCTTCCCTAGTAATTGATCACCTTCCCGGCTCGATCGATCCTCCTATGCTCGTCGCCTGATCCCTTCGGCACTGTGACCCCCTTCCTCGATCTTGCAAAAACCGTTCGGCTCATTCCCCGCTGCACTCCACTCGCCTCCAATTGAGATAAATTTCTTCCTCTTTCTTTGATATATTAATTAGCTTTGCTTTAGATTTTCTACAAAAATTCCTCTACATTGACCTCTATTACCCTAGATCTTTCTCAGAATTAATGCCCGGTGCCATCTTTGGCATCAAACTTTGGCTTCTTGAGTTAAATTACTTTCTTTCCTTCAGATTTCTTAGATCTTATATAGATTTTTGTTTTATGATTATTATTTTATTATTTCGGTGTGCATCCAAAGAGCTTGATTGGGTTATTTCCCTTAGTTTTTATAAACAAATTTAGATAGCATATGTGTATATTAAAGAAGTGGGCTTTTAAAGTTAGTATCAATTCATTCATTAGTAGAGGAAATTTCAAAAAATTTCATTAAATTAATCAAAGATTTACAACATGATCTCTTTTGCTTCAATTTATTAGGTCTTCGAAATATTTAAAACATTTGTTGTTCATGAGTTTTAATTTAGTTAAGACTATCATTTTTTAAGACAAGTATTAATTAGTTTTTTGTTGATGTCTTTTGTTTAAATTACGGACTTGTAAGCATAGGACCTAACTTGGGTTTATTTTTGCTTGAAATTTACATCTATTAGAAGGCGCATATGATAAACTTATAACTCAAATATGTTGAGCATTATGTTCTTTATTCAAATCATTATCATTGTTCATGTCAAGCTATTTTATGAGTAAATGATGAATTTTTTAGGCAACTCAAGTGTGACATAAATCAAATCAATTTTTTTTTTTTTGGTGTCATGTTATTGGCCCCATGATTTTGAGATATGTTAAACATGTTGCATAAGTTGTTGGTGGTTTCAAAAACTGATCTTTAAAAGTCATTATCAAAATAGAGTTAGGTTGATGGATGCGTGGAAATTTAGGTTCAATTTAGTATCTAACGCTACAAAAGATGATACCTCGTCACTTTCAATGAATATATCTTATTTAATCATATATACCTCCATTAAAGATTTTTTTTAAAAAATATTTGGATCGATTATCGCTATTTTGATTTGATATAATGAACTTTCGCTTGTTTTAATTTACTTGAATAATCTCAAATTTATAATTATAAATAGCGATTTTAGATCTCACTTTCCACTACAAATGAATAAGAGTTAGATAACCAAATTTAAATGGATTCTTGAATATACAAGACTTTATGTAGTGCAGCTCCACCTATTTTTGTTAATATTTTCCAGCCTTAGTTTAAAGAGAAATGTTTAAAAAAGTATCATTGTTAAGTTATTTTGACTAAATTTGAGCTTCTATATTATCACTTTATATTTTATAGTGAAACATCTATATGATACTTAGTTATTTCAGTAATGTGTTTTTGTTTAGCACATTGATCAATAGTATATTTTAATTATTCATTTATGTGTTGAAAGTTGATCAATGAGATTAGAATCTAAATAATAAAACTATAATTACATTGGCTATATGTATGTATGTATGTATGTATCTACAACTTTTGTTGAGTCAGCCTTTAGTTTTTTTTTTTTTTTTTTTGGCACATGTGATAACAAACAACAATATTAGCAATGTCATGATTTTAAAAAAAATTTTTGAGCTTTGTAGTAGTGTAAATCGGTGTAAATACCAACCATTGCAATTTTTCATGTTTATCGTGATGATTCCTAAACAACTACAAAAACAATTATGGTGGATAGCAATCACAATGGAATTTCAACAATTATAAAACCACTATAGTGATTTTATTGGCAGTTTAAACCGTTGATGAAGCTTATCTTTGTTGTAGTGATATTAAATGAAAGCTAATGTAGATATATTCAACTAAGTCACGTTTCTATAAGTTATAAAAAGCTTAGCACAAATTAATTTCTAGTGATAGTGCAAATAATAACAATAAAGGCAAGATTTGTGTTAGGGGGGCATGTATTAGGTGATTACACTCATGATGTCCTTTTAGGCTAGAATGCACACAATTAAGAATATTTCATTCTCATAAGTTTCATTCAACATTCATTAATTCTCTATTATAGGAGATAGGATGGTATATATAGACTTAAGCAATAACTAAGTGGATAGAATCAGTGTAAAGGAGGGAGTAGTAGGTGTCCATGCATGGGGAAGGTGAGTGGAGTGAATTTTGAAGCATATCCCATAGTTTTCTATGATATTTAAGAAATTTTCTAATACAAAACATTAAATTTAAGTAAATTATTAAGGCTGGGGTACTTATAATTAAATGCAAGAGGAGAGATAGGGCATTCAAGCTAAGCTAAATGATGAAATGATAAGTTCAAAGTGAAGTAGCAAATCTACGTGATCACATAGATGGATAGTTAAATAAGGTCAAAATGGATTCATTGGGCTAGATTAAAGCTTGAGGTGGCTAATCTTATTCAATGTTCATATCAAAATAATCAATATCATATAATACGACACCTCTTATGACACTCTATATCACATAAAAGCCCAAAATATGACATGAGTTAAAATGTCCACTGTCATACACATGAATCGAACAAAAAGTAGATAAAAAATAAAAATTTTAAATCATAAAAATATCTTGTTGCATATGATCTATAACATATGACCTATGTAAAGCTAGCTCTAGAGATGAATCCACATCAATTATTCTATCAAACCATTTATAAGGATATATAGAGCCACTTTTCCTCACATTACTTTTACTATCCACTGCACAATATATATGTATGTATATATATATATATATATATATATATATATATATATATATATATATATATATATATATATATATATATATATATATATATATATATATATATATATATATATATATATATAGATGTTAGTGTCAACAATTCATTTTAATTTAAAATTTTAGACTTACAAATGAAAGTTAATCATTTAATATTTTTACATAAACATATTTTTTTAATTATAGACATGAAAATAATAAACCTAAAATTTTAGGTAAAGAGGGAGTTAGTCATCAATTCTGATAATCTAATATATCCATCCAGCTGAATGGAATGCTATGAATAAAGATATATTCTTATAGTTTTTGTCTTCTCACGATAAAAAATCGATATGTTTGTCTTCAGTGGGGTGGAGAGAGAGAGAGAGAGAGAGAGAGAGAGAGAGAGAGAGAGAGAGGGAAACAGTTATATAAACAATTAGGAAAGGGTTTTCTTATTGAAATTTAAGGTATACGAATTTAATTATTAATCTGTACTAATCTTTTCTAAATCTTAAGTAATTTCAGGGAGGGAAATGGGAAGCCTTGTGAACATAAATCTTCTCTAAAAATTAGTGGAGGTGAAGTCATATAAATAATTTCTTATTAATTAAGGCAGCAGCTACATATGCGAAGCTCGATTAAAGACTTCAGGCAGAGGCAGACTGGAAAGTGTGGAACAGAAGCAATCGTTTTATGAGTCTGCTCTCTTCAGCTCACAGACTGAAACCTTCCACGTTACATGCAAAAGAACTGTTCTTGAAATGTCTCATCAAGATCATTTTCCCTCCCTCCCCGCCCGCCTCCCCTCCTCTCTCTCTCTCTCTCTCTCTCTCTCTCTCTTTGATGATGCAATTTTAATGCACAATCACCTTAATTCTCCTCCATATTCTTGAGAGTTTCAAAGAAAAAATTTTCCAATAAAAAAATATTTTTCACTCTAAAAATTAAAATACTTTAAACGCAGTTTTAATGTGGCAGTATAAATAAATTAAACAAATTAAACCCAATTTACTGAAAAAAAAAATGTACTTCCTCAATACTATTTTATGGCATATTTAATGCAGAAGTCAAAAAAAAAAAAAACCGGAAATGTAAACTTGAACGCGTAAAAACTCTTTTATTCGCGTATACTCTCAGCATGCAGTACCGTATGGTTATAGGTTTAAAAGGCAAAGCATGTTTCTGACTGCTAAAGTGAGCTCGATGGAATAACTTCCTGGGATAAGAAAGACAAGCGCAACAAAAATAAATAAATAATAATAATAATAATAAATAATAAAAGTAAATAAAAAAAATTTAAAAACAATGAAAGTCTTTTCAGTAAAAACGAAAATCTTTTGTTCGTGTTCTAAGCAAAAAATTTCAGATCTCATAAAAGCCAGATAGAAGCATAAAGTAGATGCGGAAACAGCTATTCATTTGGCCTCATGTCTGAAAGGTTGAAACATCTGAAAAAATCCTACAAGCGCTTAATTAATCAAAACAAGCTCAGTTTTGTTAAAAATAACAAGCTATCAAGAGGCATCTTCTGCTGCTGTAACTTTACTTTTAGACGTTAAAACCCTAAATAAAAAATAAAAAATTGCTGAACAGCTAAAGATTAAGATAATGGTGAGAAGCATTGAGCAGATAAAAGGGAACAAAAGTATCTTATGAAAAAAATTCTATTACTAAAAGGTGACTGCATTTATCACTGATTGGCTTCACATTGCAGAAATTATGCTTCTATGCTTAGAAACCAAAAAATCAGAACAAGATCACAGGCCAACAGGTTGGCCACTGTTACTATAAATGCAATTCAAGGAATAAAAACTTTAAAAAGATGCTGAAAACTAGAGCAGAATTCAATACAGTGAGGTATATTTATACTTAAAAACTGAATAAGTGCATTTAGTTATGTGCTTGTCTGCAATAGATAATGTTGTTAGGAGAAAAGAACACCGGGAGTTCAAGTTATAGCTTTAGCCTATATGAACCAAAGGAAAGAAATAACCCCCCACCCTTAAAATAAAAATGTGGTGGATGAAGAGGTAATGAGGTAAACGGTTTAAACGTTAGATACTATTATATTTATTATTTTTAAAAATGAGTAATTGATTTTTTATAAAGTTTTAAAAAAGGTTAATTATACAGTGACCTCCTGCATAAATGATTAATTAATATTACACATATTAATCATTTGCTTGAAATTATGCTTATGTCCTATTTCTGATACTCTATAATTAACTAATTAAATTAACATGCAATAAATTATCTAAAAAAAAAAAGGAAAGTAGGTGTAATTTTAAAATACGGATTGAGAATAAAATATCATATAATACCTAGCAACAGAAGAGAAAGTACATTTTCAAAAAACAAATGTTGACCATCTATGATGAAAGTAAGAATAACTAATCATTTCTAAAATTTTTTAAAATAAATATCCCTATCATATTTCATCTCATGTCAAATTATTTTGAGAAAAAAAAAGAATATCATTTCTGTGAGTCAAACATGCAGCCATAATTTTTTAAAAGATATGATTGAGTAATTATTTTTAATAGAAAACACAAATGTAACAACAATGCTACACTACAAAGCGTATTTAGAAGATAATTTCAATCACATTTAAAAATATATGATTAACAATTAATATGGAATTATATTATCAAATAAAAATATGACATAACATTAAATTTCCTGTAACCAGAAAATAGGTAGTCAGCTCATTCAAAGTTGTTGAGATGCAAGCTTGATTAAAACAAAGTACTGTTCTTGTAACCAAGCAGCAAAAACTTGTTCAAAAGCCATTTAGAAAAATGTCACCCTTCATTAACTACTTCATCAGAAGCTAGCTAGATGAAACCATGTTCCATAAGATTAGCTTACCTAATGAACCAATAAACCAAACCATACCAATTTGCTCACCTCCCTTCAGAACTCTGCACTCCATTACCGCCACCGTCTTGCTCGATCTCCGAAGACGGCTCATCCTCTTCATCGAAGCAGTCGATGCCATAAGCAGCATGGCCATGACCAAACGCCTTAATGTGATCCTTAAGAGACCTCTTGTGCTTAAAATCTGATCCGCAAATACAATACCAAATCTTGCCACAGTTCTTCTCATGTGTCCTCCAATCTCCTCTAACCGCAAAAGCCTTATTACACTTTCTGCAAGTGAAAGGCTTGATGCCATGCTTTCTCTTGTAATGTGTTTGCAGAGTTCTGAAGTCCTTAAGAGGCTTTGAGCGAGGATGATCTATGTTGTTCCTGCAGCCTGGAGCACAGCAGTAGCATGGTAGCCTTAGCATTGCCGTTGGTTGGATTCCGCGAAGGGATTCCGGTCCCTTTCTGTATTGCGAGCCATGTCCCCACATGTGCATCTGATGAGAAGATTAAGAGTTTACTTGTTAATATAGACCGAATTAAATAATTTGGATATTATATTATACGTACCAACATATCGGATAAAATTTGTCTTTTCATCAGAAGGATATCCTACTCAATATTTCATTGAGGATATAAGATATATCTATCCGTTTTGTTGCATGACTAAGATATATGGTATTTGATATTTAAAATAACAGGCTTTTTTTTTTTAAATAACATATATTTTTTTAGTTTCCTGTTAAATAATTGTATGTTTATTATTGTATTGATCATTGTCTTGTAAAATAAAAAATTATGTATCTTTTAAAGAATAAAAATTTTTCTTGCATTTTGAAAATATATGTTTGTCACAATGCTAAATTTGGAAGAAATATATATTTTTATTTTATTTTGTGAAGGGTCATAAAAAGAGAAAAGACTATTGGCCGAGTCTGAACACAGCTGGTGAATAGTTGGATTATATTGAGAAACTGAATTTTTCTTCTCAACATGTGAAGATTCATGGTTACTTGGAAGCCAGTTGATGATTCAAGACACTGAACGAGAACTGTAACTGGTTAGTGCTTTGACAGTCAAAAGCTGCAAAAGCAAGGGCCACAGTAAAGTTTACCTCTAAAAATGCAAGAAATTCTTCAGGGTTACCTCTCTCTCCCTCTCTCTTATAGAGTGTGCGTGAGATAGATAGACAGAAAGAGACCTTTACTGAATTTGAAGGACTGGGAGTGCAGAAGACTAAGTGGGCTCTTTTAAAGATTTGAAGCTGTAGACTAAAAGAAACTGGGAATGGAGAGGTCTTTTCATACAGAGATTTATTATAAAAACAATACCAAAAAGATAGCACAAGGAACATTGACTCTGTCTGGTGCAATCACATAAAGAATAGAGACTTCACAGCTGAATCAAAGTTGTAAACAATCACCATGCAAGAAAGACAAAGTATTCTAAAGAATATGATACACAAAAAATATATGAAGCAAAAGGCAAAGAAGTGAGAGAAGAAGAACAAGAAATTAATTAACCTGCATGTTATTGTATCTATTGAAGGTCTTGAAGCACACAGGACATGAGAACTGTGTAGGGCCAATAAGGATCTGAGAAGGAGTGGGAATCCAGTACTGCCCCTTGTTGAGCTTCCCTATAGAATTCTCAGTGTAACCTAACGGAACCTCTGCTTCTTCTTCCACCTCTTCTGTCTCTTCTCCTACATGGTGGGTGCAGGACACTCTTGAGATTAGATCTGCTGCGTTTGGACTTGGAAGTCCTATGTGAAGAGCTACTGTCACTGCTTCTTCATCTTCCTCGGCATATTGATCATGTAGTAGTTCTTTGTTCTTCTTCTTATTTCTATCTTCTTCTTCTTCATGACGAAGAGTGGAAGAAGGCGGACTCTGCCTGAGGAGAGGAAGGGCTTCTCTTAGGGGAGGAGAGGAAGGTGGGCTATTATTACAGTTGGTGTAAGTGCAGTAGTTGTGAAAGAAGTTGGAGTTTGGAGCTAAGAAGGGATGAGGATAAGAAGGAGGAGGAGAATTGGAGGAAAAGGGGTAGTGATTGAGGTAATCACTGAAGAAATTTGTGTATGGATCCGTCATGGTTTCAAGCCGTGTGCTGAGCTTGTGGAAGGAGAAATCTCTTTTGGTAGGAAGGACTTATTATAGGAAAGAGAGGGCAGAAGGAGAGAGAGAGAGAGAGGGAGTACTAAAACACCATAAAAATAAAGCAAGCCCTAAAGGGAAAAGTGATGGGCGAGAGGAGAGCTACTAGGTGAGGTAAGCTAACAAAAGATTTATGATCTTACTTGATATTTCTAATTACTTTTTTAAACTATATAATTTTTAAAAATATAAATTAGTATTTAATATGTATTATTAAGACATTAATCTTGATAAAAATAATTCATCTAATCTAAAAATTTATCAGTTATGTCCAAGAAATAATTATCTATGAACAAAACATATAAAACCTGAAAAAGGTACACTAAAAAAAAAACAATGTCTTGATATTTTAATCAAAATCTAATCATAATGGATTCCATCACTATTAGATTTATGCTGAGATTTGCGCTATATGTGATATCAATGAAATGCACTAATAATAGTGCAAATCTAACAATAATTGAGCCTATTTTTGACTAATTTCAATCAAAATATTCTTTCATTATTATTTTTCAAAGACAAATAAAAATTTTCTGAGGATATCAAGAAATAGACTAGTTTATATTTTAAATTAATTTTTTTTTAATAATTTCATAAAAATTAAAAAATAATAATAATAACTATTCTACGGATGTCGGGGATTTTTTGAATAATCCTAAAGATTATTGGTTTCATAGTAAATATGAGAAGCATGGGAATGAGAATTGTTTAGTGGATTATTTATTATTTTTTGGTTGATTTATTTCTACGTAAATCTGTGAGTGCGAAGGAATTAATCCTTATGTTGTTTGATTTGGGTGAGGGTAAAATAAATAGAGATAAAAGAGGCCTCGAATATTACACCCCAACCAACTCAAACTAGATAAAGTATCCCCAAAGACATGGTTGGAGACTTGGGTCGGATGCTGTCTCCCACTAATCCGTATAGTGAGAGAGATGTCTATTTTCTATTTTGTTAATAATAATCATATTAAAATTATCCCAAAGTTCAATTACAAAACTTCAATACAGTCAAGGAATTAATCCTTATGCATTAATTAGTTATAAGGAAATTAGACTTAATTGAGTTTGATCTGATCAGAGAAACAGTGACTAAGTATGGAGCAGGAAAGCAACGTGCGGGGCAGCAAGCTGGAAGGACAACGAGGCAGAAGAAGAGAGGCTTTAGCTGCTGATGGCAACGCGATGGAGAAAAAAATGATGTCGGTAGCTCAAATGACGAAATTATGTTTGGAGATTTTTAATCAAATACTAAGTCTGCGTTGTAATTAATCATAGAATTTTATTTATAATGCATACGCAGGACGCTCGAATGTTGACTTATGATATATTTTCATGCATTTTATGACTCAAACAGTGATTTTGCGCTTCTAAATGTCTCCTGGAGTTGAACTAATAATGGTTAAGTTTTAACTTAAAAAATTAATTAAAAAATCAAATGAGCTTCAAACCACACAAATTTGCTATTAAAATGCCTTCTTCCATAAATATTAAGTTGGCAGACATTACTTTCTACTAAATGAAGCTCTTTAAACCATATAAAATAAATAAATTAATAATTGTCTTAGACAACACAATTTTAAGTTATTTGATTGCTTAAATTTGTTATAACATAATTTTAAACTATACAAAAGAATTAGATGAAACATATTTATACACTGCATGCACCCCTTTTTATTACCTTACAGCTTCATGTTCCCAAATAGCGTATTCTTAGAAAACTATTTGATTACCAACCTTGAATAGTGATTGTATTTGAAATAAAAAAAAAAAGACAATACAACATAATATTATAAGATAAAGCCTAAAATTTTATCTCTAAGTAGATTTATATATTGTAACCTTACAAAGCGTTATTATTGGAGGTTTGTAAGTCACTGTAGCCCATTCTTTTTTGTTATTTTTTTTTATGAAGTAGATTTATATTTTGTTCAGTATGTTTTAGGAAAGAAGATTATTCCCTTTCGCTGCCTCGTCAATTCAGGAAGTGGATGGGCAGCATGTAATGATTGGAGCCATTAGGGCGAACCCATAATCTCCTTCCTTGCTTTACCCCTTTGTGGCCTCTCAAACTTTAACTCTGTGTATTTCAGTTTGGGGTAGTATTCAATTCACTCTTTCCCACAAAATGATTGATGTTTAAAGAGAGGGATGGGTTACAAAGCATATGAAACCTCATATAGTACAGCAAAACTACTTTTCATCTCTCTCTCTCTCTCTCTCTCTCTCTCTCTCTCTCTCTCTCTCTCTCTCTCTCTGTATCTCTGTGTGTGTCTCTCTCTCTATCCCACCCAGGTTAGTCACCATATGCAATCATTGAGTGACCTTGGGTTTACTTTGGCGATAGGATACCTTCCAAATTCCAAGATTTTGATGGCATATGCATCACCATTTGGGTAGAATTAAATCCCAGCTTTCGTTTTATTCTCTCTCTCTCTCTGTTCTCTCTCTAGCTTTCATTCTCTCCTTTTGGATCTTGTTTACACTGTATTCAATCAAATACCGTATAAACTGGTGGCTATTAATACTTGTAGGTGGCTAGAGCAAATAAGATGATGCTAACCTGATATGAGTGCAGAACCAACCAATGAAGAAGACTCGCCAAGTTGCTTATTGGCACTGATTAGGGAAAACAGTTTTCGGTCCAATTTCTACTGTCCAGAACAAAGAGATGGCGGTAATTATCATAATTAGAAATATAGTAAGAATAGTTTTTGGTGTGAGAGTGTCGAACAATGTTTGAAGAGCTCATTAATTGGGGTATTTTAGATGTACTATATTCTAAAGAGTTGTTTGGTCAGATTTGGAATGCGTATTCCAAATGACGCTAACATTTCAGTGTTTGGTAGTAAAGAAACGATTTCAAATACACCGAAAGGCGGTATTGTATTGAATTCGTCATTTAGCGACCCAAATACAACGCCAAAGTGATGATGCGGCGACCACCGCCGCCGCCGCACCGGCCGCCACGTCATCACACCCGGTACGCCGACCACTCTCCGCCGGCCACATCGCCATCAGACCGCCGCTTCACCGCCGCCGCCACCGTGCGTCGGGCGCCGCTTCCCCGCCGCCATGTCAAACCTTCGTTACATTACATTTGTCATTATCCAAAAAAAAAGAAGAAGCAAAATCATGAATTTATAAAGCTCTCAACCAAACAACTATAAAGTAATCCTTTTACACTGCATTCTTTTTACACTGCATTTCAAATGCAGGCAACCAAACAACCCCTAAATGCAGGAGGTTTTATTTTATTTCCTTATTTTTTTCAGATTAAAGGTATTTGAAGTAGCTTTTTAATTGCTTTATTTTTTTTAGAAAACTATCGCAGAGTTTAGCTACAAGTTTTTAGATGATTTTAAAGAAATGTTATTATGAGAAATTTATTTTAAAAATTAGAGTTATTAAAATTCGATGATTATCAAAAATATATTATCTTAATTATTAAAAAATATATTTATAATATCTATAATAATTCTAATTAAAATTATGAGCACAATAAACATATTGATATGTCCCTACTTTATCTCAACCGTTAGATTCAAAGACTTCCCGATTGTATTGCCGCCGTTGGATTTACTTTAGGGAAGCTGTCACGGGATTTAATCACGTACCGTTGATTTCTTCAAGGCGTCACGCCGTTGGATGAAGCTTCCTGGGGAAGAAAATGCGTAGCTTGTAGAGGAAGGAATCAAAAGGGTACTTCGACTCTTCGAGCGGTCGAATACTCCAGAGAGGGAGCTGAGAGGTGAAGAGGAGCTTGGGAGAGGGTTTTAGGGTTTATGCTGAGGGAAGGATGAAGCTATCCCGCGATAAGAAGAAGAAGAAGAAGAAGAAGAAGAAGAAGAGGAAGAAGAAGATGCAGAAGGATCAATATTATTATCTGGTTTGCTGTCTTGTTACAAGGCTTATTTATAACCCTAGTTTCTTTGCACTTCAGTAGATCTATCTACTTTCTGTTATATGGTAGTGATTTCTGTATGTTTTTGGCCAGATGTCAGTTCCTTTCTTGTTTTTCAGTTATATTGCTGTTGTAATTTTGTCTGAGCTGGCAAGATCTTTACTTTCTTTCTTATTTTTTTAGTTATATTGCTGTTGTAGTTGTCTAAGCTGGCCATGTTTGGAAATCTTGTGTTGGATCTTGTTCTTGTAGTTTATTTATCTTGTTATTCTGGCAATTTTCAATGATCTTTTTGCTAGACATGCTTTATTTGGTTATTTATTATAATAATATTCTATGGAATGGCTAAGTTCTCTGCATTCTTTATTCAACAGTGGCTAATGTATGTAATTATTGCTTTATTGGGTAAAATCTTTTAAATGTGAATGGGGTTTTCTCTCTGTACTCATGTATTTTTTCTCTGTTTGGGTCCATATCATTACCCCCTTCCCAAACATTGACCTTGTTCTCAAAGTTAAAACTTGGAAAAGCTTTCTGGAACTTCTTAATTGGCATCCAAGATGCATCATTTGTTAACATTCCATCCCATTGGACTAGTACTTCTTTAATAGACTTATCTTCTTGTAGTCTTGTCCTTTCTTCTAGAATTCTGATGGGTTTAACCAAAGATAGACCATCTATGAATTGTGCTGGAAGAATGGTTGGATGTAGCTTAGAGTATTTCCTGTATTGCTTGAGTCTGAGACATGAATCATTTGGATCCTCACGCTCGGAAGTTCCACTCAGAAGCTTCCCCTATTTTCAGAATTACGAATGGACCATAGTATTGCCTTTGTAATTTTGAGTAAGGGTGCAATGAAACTGAAGTTTGTCTGTAGGGTTGTAATTTGATTAACAACAAGTCATTTATCTGAAATTGAAACTCTCTTCTTTTTTTGTTAGCCCTTTGTTGCATTCTGTTTTGAGCTTCTTGTAGATTCTCTTTAAGTTGGAGCAGTATTTTGTCTCTTTGTTGTAATAATGTGTCTACTTCTGTATTGTTAGCTGTATCACCATTGTAAGGTATGATTGTAGGAGAAAGTCTGCATAAACTATTTGAAAAAGAGTCAGTTTTGTGAAAGTATTTACTGATGTATTGTAGGAAAATTCTGCCCATGGTAGAAACTAGAACAAATTTCTTGGTGTCTCTAGCACAAAACTTCTAAGGTATTATTCTAATGTTCTATTGGTGACTTCTGTTTGCCCATCTGTTTGGGGATGATAAGCACTACCGTGGCTGTGTGTTGTTCCACTTAACCTAAATAACTCCTGCCAGAAATTACTCATAAAGATAGGATCCCTGTCTGATACTATGCTCTGTGGTATGCCATGTAATTTGCATATATCTGAGATGAAAATATGAGCAATAGATGTTGTTATAAAGTTGGTTTGAAGTGTGCATTAGAGAGTCTGTCTACTACCACTAGGATAGCTATTTTGTTATGAGATCTGGGTAATCCTGTGATAAAGTCCATAGAAATTTCCTCCCAAATAGCTGATAGTATAGGCAAAGGTTGCAATATCCCTGCAGGTTTATAGCAGTCATACTTTACTTGTTGACATATAGGGCATGTTGAAATAAACTGTTAAATATCTTGCTTCATCTTTTTCCAATAAAACTGTTGAGTAATTCTTACTAATGTTCTTTTAATTCCACAGTGGTCTCCTACTGGTGTTAATGTAGTTCTCTCATAATGATAATTCTTACTTCTGAATCTGTAGCTATAACAATTCTATCTTTATAATATACTAATCCATTGGAAACTTTGTGCTTTGGAAAGAGCTCTGAGTTTTCTATTATCTGCTGATAGAGTTGCTGTAATTTTGGAATGGCTTGTGTTTCATCTTTAATTTGTTGTAATAAAGAAGTGAATTGTTGGGTATAAGTATATAAACTTTGATATGTAGAGATTTTTGGGCTGTCTGATGTAGAGTGTTCTTCTGGAGTATAAATCTTTCTAGACAAAGCATCAACTACTTTGTTTATGATCTCTGGTTTGTATTCTATGGTGTAATCAAAACCAAGGAGTTTAATTAAGAACCTTTGCTGTTCTGGTGTCTAGATTGTTTATTGCATTAGTTCTCTAATGCTCTTCTGATATGTTCTGATGGTGAACTTGTTGCCTGACAGATATTGTCTCCATCTTCCTACTATTTCTATTATGGCATATAGTTCCCTTACATAAGTTGATGATCTCTGTAAGGCTGGAGATAGTTTCTTGCTGAAATAAGCAATAGGATGATTATTTTGAATTAATGCTGCTCCTATTACAGTACCTGAAGCATCTATTTTTATAATAAAAGGTAGAGTAAAATTTGAAAATGCTAATACAAGTAAAGATATCATAGCTTGTTTCAGCTGTATGAATGCTTTTGAGACTCTTATCCCATTGGAATTCTTAGCTAGCATTGATGTTAATAGTGCGAATTGCGCATCTTTACAAATTTTCTATAATAGCCGTTAAACCCGTAAAATCCTCTTAACCGCTTTAGCGAAGTTGAACCGGCCATGATTATCTTGCTCAATTTTCTTTTGATCATCTTCTATCCCTTGGGCTGATAATATGTGGCCTAAATATTCTATATTTTCTTGGATGAATGAGCTTTTTGAGGGTTTGATAAACAAGGCATTTTGTTTCAATTTTTCCAATACTGCTTGTAGATGTTGTTGATGTTGCTCCAAGGTGTGTATATTAGAATATCATCAAAGAATCACACGCATGAAAGGTTTAAGTACTGTATTCATCATGGCTTGGAAGGTTGAGAGTGCATTGATTAATCCAAATGGCATTGCTATGAATTCATAATGCCCTTCATGTGTTTAGAATGTTGTTTTATATATATCTTCTTCTGTCATTCTGATTTGATGGTATCTTGAACGCAAATATAACTTGGAGAAAACAGTTGCTCCATGTAATTCATCCATTAATTTTTTTGGAGTTGGAATGGAAAATCTGTCAGGGATGGTGATTTTGTTTAGTGCCCTATAATCTACACAAAATCTCCAAGTCCAATCTTTTTTTAAATTAGTAATGCTGGTGAGGAGAAAGGGCTAGTACTCTCCCTTATTATCCTTGTATCTAACATCTCCTTGATTAACTTCTCAATTTTTGTCTTCTAAAAATATGGATATATGTAGGTTTTAACCCTTATTGGTTGAGTTCTAGGTGACAGATTAATATGATGATCTATGTCCCTTTTGGGAGGTAAGTCTGATGGTGCTTGAAATAATTCTTGATATTGATGTAATTCTGTATATTTGGTGTAAGCTATTAAATTCCCTTGTGGATTACGTGAGCATTGATACTCGATATGTAGGTGATGCTATCTCATCCTTGTTTTGCGCTTTGTAAACGATGTAAGGTAATGCTTTCCACATTTGAAGTGTATCCCCTGCTTTTACTATTGTGTCATTATATTTGAATTTTAGGGTTAACTTTTTGTAATCTGTTGTGCATTCTCCCAATTGCTCTAGCTACTGCACACCTAATACCACATCTGCTCCTTGCATTGGCAGAAGGTAACAATCTGTTATGAATGTATATCCTTGTAGTTTGATGAGTATGTTGGAGCAAACTCCTGAGCATTTTAGTGTTTCCCCATTTCCTACTAATACTTTAAAATTGATGCAGTGTGTGTGATCTATGAACTTGGCTAGTTTGGATTGAATAAAATTGTGGGTTGAACCACTGTCAATCAATACTTGTACTGGTTTATTGTCAATCATCCCTTGTAATCTCAATGTTCTCGGGTTTGAATGACCTGTGAATGCATTGAAGCTTATTTCTGGAATATTTTCATGTATTAATTTATTTTCTTGGTGGCTTTTTTGCTGCAGGTTGTAGTCTTGATCATCATTGACTACCATGAAGGCAAATAGCTTAGATTTACATGTGTGGCCCCTATGGTATTTCTCATCACAGTTAAAACATAATCCTTTTTGCTTTCTTTTCTCTAATTGTGTTGTTGTAAGTCTCTGGATTGGTATATTTGGCTTGTTATTATTGTTGTTGTTGTGATTTGGCATGACTGAGGTGGGAAGCAATGGCTGTTATTATTTCATTGCTGTTGTTTTATTGAAACGTGAGCTTCTTGCTATATAAACATCATCTGCTAGTCTGTCTTCCATTAATTTTATAAATTGGAAGGCTTGCTGTAGTGAAGTTGGTTGTAATGCTCTGACTTCTCTTTTGATATCTTGTCTTAGTCCAGATTCAAAGCAACTTTGGAGAAATTCCTGAAATTTGGTTAGCCAATTCTTCAAACTCATTGTAAAATTCTTGTACAATTTTTCTTTGTTGTAATTTGACTATTCTCCCCTTAAATCTCTATACTGTAGGTCCAAATCTTTGTATTACCTATTCTTTGAAATTTTGCCAAGAATGTAATTGCTATTAAGGTGCATCCATTGGAACCAACTCATAGCAGGTCCATCCATATAAACTGATGCAATTATGAACTTCTGTTATTCTGAAATATTGTAATACTGAAAAAATTGGTCTGCCTTGAATAGCCATCCTCTTGGATTTTTTCCATTAAACCGGGACATGTCTACTTTTACTGGTCTTGAATTTTGAGTGTGTGACCTAATTTGAGGAGTAATTTCTATAGGGTTTGAGTTACATACCTGTGATTCTTTACTCTGTTGTTGTTGTTCTTGACAAGATTTATCCAGTTTATCTTCAATTTCTGATAATCTGCGTGATACTTCATTTAATATGATAGTAATTGATGTCATATGTTCATCATTTTTATTTAATCTTCCTACACATTCTTCCAAGATTTTTGTTATATGTCTTGTGACGTTTGCCATTGTTGCTTACAGAAATCAACGAGAGCACCAATGATATGTCCCTACTTTATCTCAACCGTTAGATTCAAAGACTTCCCGATTGTATCACCGCCGTTGGATTTACTTTAGGGAAGTCAGGATTTAATCACCTGCCTGATTTCTTTCGGCCATTCTCAGCCTGTTGGATGAAGCTTCCTGGGGAAGAAAATGCGTAGCTTGTAGAGGAAGGAATCAAAAGGGTACTTCGACTCTTCAAGCGATCAAATACTGCAGAGAGGAAGCTGAGAGGTGAAGAGGAGCTTGGGAGAGGGTTTTAGGGTTTCTGCCGAGGGAAGGATGAAGCTATCTCGCGATAAGAAGAAGAAGAAGAAGAAGAAGAAGAAGAAGAAGAAGAGGAAGAAGAAGATGCAGAAGGATCAATATTATTACCTAGTTTGCTGTCTTGTTACAAGGCTTATTTATAATCCTAGTTTCTTTGCACTTCAATAGATCTATCTACTTTCTGCTATATGGTAGTGATTTCTGTATGTTTTTGGCCAGATATCGGTTCTTTTCTTGTTTTTATTATATTCTTGTAGTTTTCGAAATGGCAAGATCTTTACTTTCTTTCTTTATTTTTCAGTTATATTGTTGTTGTAGTTGAGCCATGTCTAGAAATCTGTCTTTGGATTCTTGTAGTTTATCTCTTGTTATTAGCAATTTTTGATTTTTTGCTAGGCATGCTTTATTTGGTTATTTATTGTAATAATATCCTTTGGAATGACTAAGTTCTCTGTATTCTTTATTCAACAGTAACTAATGTATGTAATTATTATTTTATTGGGTAAAATCTTTTAGCCAGAATGGGTGGTTTCTGTCTCTTGTACTCCTGATGTGTTTTTCTCTGTTTGGGTCCATATCACATATATTTTAATTTATTTAGCAATATAATGTTAAGATGTAAATAGGATTGTTATCATCATAATCATATTTACACTATCACAGGCAGATTGAGAAAACATGAACCTATACATATTATTCATATTAACTTGCCTCATATTTGCTCGCACTAATATGACAAATTTAATTAGAATAAATATAGCAGATAGGCCTAATCAATATAAAGTATTACAGCCGGCACTTATTATGTTCAATTGAATCGTGCTTCACAGATATTAAAAATAGAAATAACAAAATAAACCAAGATTTTATCTCTGGGCTCACTTGTTTTTGAGGTTTTTTTTTTTCTCGCAGCATGAAAACAAAGTAACGCACGTGTTAATTTCGAAGAAATTTGTTTCGGAAATTTAATTTTAGAATATAATTTTAGGTCAACATCTTGTGTTGATGGAATGCAGACTGTTCAGCACTTCAAAAATGTCGACGATTGCATCCAATTGTGAGTCTTCATGTATTAATATAAAGATTATCTCTTCATCTATATGATTTTTATCATTATTCTTATTTTAATTTATATAATCATTGAGTTATATGCATGAATGAAACCATACGAAGCTTAATCATACGAACTTTTATTTTTGTTGCGTGAAACTTACTCGTTACTAATCGGGCTCACTTTTACTATTTATTTTTACTTCATTTTTATTTTATTTATATTTTCATTTAAAATAAAATATATTTATGATTACAATTATTTTTAATAATATTCAAAATATCCAAAGATTAATTTAAGCGTTTTTTAAAACAATATATTTTTGTTTTTCAAAATAGCAAAATAAAATAAAAAAACTTTAAAAACAATATAATATCACCTCATCATGAGACAAGAAATAAGAGATGGAATTAATATGATATTTAGGAAATCTGAATATTTATAACAATATAATATCACAGAGCATGAATGCACCATATAGCCTTTGCCCTAAATGTAGCAAAGCAAGTTTGTCATCCAAGAAGTATGAATGACCAAAAAAAAATGTTTCATACACAAAATTAACAAAATTATTGACATTGAGGTATGTTTAGCACTAATGCACGCTTCTCTAATCACAGATAAAATGCCAGAAATACTTGAGAGGATAAACTCTCCTCGTCAACAAATACTAACTAAAAACCAAGTGTCAAGTATTTAATCACTAGGTTAAAAAAAACATAATCAGACACTTCAACAAATAAAATGAAAACCCCACCACTTAACACTAAGTACCTGTTTGGGGTTGAGTTCTCATAACAATGCAGTTCAAATCACATATATTTTGTCTTTAAAAAACTATAATGGTTGGTGAAGCGTGGAACCCCGTGTTCGATTCCTCTCTGGGATATATAAGTAAGTGAGACCGACATACGAGTGAAATGACGCTAGACCTCCATGAGATTAATCCCAATGATATTCTCACCCACAAGATGAGGATGAGTGGACGTCATACAATTCAAAAAAAAAAAAAAAAAAAAAAAAAAAAATCCTACAAAGAACCTGAATGTAGCATTTTTTAATTTGATATTTTTTAACTTGACATAACTCACTGTCATGACAGCCAAAAAATTATGATTTGACTTTTAAAAAAAATTATAAATCTCACTATAACTTCTTAGACATCAATTTTTTTGCAATAATTTAAATACTATTTTTTTAATCGGCTATAATTATCCCAAACAGATCCTACAAAATATAAAAAAAAATTTAAAAAAAATCATTTTCCTTGAACAGCTTATTTAATTTGATAAGAAATTCTTGTTAGATTTATTCGTTAAATAAACAAGTTGCACACAAATAGATATCCTGAGCTCAAATTTTTAAAATGAGCCAAATAAGAAAAAAAAAATTGTTTGATCATATTATGCTCATATTAGCTCAACGTAATTATTTTAAAAATTAAATAGCATAATTTTTTTCATAAACTTTTTTTTAACAATATAGTTATTATTTGTATTGTATAAATTTAATTTATCGTGAGTAAATTTTAATCTCCAAGGATTGTACTAAATATAAAATTTCAATAATAAAACTCTTCATTTCTCATTTGTTTTGAATAATTCTTCATTTCTAATTTTAATGGCATAAAAAATTTAAATTTATTTATTTATTTAATAGTTTCAAACTTAATAGAATCGAATATGAGCCACATTTGAATAGACTAGTTTAAAACGTGCTGAAAACATATAAGCAAATCGAATCCAGTTACCAGCAGACACCTAAGCAAGAATTTTAAATTTTAATGTTTACATTTTCGACCGTTCTAATATACCTAAATCTGGAATGGACACTTCACAAAGGGCAATTCTAAATAATTTTTTTGCCCACCGTCTCTTAGCTCGGTTGGTGGGCGAGCATGGCTGAGAACCTCTCAACCCACATTTGATTCCTCTCCAGGATGAAAGTCGCGATGAAAGTAAATAAGACGACACACGATGAATGTGACGCTTGAGAGATTAATACAACCATTCCCACTCACAAGATGAGTGAGATGTTGGGTGAATACCCATTCCAAAAAATAATAATTTTTTTAAAACAAATTGTTGTAACAGTACAGAATCACTGAAGTCAATGAACTCCTACAAACCAGCAAGAAAATCTACTTACGCAACAGTACATGCTCATCATCTCTTCCAAAACTC
The DNA here is from genome assembly GCA_021442155.1 of Cymbidium sinense. Lineage (NCBI taxonomy): Eukaryota > Viridiplantae > Streptophyta > Magnoliopsida > Asparagales > Orchidaceae > Cymbidium > Cymbidium sinense. The sequence continues at coordinate 56,780,621 of CM038216.1, forward strand.
TCAGCAACAGAACACAACAGAGTACAACTCAGTGAGTATATTTGTATACAATGTCGCGTCATTTTTGGATAAATGAAGCAAGCAATGTAAAAGAAAGTAACAGTTCTGCAATATTTATCAAATTGAGGAATTAAGTTATAGTCACATCACTCACAAAGATAATGATTAAGGAATTAAGAATATATATATATATATATATATATATATATATATATATATATTCTTAATTCCTTAATCATTAACTTTGTAAGTGATATGACTATCACCTTGGAACCTCAATTTGATGAACCCCCAATATTTGCATGTGACCAATTTAGTCCCAGGATATCACATTTCTCTAATTTAATCTCTAACTTTATAAAATTGATCCTAATTTAGTCATCAAGAGATCATTTTAAATCAATTTTATATAATTAGAGACTAAATTGGCTATTTACAAATAATCGAAGATCTATTTTGGAATTTAGAATTTAGCCATTATATATATATATATATATATATATATATATATATATATATATATATATATATATATATATATATATTTATTTATGATGATCAATTTTTTGCAAACATTATTACAGTGAAGTTTCATAAACTGATTCAGAAACAACTACAACACTACATGGTGGATCAAGATTCATTAAAACTTATTATCCTTGATTGAAGTTTCAACTCAGCGTCAATGAAATGCACAATAAGGCATATACACAATTTTTTTTAATAGTTTGATTGAAAATCTAGCAATCACATTCAACAACCTTCAGATTTTTCTTTGGTTTTTTCCTCTTTCATGCTTGTAATCATTAATTGTGCTGGTTACTTTTTGTTATAGCTAGGATTCATTTACAATCAAAAAGAGACCATTATAGAGTGAGGAATAAAGATAGGGCTTGTATCTTCAACTCTACAGGTTGTTGTTCCTGTGAGTGAAGCTGGGGTGAGAATGTGTGAGAGATCCATAATGTTTCTCCGGAGATGAAGATGAACATAGCATGGAAATAAACTGTGGCAACAAAAATTATAACTGTGGTAACATAAATTACAAAAGGAACAAGCTGTACATCAAGCCAAAAGTAAGTCTAAAATGACGAATGAACATTGATTCATTTTTCACAAGTTAGTGTGCAATAAAATATAAAAGCAGCATTCTTATATCAAAAAACTGCCTTCCCCTTGTAACAAATATTTAGCACATTTAGGGCTAGATCTTAGAACATTGAAGAAGCAACCTGTAAGTAGACGTTAAAATTGAAAGGGGTCATAGGAGAGCTGAGTATAGAAGAAAAGTAGCACCAAAGAAAGGGTAGTCCAGAGGGGAGTCATGGTTGCGAGGCTTGGGAGCTACTGCAGGCTGGAGAGGAGTCGTGTGTGTGAACCCAACAAAGCCCCTGCATTGTAGCTGACTAAATCTAGCTGACGTGCTACCAAAAAGGAGAGGTTCAATTCAATCATTCATTAAAAACATTAGATTCATATCCTTGAAAATAAATTCCCCTCAGGATCTATTAAATAGAATTTCTAATGCACTTGCATAGTTGCATAGACTCCACTAGATCCACTAGAGGATAGAGTAATTGCAAAATAAATAAATAAAAAAAGATCAAGCTTTTATTAACACGATTCTTATTTGCGATAAAAAGAATCATGTATGATAATCACGATCATTTATCGATGCACACCATCAAAATATATAGACACACACACACATCAAAATAGTCTTGTAATAGACAAATCACTGTCATAAACTCTTTACCCTTCCCTAAAATTAATAACACATTTAAGTACAATCAGGCGGCATAAAGTCTGGCAAGCCACACAAAAATCACAAATTTTAGAGCACCAAAAGATAAATAAAATGCATACCTGTAATTTATCACAGCAATCATATCATTAAATCATGTTGATGAACTACATCAGGTTCATGTATCATGGGTAACATATTCACATCATTATATGTAACAACGTATAAGTAGCAATTCACGTTAGACGTTTCAGTGGCAAACAAATCAATAAAGCATTTACGCAGGTATATCACTTGAAAACACGTGAAGAGATATAACAGTACGAAGCAATATTAGTATGAGAGCGTTCGAATCATATCTCCATCTTATTCATTTTACTGAATATATTGTAAGTAAACAACTGTGAATGACATTCATTTATCATTCACTTATAGGGTCATCACCCCTTGCCCATCAACCAGATGTATGCTTACTCGTATCTGTATGCAAATAAGTATATCCATCCTTATGTCTCCCTTTAAATTATCAAATGCCTACACTGCTCTTTCTTTGTGTATTAATAAGACAAGCTCATTCCACTTGCCCTCTTGTGCAATGTTGTACTATCAGCCAACCTCTGGGTAATTTTTAGTCAACAACAACAACAACAACAACAAGCCTTAATCCCACTAGGTGGGGTCAGCTACATGAATCCTACGTCTCCATTGTGTCCTATTATGTGTCAAATTCTCATTTAATTCAAGTATACTAAGATCATTTTTTTATACATCTTAACCAAGTCTGAGTATTTTTTAGTCGATCTTATCAAATTTATCCCCACCTAGTGGGATTAAGGCTTGTTGTTGTTGTTATTGTTGTTATCAAATTTATAAATTCAATAGCATTCATATAACATGACCAACACACGTCCAAATCTCATATAGATCACATAGCGCATCATGTGTTGATAAACAATTCATGAATATTGTTGTATAAATGTCATGTGAGCATTATAGAATCATTTATATCACATGATGCTACATTTATGATGTGCGCATAAAATCGAGTGGTACCACATCCATAAACAAATGTATGATATCACATGTAGAGCATCATAAAGTCCGAAGAAATGCATCTAGAATAAAAGTTCTATGGGTTGGACAATATGCATTTCATATGTCCTATGTCTATTGTGTGTCAATATAAACAATTCATGAATATCAATTTAGAAAGGTCATTAATATCCAAACATTCTCTATCACTAAACATATATGGAAGCCATCGAATCATAAGTTGCTTAAAAAGGGTAAAAAAAAATCGATATAAAAGAGGAATAAAATGAGAAGAAAATTCCAATGCACAATCTATGATCATTTCATTACAAGGCTCAAAAAATCCCCAAAAAATATAATGCATAAAATACTTTTATAAATGTATCGCACACTAGCGAAAACTAATTGTGGGTGCCAAGTAGTCCGGTTAATAAGGACCTTCAAAGTTGTTGCCACTGTCTTAGGTTTGAATCCCGCCAGCACTATAATAAAGTTCCATCTTATGGGCGTAGGTGGGGGGAAAAAACACTAACAATAACCACTTGCAAGTAAAAAATAAAATGACTTCATAATACTCACTTGTTTGGGACTGCATCATCATACAAGCTATCCTCAAACATAGCATCTTACAATTTATTGGATTATATAGTTCAAACAAACCAAATCATACATACAATAATGGATTGTATGTAATGTTGGTCAGATGACAAATTTACTTACAATGCGCATATGGCATGCATATGCAAGTATCACAAGAAAATTGCATTCACATAAAATTCTCTGTAGATTAAAAACTTCTCAGTCAATTTAAGTAGGGGTTGGGTTACAATAATTGTGAGTCATTTTAAAGAAGGGAGCAAAAGAAGAGATAAAGGAGAAGATATCAAAGAGTCATTGTGAGTCATTTTAAAGTCCTAGGGTTAACCTAAAATGAATTCACACCATTGACCTCTTTATCAATGGCTAAAAAACTGAAAATTTAAAAAAGGGAGAAAGGAATCCAAGCCATTCGTCATTAATTCATCATCAACTAAAGGAAAAAAAAATGAAAAAGAGGGGTAGAAAATTGAACACGCCATCTAAAAGACACAAATAGCTTATTTCGTAAGCAACTACTGAATCAGGCTTAATTTTCTTTTTATATGCATCAAATAGAATATATACTAATAATAGTAATAATAATAAGTTTGATTTACTCACAAGCCAAGCCAATCGGATCTATTTTTGGCTCAACAATTAAAATAAAAAATGGGTAAATTTTGTGGTAAAAGTTTTAGATCACATCCACAAACTCTGATCAATATAAAGTAAAACTTCATTAACATTCTTAAAATATCAGTATCCAATACAATTAATGATCCACTATTTGATAAAACTTATTCTAAACAAATATATATATAATAATTCAAATATAAATATCATTCGCATAGCATCTACAATACATAGATCACTTCTCCCACAATTCTTTCTAGAGATATTATCCTACAAATATTAATTTAAATACAACAATGAATTATCAACATAACTAAGTGGATACATCATATCTCTAACTTGCAACAACAACATAAAAGAATTTATGCTTGTTAAAGTAAATAAATCAATATAAAAGCATTTGGAAATTCATTTTATTCAAATATGAATATATGATGATACAAGATATTTTGAAATATTGTATTATGCAACAATAACATGAATAGAAAAGAAAATTATGCTATCTTATATCATCTATTTTATTTTTCTATATTACATCCATCATAGGAACACCAATTAAATTATATCATTTAAGATGCTTCAATGGTAATATCTTTTTTTTTTCAATTTTAGAAATAGATATCTTAACATCCCAATGAGTAAAAACTTTCACATGCAAGCACTTTCATATAATTCATTTCATTCACATTTTTCATATCATTCAATATTTTTTATAATAAATAGTGAATAAGATAAATAACTTAAATATGCTGAGAGACCTATAACATTCATGTCAACCTGACTAACACATTCAATAAAAAAGATAAATCATGATTAGATTTGCAGTAATAATAGATTGAATAAGTATTGATATATTGATGCACTTGGATTAGAAGAAGTAATATTATTACTATAAATAAAAATATAACTACTAACTTCAACCTTAGATGACTTGCTTTCATCTTTATGTTCCTAACTTCACTCTTTTAATACAATACCCATATCATACATACAAAATGCCCTTTTTTAATTAATCTTCATTAACTTACAAAATTTCTTTTTCTTTTCTACAATTTCATCTCATTTTTAATGCCATTTTGCCATCAATTTATTGATCATACTTAGTTTATCTATATTTTAAATTAAGTATATAAACTATCATTAGTTACAATCTTAACATTTCAAATGTATCAATTGAAGATACACTTCACGAAGGGAGGCTGCAATTCTTAATTATTATAGTATAACATATAAATATATAGTTTTTGGGCCTCTCTCTAATAACCAAGTGTGTGTAAAAAATAAATATTTTTATCAAATCAAATTTAAGAAAATTATTTTTTAGCACAAAAAACTAATTTTAAATTTGAAATTTTTTTAATTATTAATGGCTTTATAAACTTATAAAACTTTGTTATATTTGAGCAACAAAATTTGACATTCAATAATATATCATATTATAATTTGTCAAATCAAGCACAAACCTTGAAGCAATACATATATTAAATATTTTAAAATTAAATTGGAAATCATTTACACTTTGATTATAGTAAATTTATAGTCAAACTGATGTTTCAACGAGGCAAATCCACCAACACCAAGAATAGATCAATCTGAGTCCAAATAAGCTCATAGCAAGTTTTAAAAGTGTAATTAAAAACTTCTAGACATTAATTGAATGATAAAATGATCTTCAAATCTAGTTTATAGTTGAATTGAATGACTCGATAAGAGGAATCCAACGATCCCAATATTACTCAAATCGGAAGTCATCAAGACACTTAAATTTTCAAGAAATATTTATGATAAAGAAAATTAATATATATTGTCCGATGGAGTATTATAAGATTTTGGCTAAAGTTACCAAAATGCCCTCCTAAAACTCTATAAATAGGAATCTATTCTCACCATGAAGGGGGAGCCGAGCGAAACTTGAAAAGAGGTAAAAAGCTAAGCATAAAAACTTGAAGCAATCTAATTTACTTTTTTTATAAATTTCTACTTGTGCGCGAGAAACATTGTGGCGTTGATCATATGAAGAGGCATTATTTGGGATGACATGTTGCATTTTGATTTTATCATGCTTTGAGATGACTAAAATAACAAATTGGTAAAGCATATGGAGACAAAGTTTGTATTTAGTAGACCTTGAGATTTCAACTTAGAAGCTAGTCTTAGTACAACTTAAAGTAGGACCCCAAATTTAGAATTTAACATGTTTTGTTATCCTAAACAAATTGAATAGTTAGCATGCAAACAAAAAACAAAGAAACATTAGTCTAAACATGATTGTCACTTTTGCAACAAATTTTCATTATCATCGTGAACAATCATTGAACAATAAGAGAACCTAAGATATTGAATTCTCTTGATGAATCACGACCAATAGTGATAAAGGCCTGGATTATAGAACAAATAGTCAACTTTAACAAATCTAAAAATGAAACCATATATTTTGTTAGATAGTTGTTATACCATAAGCAATCAACTCTTTGAGAGACAAAGAATCTAAATAAAGCGACTCCAAAATTTTTTGATATTTTTTCCCATTTTATAAATTTCTAAAATTTTAATTATTTTTTTATAATTTCTTGGGTAAGAATTGCTCCCCTTGACATGATCTTGGGAGTGTTATCAGATGAACACATTTTAAAAAAAATTTAATAATCATATGACATCTTTACTCATATTATGCATTCATTCTTCTTTTTTTTGCATTTTAGAACAAATTCTAGGGACTTTATATAATTTCAACGTTCTTGCAAAACTTTCAAATCTAACTTCCATGTTGGTGTGCCATTGCTTGTTTTATATGACTAGTTAAAATATTATTTGACATGTCGCAACTCAAGTGACAAAAGATCAACTTATATTTATGCTGAATATAGAGCTAGAAATTATTGTTGATCATCTCGACAATAAAAAGATCTTAAGAAAAATCTTGTCATGTGACAAGACCTTCCATGACTCTTCCACTCCTAGGGATGTTGAGCCCCATCTCAGGACAAAAGGCTGAACCACACACAAACCCATATTTGCCACTACTTAGCACTACATAGAGATCATCATTTCCCAATTAGTCACTTTACTAAGTCATTGAGCTACTTAGTCCATTTAATAAAGAAAAAAAATCTTCTATTATAAATGTCCATCAAATTGGCCTCTTTGAAGAGCATTTCACCTTAATCTATCAAGTCACCGTAAATGAGGAATATTGTGATTGATAAATAAGATCACCTAATTACGGATTAAAAAATTATAAATGCATCGAACTATTACAATCAGAGTCTATTGAAATAATTTAAACTATATAACCATAGAACATTGATGGGATTTGCCAACCATCATCACCCAATCTCCTTTGAGTGTGGAGCTCTATAGGCTAGATAGGGTTTACCAACCATACCCTACTCTAAGCACAAAAGTAGTGAGCAATTTAAAAAAAAATACAAAAGAAACATTTTAACAATAACCTAAGAAGTCAACCACAACACAATATCAACATAAAGTCGCACGCTATTCTTAACCGAGACATCTTTCCCAAAGTTAAGATGATTGATTAATGATGGGAACGTGAACCCATAAGAAGCCTCAAACAAGAAATAGAAAATCTAATGTGAGAGCAAAATCTCTAAAAAGTGTTTCTCCATTGTTTAACCAATTTCCTAAAAATTCACATCTTCACTAATTTTGAGCCGATGACGTTTTAGAAACTAGAACAATAAACTATCAAAAATCACCAAAAGTGGGCAATTAAAAAAGAAGCCCAAAAGAATGAGAATACAAGAGAGGAAAAAAATAGTGGGAAGGACACTCCTGGGAGTGAGGACGCAATGCATATAGAAGACTACAAAATAGACAAAGCCAAACTAGAAGAGTATAACCAGTTTCTAAAAAAATTGCAATCTTATACTTTAAATGGTTATGAGAAAAGTATAACTACAGTTACATTCTAAGATATACAGATTAAACTTCTACAACAACACATCAATCCATCACTCAAATCCTAATTATTTATGCTCATGTAAGCAATTAACTTAAAATTGAGACTAACCATTGTTAAACTTTAAAACTTTATGGTTCCTCCCAAAATGATCACTTCAATGCTCCATACCCATTCTATAGGCTGCAGGATCCCTTGCCTCCCTCAACCTCAAAGGAGTAAACTCCAGCTCTTTTTTTCTCAATTCCAGACTCATTCTTTCATTCTCCTTCAACAACCTTTCATTCTCCAGTCTCATCTTCTCCATTTCCCGATCCTTCTTGCTCCGAAACCTCTGCCACTTGAAGTTCCTCTTCTCCAACTCCAAAGCCTCAGACAGAATACCCAATCTCTCATGTTTTATTTGCAATTCCCGTTTTTGGAGCCAATCCAACTTCTCTGAAGCTGTCTTGTTGTTGTCCTGAAACACCAAATCAATGTCAGCAATGAACTCATCCACACCCAACCGCCCATAGTCATCACTCTTCTCTTCCTCATCATCATCTCCATCCTCACTATCCTCACGGGCTTCATGCAAAATGCCCGAACTCTCAAGAATTTCGCTCTTCAATCCAAAAATTTGTGAATCTGGTATCCTCTGACCATTGTGATAAGCACACATCTCCCTGTAAAACAGATGCTTTGAATTCAATATCTTCTTCACAACCTCCTTCATCTTAGAAGAAATATGTGTCATAGACTCCAACAAAGTCGGGTTTTCCACAACCATGCAGGTAGTTCCTCGGCCAAGGATCTCATTCAATCTCTTGTACCTTTTATTAAGGTCGTTGAACTTGTCCTCACATTGCTGAGGCGAGACGTAGCAACCCTTTTCCATCATTAACTTGGAGACAGATTTCCACTTGCCTTTCTTCTGAAGGACGGATCGCCGCCGCGCAGCGGCCTCGATCGGGTCAGGCGTGCCTTCGTCGTTGATGAAAGCGACAACGGCAACAAGGAGACGAACCATCTCATCGGTCCACTTCATGCGATGCCATTGGGATTCCTGCTTAGCCCTGTCGCCCATAGCGAAGGAATCGTCTTCTTCATCGCTGGGAGAGGCGCCGTGGATTTGTAGGATGTGGGGATTGGGAACAGGCGACGGAGCCTGGAGGTGGTTGGGGCGGTGATGGCAGATGTTGGTCGAGGGATCGAGGTCTAGCGTTATAGAGGAAGATCCGGGAAGTAGTTGACCGGCGATCGCTGAGTTGTCCATGCTTGGGAGACTAATTAGGGATCGTTAGAAATAAGAGAAAGAACACTAAAGATCCAATAAACCATATAACTATCAATGTTTGAGTAATAAGTGGGATTAAATGTCTACATAACGAAACCCTAGAAATGCTGAGTATAAACATGCAGCAGTCATAATCATGAACTGTAGATCGGCAAATCGAGGATTTCGTGGCTACAGTCTGGGTACATATCTCATAATTCTTGTATCTCAACATCTAAAATTAGATATTTATTTATCTAATATTTATCTATATTTTAAAATATACACTTCAAAATAAGTAATGATATATTTTTAATGTGATTTTAAAAATTAAGATATTATATATATAAAAATTAAAATTTAAGTATTAGATATATAAATATATAATGTAAATCCCCTTATATTAATTGATACAAATTTCTCTTTTTTTAAAAAAAAAAAATTTTTTATGTGTGAAGGCTTTTTTTTTATTCATTTGAGCTAATTTAACAATAAATTTATGAATATTGATATGCCACTTAAAATATCATTAGTTGAAATATGAATCTTGATGTCAAAAGCAAGTTGATCTTAAATTGAAATTGGTCGAGATCAAGTACTTAAAATATCATTAAAAATTTTAGGATATCAATTAAACCCATAAATAGCTCTTAAACATGGAGTGTTTATAATAAATCGAAGCGTCTCGGCTGGATCTAAAAGCCAAGATCTCATAATTCGACTTCATTTGAGCATTCAAATACTTAAAATACATTAAATGATCAAAGGAATCATTTTGAGCCGTCCAGATGGAGTGGAGTGGTTCGGTTTTGCATATATTTACGTAAGCGTTCTCTCCAATCTATAAATAGTCCTCTTCTTCATGAGAGACCCGCGAAAGAAGAGAGAGCTCCAAGGCACGAAAATCCTCCGGCTAATCATAATCACTGGCGGTGATACCGCTTTGCCGCGCCCGCCATGCCCGCCAGTCTCGCTCGTCAATCTCCGTTGCCGGTGCCATCGCCACAATCGCGTCACCGGTCATCATCGTCACCGCCGCGGCCATCATCGCCATACCGGCGTCATTCGCCGCGCCATTATCGCCATCGCGTCACCCTCACGCGACCTTCATTGTCGCCGCCACTTTATTTCATCATCTACTACACTCGTTCAACTGAAAGTGACTATATGTTATCGATTTTGGGATTCTCATTGTCAACCCTTCTCATATACAACTTTGTAATCTCGTATCGGGAAAACTTTGTACTCCAAAATAAATACATAGTAGAAGATTTTTAGTGGGCCATAATCTGTGGTTTTTCCCTCTTTTCGAGATTTTCCACGTAAAAATTCTAGAGTATTATTATTAATACTTCGAACATATGTGTGTACTGACTCCCTACAAGCTAAAAGTAAACTATTATTCTTCTCAGATTTTTCAGCGCATGGGTTTATGCGTAGACGAACCCTCAATCACAATTTTCGTGAACATCCGCGTCGCCCCAATAGTAACAAGGCCTCCGCTCAACTCCGTTACTTTGACCAATCCTTGAACCAAGGACGAAGCTTCACTTCACTCCCCGCGTGACCACAGCGTGCGAAACTGGAATCTCTTTAGAAGATCGTATGCGCTGAATGGACGAATCTCAAAATGAGATGAAATGACTTTTACGAGGAACACGAAAGTCACTACCATGACAAACACATCTCCCCCAAGATCGATTGTTAGCCGTGGGAGGTCAAAATGCTAATCTCTTGACCGAAGTTCCTCGCTTCCGGAGTGATCGATCTCGACGCGCCGGTTTACTCATTCATCACGTCAATCGAATCCACCAATTATTGCTGGTAGCTTGACACATTCTCGTCCTGTTGACTCTACCCGTCATGTTATACGTGCAGAATTATAACGCTTAATACAAGATGAATTTCACCTTAAAGACATAAATCATCTTCCCCCTCACCGCGGCTACGAGGAGTCTGCACCTTTAGTTGAAGCTATTCATCAACATCTCATTCCCGTAGGGTTCAAGCTTCCGAGCATTGACTCTTATGATGGGGCAAGTGACCCATATGAACACATCGACCATTACAGGAATATCATGCATATCCAATGAGCTCCTGACATACCGCTTTATCAGGTTTTTCCCGTTACCCTTAAGGGGCAAGCTTGCACTTAGTTCTACTCCCTTCCAAGGGGATCCATCCGTACCTTTGACGAACTCACCAAGAGTTTTGTAGAATAGTTCATTGCAAAACTGAGGATCATTAAAGATTCCTCCCATCTCTCCAACATTCATCAAAATGAGGGTGAATCACTTAAAGAATACTTCCAGAGATTCTCCTCAGAAGCTTGCCAAATACTTGGGGTAGACCCTGAATTACTGAGAGGAGTTTTTCTTGGAGGGCTCCGTCTTGGGCCTTTCTACTCATCACTAATGCGAGATACGGTCCGTTCATATGCCAACTTAGTTCAGCGTGTGGAAGCACAAATTTCTGCTGATGAGGCTATTAATTCCCATCAAAAATAATTTGAACAATCCATAGGAAAACGTAAGAGTACTCTAAGAAACACAGATCAACAATCCTATCAGAAGAAGAAGCGAGGCAGTCATGATCTCCCTCCACGACCCCCACATCAACGACGTGAACCACGACTAGAATACAGGCCACTGAACACATCTCGTGTTAACGTCTTGTTGACCATTCAAGATGAAGAGACCATCAAGTGGCCACATCCACGAAAACCAAATTCGGGAAATCAGGAGCAATATTGTCACTTCCATCGAAGTCGTGGACATACTACAGAGGCGTGTAAACAACTTAAAGAAGAGATTGAGAGGCTCATTCAATAGAAATATCTATGTTAATTTGTGCAAAACCATCCAACTCAAGCAAACATAGCTCCAACTTGGGGGCAACCGGGACAATCATCACAGAAATAATATAATAGCCTCCAAATAGTTGGAGAAATTAAAATGATTGCAAGTGGGCCACTACTATCTAATCAAGTCTTCATCACCACCTTTGAAGAGTCGAAGTTAAAAAAATCTTGTATTAATCATCTCATCACTTTTAATGACTCAGATTTAGAAGGAGTCCAAGTTTCGCATCAAGATCCTCTTATCATCAATGCAGGAATTGGTGACCCCTGTTATGTTGTTAAGAGAATTTTGATTGATAATGGGAGTTCCGTTGATATTTTATTTTACTCTACCTTTCTTAGCATGGGCCTGGTTAAGGAAAAACTTCAACCCGCTGCAGGACCGTTATATGGGTTTGATAATTGTCCTGTACGAGTGGATGGGACAATCACCCTTCTCGTTGTTCTCGGAGAACTTCCTCAACAAGTCACTCACTCAGTTTAATTCATAGTGGTCAAGTCAAATTCAGCCTACAACGCTATCTTTGGAAGACCCCTCTAATCAATCTTCGGTGCTGTCACCTCACTACCTCATCTTAAGATGAAATTTCAAACTCCCCAATTGTGGAAACAAACAAATAACACAATCATGTTACCTCAGACAAGCTCAATCACGTCCTTTAGTGACCTTCAATATCAAGAATTTTAATCTTCAAGATAAAGAAGTACCTCAAAGGATTTTGCCTATAAAAGACTTGCTCCCCACTTCATTATCAGATGACCAATTGTCAAGCTATGACCAAAGATCCAGAGGAAAAAATCTTCCCTAAAACTTGGAATATAGAGGGTCTTTGAAAAGTGTTATATGTAATCCTTGGTGCATAAATATTGTAACCATTAATTTACTCCGTTTGTCTTTTCTTCTCCACCTCTTATCTTTTGTTAACTCTCTAAAAATGTATCTCGTCCTTTTTTTTAAGTTATCTTATGACAATATTGTATCACCGACATTATCAAAGTAATGAGTTTATAGAATTTTCTTATAAGCTTATTTCTTATTCATTTAATCCTCCCACTTAAGAAATACACAACTCACGTTGTATATCAATCGGGGCATGATCAATCTTAAGGGGACTTGATCGGACCTCTTCCATATAGGTAAGAAGTCAAGTAACACTTTGGTTGATACCTAGGATAGGTCAAAAGGTTGTTGGTGGACATCCAGTGACCTCTTCTATACAGGTTAACGTCATCGAGTCACACTCTGACAAATAATCTTGAATAAGTCAAAAGTCTTCAGCAGATTCAATTCAGCCTCTTCCATACAGGTTAATGTCATCGAGTCACACTCTGACAAATAACCTTGGATAGGTCAGCGGATTCAATTCAACTTCTTCCATACAGGTTAACGTCATCGAGTCACACTCTGACAAACAACCTCAGATAGGTCAAAAATCCTTAGCGAATTCAATTCAACCTCTTCCATACAGGTTAAAGTCATTGAGTAACACTCTGACAAACCACTTCGGATAGGTAAAAAATCCTCAGCATATTCAATTCGACCTCTTCCATATAGGTTAACGTCATCGAGTCACACTCTGACAAACAACCTCGCATAAGTTAAAAATCTTCATCGTCGTTAAACTTTGTCGCCGGTCGTCACCGCCGGCCACTGTCGCCGGCCACCGTCGTCGAGCATCGCCGTCAACCATGGTCGTCGGCCGTCATCGCGGACAACTGTCGCTGGCCACCGTCGTCGGACATTATCATCAACCACCGTCGCCGGTTATCATCGACGATCATCGCCTCTGAACCCGGTCAGTCCGACGAGGATAGTTGACGCCTCTTTCGAGGGAAAATTGGAGCCTGTATGTACCCGAGCCTCGCCGAACCGGTGGTCCGGATAGTTGACGCCTCTTTCGAGGGAAAACTGGAGCCTCACCATATGTACCACGAGCCTTGATCACCTCCGAACCCGGTCGGTTCAGGAGACAATTGGCCTCTTCGAGGGAAAATCAACGTCTATCACGGCCTTGATCGCCTCCTTCGGTTGGTACGAGGTTGGCGCCTCTTCGAGGGAAAATCGAACGTTGTATGTACCATAGCTGATCTCGAATGACATTTTCTTAAGAAGAAGAGGAACACGAGAGCACATGAGGTGTGTGCCATCTCCCTTGGCCTTATGAGGGTTTTTATAGACCCCCTATAAGGGCAAAAAGGTAAAAAATCAAAGAAAAACTGCAAAAATCGCCGAAAATCGCCCAAAACGAGTGAAAACGGACAAAATGACGTTGCACCCGCATGCCTGGGACCAGCTGTTGACGCAGCCTGCGGATGCCCGTCGCGGCGCATCTGTTGTCTGCGCCTCCCCTTCTGCGGTTGTCGCCAGCGTCCCGCGATCTCGACCGATTCAGGTGCAACCCGCACCTCCTCTTCCAGCGACCACATGACCCAGATGTCCGGTGCGACCCATGACGCATTTCCGCGCAGCGCTTTTGTTCCCCTCTCCGACGCCGCGCCATCTGCATTACCATCTACACCAGAGTGCTTGCAGTGCCGTAAATGTCCGGATGGGTCCATAACCCAAACTTTTTGTACATACCGTACATTCGCGGCCGCTTTTGATCATAATCTTGTACTCACATGAAGATCTGTTCTTTCAAAATGTATGGTTAATGGACCCGCAAATTTTATTGAAGAATTTGCTATTTTCAAGTATTTGGCGATATATTTTTGGACGATTGAGATAATGTCATCTAAAAATAGGGGGATATGACACTTATTAAATCAGATCTTGATGTCAAATGCAAGTTAATCCTAAATTGAAACTGGTCGAGATCAAGCACTTAAAATATCATTGGAAACTTTGGGATATCAATTAAATCCCTAAATAACTCTTAAACATGGAGTGTTTATAGTCAAATCGAGCATCTTGACGAGCCGGATCTAAGAAGCCCAATATCTCATAATTCTATGATCAAATGAATCATTTTGAGCCGTCCGATGGAGTGGAGTGGTTCGGGTTTTGCATGTATTTATAGAAGCGCCACTCTTTAAATCTATAAATAACCCCTCATTCCTCACATGAGGGGAGGCCCAAGCAAGAAAGATGAGAGAGCTCTAAAGCTTGAAAATTCTCCAAGCATAATCGTGCAACCACTCGACGGTCGCCGACCACCCCCGTTGGTTGCCAACCATCACTGCCACGCCGGGTCCTCTCGTCGTCGATCTCGTTGGCGGCGATCATCGCCGTCAAATCGTCATCGATCATCATCACCGACCAGCGGTCGCTGTATCGCATTCGATCATCGCCATCGCCGGCTATCTTCGTCGGTCACCCTCACGACCTTCATCGTTTATCGTTGACCTCAGTTTACTTCTTCTATTCTGACCAAAAGTGACTATATAAGCTGTCTCGAGATCCTCATTGTCGCCTTCTCATATACTCAATGTAATCAGATCGAAAAACTTTATACTCAAAATAAATATATAGTGAAAGATTTTTTACTAGCTAAAATGGTTTTCCTCTTTTATTTTCATTAAAATTCGGGTTTTATTATTAATACTTATCGTGTATATATATATATATATATATATATATATATATATATATATATATATATATATATATATATATATATATATATATATATATATATATATATATATATATTCATGATCTTTAATTAAAGGCCTAAATTTTTTATCATTAGATTAAAATATCTTATAATCTTGAAAACTTGAATAAAAATATCAATATAAAATTTTTTTTGTTATTTAATTTTAAGAAAATATTAACCGTTTAATTTAAACAATTTATTTCTTTATTTCTTTATTTTTAGTTCACAAAATTAATTTGGTGTCAATACAGAGTGCTCATTTTAATTTCTAAAAGCTAGGGACTCTAAAGTAAACAAGTATAATTCGAGGACCCAAATGTCATTATTTAAAATTGAGATTAATTTTTGTTATTTTGAAATTTTTTTAAATTTATATATGCATGCTCAATTTATAATATATAAATAACATAATTTAAAATTCTAATTTTTAAAATTCATTTGTGTTTCATGCTAAAAAATCAATTGCGGTAGAATAAAAATTTATATCTTAGCTTTATTGTAAATTTTAGCACACACACATATATTAGAAGAATGAAGAAGAAACTCTGGGATTTTTAAGTGGAAAAACACTTGAAGAAAGCTTGACAATGAGAATCCTAGAATTAGGTAACAATAGTATCACGGATGGTTAACATGCGATTATTGGTGATAGTTGGTGTTGATGACGGCCGTGTGTGGTGATGGCCGAACGATCGGCGATAGTCGGCGGCGATATGCGGCAGCGATGAGTGATGACAGCAGCGGTGACCGATGGTGGTGGTTGATAATAAAGATGATCGATGGTGGTTGCCGATGGCGGCTGTCGGCGGTGGTCGGTAGCGGTGACCGACGGCGGTGGTCGACATCGGTGACCGGCGATGGTGGTCAGCGGTGATGACCGGCGACGGTGGTTGACTGTAGCGAGGACTGGCGGTGGTTGGTGACCGTCGAGTGGTGGCATGATTATGCTTGGAGGATCTTTAAGCTTTAGAGCTCTCTCTTCTCTTTAGCTTGAGCTCCTCTCATGTGAAGAATGAGTGACTATTTATAGATTAGAGGGATGACATTTCTGTAAATACATGCAAAATCCAAACTACTCCATCGGACGGCTCAAAATGATTCCCTTGATCATCTGATGTATTTTAAGTATTTGAATGCTCAAATGAAGTAAGAATCAAAAGATCTTGGGTTTATTAGATCCAGCTTGTCAAGCACTTGATTTGCTCATAAACACTCCATATTTAGGAACTATTTAGGGATTTAACTGATATCCCAAAGTTTCAAATGATATTTTAAGTGTTTGATCTGAACTAGTTTCGATTTAAGATCAGATTATTTTTGACATCAAGATTTATGCTTTGACTAGTAGAATTTTTAATGCCATATCAGTTGCCCCCTTAATTTTAGATAATATTATCTATATCATCCAAAAATATATGTCAAATAATTAAAAATAATAAAATTTTCAATGAAATTTATGGGTTCACTAATCATATAGTTTGAGAGAATAGATCTTCATGGATGCTGATTATGATCACGCAAGAATGCAGTGCATTCTTGAGGTCTTGGCGGATCGTTAGGGCTGTCATGAGCGTGCGAGGCTCGTTTATAGCACCAGTGCAGCATACGATGAGCATTTCTTTTCAATTTTTCAGTTTTTTTTTTTCATTTCTTTCCATTTTTTTATTTATTCTCTTTTTTTCCTTATAGTAGGTCTATACAAATTTCCCTAGGGTCAAGCAAGAAGACAACTCCCATATGTTATAGTATTCTTTTGCATTGGATGAGAAATTATCTAGCAGAAGTTAAAGGGCTAGGGTAAATTTTTTTTTTCTTGTTGTCAACGAAGCTCTAACCTTCTTCTTAAGAGAAGGTCATTCGTTTTGTTGATTGAGACCTGTAGCTCATACGATGAGGCTTCGGTTTTCTCTCCAGAGAGGAGTCAGTTGTCCTCGTCGGACTGACCGGGTTTGGAGGCGATAAAGACCCGTTGTTCATACCATGAGGCTCTGGTTTTCTCTCAAGAGTTGTGTCAACTGTCCTCGTCAGACCGACTGAGTTTGGAGGTGATTAAGACCCGTAGATTATACAGTGAGGCTCTGATTTTTCCTCGAGAGAGGCATCAACTATCCTCGTCGGACCGACCAAGTTTGGAGAAGATCAAAACTCGTAGTTCATACGGTGAGGCTCTGGTTTTCTCTCGAGAGAGGTGTCAATTGTCCTCGTCCGACCGACCGAGTTTGGAGGCGATCAAGACCCATAGATCATACGGAGAGACTCCAGTTTTCCCTCGAGAGAGGTGTCTACTATCCTCGTCGGATCGACCCGGCTTAGAGGCGATCAAGACCCGTATTTCATACGTCAAGGCTCCAATTTTTCCTCGAGAGAGGCGTCAACTGTCCTCATCGGATCGACCAAGTTTGAAGGTGATAAATGCTCATATTTTTCTACTTCCTCTTGTAGGAAATTGAATTTCTTGAAACTTCAATGGATGGTTCAGCAGTTAACAACTATCAAGATGGCGGGGAAGCGTCAATTAGGAATCATCCATCGAAAAACTCATAAAATCTGACAGGTAATTTCGGAGTATCATTAGAGAGAGATAGTTTTTTTTCTTTTTTGATCTCATATGTATGCGTATATTTTTGATCAGATCGTAGGCGAAAAATTTTATCCAAAATTATCCGCGAGCAACAAAGTCAAGAAAGGATATGCCTAAGTATTGGGGTGAGTAAGTTGCTTCATACAATTCTCAGACCTTTGTCTTTCTCTCCTCTTTTTTATTTCATATTTATTATGTATTTTCACCGGATGATGACCGAAAGAAAACCAATAGCGTGACAGCTATAGATGATATATCATCCACTATCACAACTGACAGTTTAATGATGCTCCATAAGAAATTTCATTTTCCCAATGAGTTGGTGGCTATTATTGCTAAAAAGTTTGATCGAGCACGTTCTCTTCCGTCATGATACTTTACTATTTCTGAGATGATTCTTCGTGCGAGATTTTCATTCCCATTGGCTCCTGAATTGATTGAGGTCTTTAAAATAAGCGGTGTAGCTTTGTCATAATTTTTATTTTGAGCTTTAGTGATCGTCGTTGGTTTGACTGTCTTCTTTAGAGAGCGTAGTGCGACTTTAAACATCAAGTACTTGTACCGAATGCATAGATTCACATGTGATGCTCAGGGACGTGTTTCTTATCAAGCTATAAAGAATTGTATAGAATTTTCTGTGTGGGATCCATCTAGAAATTTGTCTAATGGGTTCTTTTTTATGAAAAATGAGTGGGGCCTCCCTGAGAGATGGGAAAGATTGAATGACCTTATAGATCCATTATTAATTGAAGAGAATAAAATCCTAACGACTCTTAATATTCATGATGTAGGAAGCTTGCAGCATGAGTTACGTCACATTGACAAGTATATAATTGAAGATTGAATGTTCAAGGCCGGCCTTTCCATTCAGGCAGGGAGATCTCATACTCTTCCACTGAAGAGATCAAGTAAATTTGATCAAATGTCTCCTCATATTCACAGAATTCTTTCAAGAAGCCCATTATGAATTCATGGTGACAACAATATTTTTTTTTAAAGAAAAAGAAGACATGTGCCAAAGTAACCACGTCAAATATTTACGAAGAAGATGTTCGCCCCCAGTTGGCATCTAAGAGTTTAGCTATCTCAACTCATAATGGGGGGATTCGTTTCTTGAGCCCGCATATTCCTGAAGAGGTGTTAAAGCACATATGCACTCGACGTCAATGAACAGACGAATTACTACATTATTTTCTCTTTCTCTTTCTTTCTTCTTTCCTTTTTTCTTAGTGTAATATTTGTGATTTTTTTATTGTAGGTAGCCCAAACATTAGAGCTTATGGCTCATTTGGGTGTCGCTCTAGACGAGTGAAATACTGAATTTGTGAAGGTAAAATACTTGCAATGCGAGTAGGAGCGAAAGATGAGTGCTAAGGCCAAAGAAGTGGCAGCTCTGAAGGATCAATTAACCAGGTGTAAAATTGAGTTAACGAATATGTCAACTTCTCTTTCTCTCCAGCATTAGGAGGTGGAGCGTACTCATGATGAGCTGATTGAGGTGAGGGCAGAGACTCTCTAGAAAGAGAAAAAACTCAAGGCATTTACAACAAAGAAGAAATCTCTTAAACTGGCGAAGAAAGCATTACAAGATCGTTTTTCTAACAAAGAGCTTATAATGTAAGAAGCAGAAGCAAATGAGTCTCCTTGAAGGCAGTGGAAGACTTTAAGAACTCCCTAGCTTATCGCGATACTATCGAGGATCATATCCAAGAAGCTCGTAATCATATTCTTGATGTTGAAGTAAAGGACTTGGAGCGCCAATATTTGGAGGAAGGCTTCATCCGAGGATTCTTAAAAGGAATCTGCTTAGTACATCACAAAATTGGAGCTAGTATTAAGAATCTGTCTCTCAGCCAAGTATCTGAAGACCCTTCGCCAGATTTAGGAGATGAAGGGGTTGAGAGTGAGTTTAAGGGAACATCTTCCAATGGTGAGGAGGATGTTGATATCATGTAGTATCACTTCAGGATGCATTTCTTTCCCTTTTATCTATGTATTATTATTTATTATTATTATTTTTTGTATCCAGAATTTTGATTCTTTCTTATATCATCATGACAAAGTTATCAATGACATTAGTAAACTAAAAATTTTGGGTGATTTTCTCTTCTTTTATTTTGACCTATTCGAGGTGATTGGTCGGAATATTATTCGACGACACTAACCTGTACGGAAGAGGTCATGGAAAGTTCACCAAGGACTTTTTGGCCTATCCTAGTTATTAGTCAAAATATTATTTGACATCTTACCTGTATGGAAGAGGCCATGAAATGTCCACCAAGGGCTTTTTGACCTATCCTAGGTATTAGTCAAAATGTTACTTAACTTCTTACCTGTATGGAAGAGGTCACTGAATGTCCACCAAAAAATTTTTGACCGATCTTAAGCATTAGTCAAAGTATTACTTGAATTCTTACTTGTATGGAAGAGGCCATGGAATGTCCACCAAAGACTTTTTGACCTATCATAGGCATTAGTCAAAGTGTTACTTGACTTCTTACCTATATGGAAGAGGTCCGATCGAATCCCCTTGGGATTGATCATGCCCTAACTAAGATACAACGTGAGTTGTGCATTCCTTAAGTGAGAGGATTAAATGAAGGAGATTGTTCATATGCAACAAGCTTGAAAGAAAATGTCATAAACTTATTACTTTGATAAGGTCGGTGATATATTATTTGATAATTTAACAAATATATGAGTTGAAGACGAGACCAAATAAAAGTTGCAATATTTATGGAGTAGGAATTACTTATAATACTTATGGAGATTCTCCATGTTCCAAGTTCGAGGTAAGATTTTTCCTTCTGGATCATTGAGCTTAAATGTTCATGGCTTGATCATAATTATAACCACATAAGGGTCATCCCAAAGAGGGGAGAGTATATTGCATTGAGAGCCTTTGCTCACAGCTTCAAGACTTTGCATGACCAAGTCACCAACAGAGATGGGACAAGGTTTCACTCTTTTGTTGAAGTGATGAGCTACCCTTTGGTGGTAGGAAGCAGTCCGAAGTAGGGCCATATCATAAGTTTTGGGGAGTAGGTTCAGGTTCTATCGCAGTTTTTCTTCATTACTATTATGATTGAATGATTGAACTCTTGGACTTAAAATCTCGATATTTACTGGTATAATAGCTTCTATGCCAAAACACAAATTATATTGTGTCTCACCAGTCATAATTTGCTATGTAGTGCGGTAAGCCCAAAGAATATTAGAGACCTCCTCAACCCATTGCCCCCAGCCTTCTCGAGATGCATTTTTAACCCTTCGAGTATAGTCATGTTGGTAGCTTTAATATATCCATTAGTTTGAAGATGGGCTACAGCCATATGCAGTAGCTGAATGTGAAGATTTTTACAAAAAGATGTAAAGACTTTTCCAATAAATTGGATTCCATTATCGGTGATGATCTTTACAGGAAGACCAAATCTACATATTATATTTTTCCAAAAATATTATTTAGTATTTGCCTTTGTAATTTTAGCAATTGGTTCAGCCTCCACCTATTTAGTGAAGTAGTCGATAGCTAGAATGATAAACTTTCATTATCGTGATGCTACTGAAAAGGGTCTCATGATATCAATTCTCCATAAAGCAAAAGACCACGGGCTTTGAAGGGATGAGAGCTCTATATGTGGTGTATGAGAGAAGTTAGAGTGCAATTGACAACTTGCATATTTTTTTGTGAAATCTAAGGCATCTTGCCTCATTGTAGACCAATAAAACCATTGCCTTATAATTTTAAGGGCCAACGTCCTTCTTCTTAGGTATTCTCCACATATCCTAAAGTAAATCTCTCTTAATACATAATCGGCCTCTGATGGTGAGAGGTATTTAAGGTATGACTTGAAAAAAGCTCATTTGTATAGTTCACCTCTGATAATAATAAAGTTTGCAGCTTGTCTTCAGAAATGAGTTGCAGTAGTCAGGTTTTCAGGAAGGGTCACTTATTGTAGAAAGGATATGATGGGATCCAGCCACGAAGGTTCCTTCATCTCATTAATTGCTTGTATTACCCATGACCCTTGGATACTAGAAAAATATATTTTCTCCATATGCATTCTCTTAAATAGATCTCCAGTAGCATAACTAGCAAGCTTAGTGAAAGCATCAGCTCGAGTGCTCTTCTCTCGAAGTATGTGAATGATTTGATGTGTCTTGATATGGGAAAGAAGTGACTTCACCAAGCTGAGGTATTGTGCTACTTGGAGATTATGAGTGTTAAAGTTTCTCTCAACCTGGGAGGTGACAAGCTGAGAGTCAGTATGAATCATTAAGTTTTGAGCTTCACATTCGATGGCAAGTCTCAACCCTGCGATGAGAGCCTCATATTCAATCATATTATTGGTTGCAGAGAATTTTAGACGAAGTTCATACTCTAAGGTATCCTGTTAGGAAAAAATAAGTAAGATTTCTACTTCGGCACCATCACTTCCTAAAGCTCCATCAACATAGAGGGTCCATTGAGGAGATGAAAGGGGTGTAATAGATAGCTCATTTGGAGTAGGGATAGTGCACTCTACTATAAAGTCTGCGAGTACTTGAAACTTTATGTCTGGCCTGGATAAAAAATGAATATCAAACTCTTATAATTCTACGGACCATTTGATTAACCTTTCAGATGCCTCTGATTTCTGTAAAATGACCTTCAGTGGTAAATGGGTATAAACATCGATGGTGTGAGCTTGGAAATATTGACGTAATTTTTACGTTGAAAAAACTAAAGCCAAAGCCATCTTATCTGCTAGTGGATAATGACCTTCTATATTAGAGAGAATTTTACTGACATAGTAAATTCGTCGTTGTATTGCATTTTCTTCTCACACTAAAATTGAGCTTATTACATAAGAAGAGACTATGAGATATAAGTATATCATCTCTCCTTAGATAGTCTTGGATAGTAAGGGTGAAGATGCTAAATATTTCCTTAATCGCTCAAAAGCAGCTTGACATTCATCAGTCCACTGAAAATTACTACGAAGCGGGATAAGGCAGCAATTCGTCCATTTAAGTGTTAAACTTTCTTGATATTCTTTAAAGGAGCCATATCTCTGAGTGCTTTGATTTTTTCGGGATTAGCTTCAATCTCGCGGTTGGTGACCATGAACCTAAGAAATTTTCCCGACGTAACCCCAAAAGTACACTTGGTCAGGTTGAGCGCACATTATAACATCAAAGAAGGTTAAAACATATTTCTAAGTCAGAAATATGTTGTGATTCTTCCAAGCTTTTTATTAACATGTCATCCATATATACCTCCATTGTGTTGCCTAAGAGGTCTTTAAAAACCTTATTCATAAGACGTTGATAGGTAGCACCAGCATTGTTTAACCCGAACGACATAACTTGGTAACAATATAAACATTTATATGTTTAAAATGATATGACTTCTTCATCTATTGGGACCATTTTTATTTGGTTGCAACCTGGTTATGCATCCAAAAAACTGAGCATTTGATGCCTAGACGTAGTATCAACCAATTGATCAATTCAGGAGAGGAGAAAATTATCTTTTGGGTAAGCTTTGTTGAGATCAGTGTAATCAATACACATTCTGCAAGTTCCATTTGCTTTCTATGATAACATTTGCTAGTCATGTAAGGTAATATACTTCTCGTATGAATCCCGCTTCTAAGAGCTTGTTAACTTCTTGTTCAATAGCTTGGATGTGATCAAGTGCAAAACTTCGCTTCTTTTGGATAATTGGTTTGAATATTGGATCAATCTTGAGAGAGTTCATGATCACATTTGGGTCGACCCCAGGCATATATGTTCGACTCCAAGTAAAGATGTCTTTATTTTTGCGCAAGAAGTCTATGTATTTTACCCTCTGTTCGTCTGAGAGCAGAGATCCAGCTTGCACTATTCATAAAGGTTGGTCATTTGACAATGAAACAGGGAGCAAGTCTTTTACATGTGAAGCTCTCTGGGGTACTTCTTCATCTCGAAAATTAAAATTTTTGATACTGAAGGTCACCGAAGGGCATGGTTAAGCTTGTCTGAGATAACATAATTGTATTATTATTTTTATTTTCACATACCACTCTAACCCCAACGGGAGTTGGAAATTTCATTTTAAGATGAGATACTGAAGTAAAAGCACCAAAAAATGATTGGAGGGCCTTAAGATAATGTTATTGAATCGACCTTGACACCATGAATTGAATGAGTCACTTATCAATAAATATCTTCGAGGATAACAGAAAGGGTGATTGCCTCCTCCACTCACACAGGGAAATTATCAAACTCATATAATAGTCCTATAGTAAATTAGAATTTTTTCCTAACTAAGCCCATGCTAAGAAATATGAAGAAAAATAAGATATCGACAAAACTCCCATTATCAATCAAAATTCTTTGAACATTATAGCATGGGTCACCGATTCCTGCACTGATGATAAGTGGATCTTAATGGGGAACTTGGACTCCTTTTAAGTCCAAGTCATTAAAAGTGATGGAATGATCAATACGATATTTTTTTTTAACTCTGGTTCTTCGGAGGTGGCAATGAGGATTTGATTAGATAATAGTGGTCCTCCTACAATTGTTTCAAATTTTCTAACTATCTGTCAACTATTTTGTTATTTTTGTGATGGTTGTCCTAGTTGCTCCCCCCCGAAGTCGGAGTTATGTTTGTTTCAGTTGATTGATTCTACACAAATTGACGTAGATATCCTTGTTGAATGAGTCTCTCAATCTCTTCTTTGAGTTGTTTACACACCTTAGTAGTATGTTCATGACTTCGATGGAAGTGACAATATTTCTTCTAATTTTTTGAATTTGGTTTCAGTGGATGTGCCCACTTAATGATCTCTTCATCTCGAATGGCCATCAAGACATTAACAGTGGTGTGTATTTCTTTTATGGTTGTGGTTTACGTCATTGATGTGAGGGCTGTGGAGGGAGATCACGATTGCCTTATCGCTTCTTTTGATGGGATTGTCGATCTGTGTTCCCTAGGGCACTCTTATATTTTTTTTGTGGATTGTTCAAATTATTTATGATGAGCATTAATAGCCTCATCAGTAAAAATTTATGCTTCCATACTGATGAACCAAGTGCATATGGCGGACTCTGATGTTGCCCAAGATGGAGCCCACCAAGGAAAACTCCTCTTAATAGTTCAAGATCTACTCCAAGTATTTGGCGAGCCTTTAAGGAAAACCTCTAGAAGTACTCTTAAAGTGTTTCACCTTCATTTTGATGAATGCTTGAGAGATTAGATGAATCTTTAATGATCCTCCAATTTGCAATGAACTATTATACAAAAATCTTAATGAGTTTGTCAAAGGTATGGATGGATCCCCTTGGAAGGAAGTAGAACCAAGTGCAAGCCTAACCCTTGAGGGTGACTATAAAGAGCTGACAAAGTAGTGTGTCAAGAGCTTGTTGGATATGCATGATGGTCCTGCAATGGTCGATGTGTTCATATGAGTCAATTGCCCATCATAAGAGTCGATGCTCGAAAGTTTGGACCTTACGAGAATAGGATGTTGAAGAATAACTTCAGTCAAAGGTGAAGACTTCTGATAGCCGCGATAAGAGGGAATATAATTTATATCTTTAAAGTGAAATTATTCTTACACTAAGCGTTGTAATTTTGCACGTATACAATGACAGGTGGAATCAACAGGACGAGAATGTGCCAAGCTACCGACAATAATTGGTGAATTAGCAATCAGTTGAGTTGCAAGTGATTGATGAGTAGAACTAGTGGTGTCAAGAGGTCAGCATCACGATTTGAAAGCAAATGAACTTCAACCTGATGGCGAGAATGCCTTGTATTAACATTTTTAACCTCCCGGCGATCTTGGAGAGATGTGCTTCTGATTGTGGTCAGTTTCTGTAAAGTCATATTATCTCATTTTGAGACTCTACCATTCAGCAAAAATGATATTCTAGAGATTCTGTTGCATTCATTAGTCTTATCGGAGGCAAAAGCATAACATTCTTAGTTCAAGGATTGGTTTCGAGAGTGATGGGAGTTGGAGCGGGAGGCTCTGTTGTTGTGAGTATTGCGCTTATTGGTCATAATGCAAGTGTTCACAAAAATTGTGATTATGGGATTCAATTCCCACAGACGGTGCTAAACTATTGCGTGCTAAAAAAATCAGTTGCGGTAGAATAAAAGTTTACGCCTTAGCTTTGTTGTGAAATCTAGCACACACACAAATATTTGAAGAATGAACAAGAAACTCCAAGATTTTTACGTGAAAAATCTTTTAAGAGGGGGAAAAAAATCAAGAGGCCTAGCACAATAAAAATCTTCCACTATATATCTGTTTCGGAGTACAAAGTTTTCCCGATAACGGGATTACAAAATTGTATATGAGAAAGTCTAACAATGAGAATCTCATAATTAGGTAACAATAGCACAAGAAGTAGTCAATGCTTATTAAGAAGCTGGTGATGGTGAACAAGCTTGTCGAGGGCTTATGATCGGCTTTGGTGATGACCAAATGGAGATGACTAGCAAAGAAAGAATGACCGATGGCGGTGGTCGATGACGATGATGATCGATGGTGGTGGCCGACGACGGCTATCGACGGTGGTCGACAGCGGCGATCGGTGACGGTGGTCGACCGATGGTCGGCGGTGATGACCGGCGATGGTTGACGGCAATAGACCGGTGGTGGCGGTACGGCTCGACAATGTTTAGCGCAGCGGTGGTTACAACGCCGAAAGTGGTGGCATGATTATACTTGAGGATCTTCAAGTAGAGCTCTCTTCTCTTTTTTGGCTCTCATGTGAAGAATGATAGACTATTTATAGATTAGAGGGATGACATATCTGTAAATACATGTAAAATCCAAACCAGTCCTTCGGATGGCTCAAAATAATTTCCTTGATCATTTGATGTATTTTAAGTATTTGAATGCTCAAATGAAGTTAGAATCAAGAGATCTTTGGCTTGTTAGATCCGGCTCGTCAAGACACTCGATTTGATCATAAACACTCTATATTTAAGAACTATTTAGGAATTTAACTGATATCCCAAAGTTTCTAATGATATTTTAAGTACTTGATCTCGACTATTTTCGACTTAGGATCAGATTATTTTTGACATTAAGATTTGTGCTTTGACTAGTGGAATTTCTAGTGCCATATCAATTTGTATTTAAGAAAATTAAATAGGAGAATTTAATCTTAGTGGAAACACATGTTAAAGATTGATATGTCATTAAAAAATTCTGCAATTCAAAACATGAATCTTGATGTATATGTTATGGAATATTTATTGGAATCAAAATCTTAATCTTTTAAACTCTTTTCTAGTCACCATACAACATATATAAACATATCAATGGGATTAAAAGCAATATGATCCTGAGTTCATACTAACTTTGATCAAGCACTCACAATGCAATTGAAAACTTTGAGGTATCATTTGGATCTCTGAATAGTTTCTAAATATGACATGTTTATAGTCAAATCGAACGTCTCAACGAAACAAATATAGGGAGTCTAAGATCTTTTAATTTTAACTTTATTTGAGCATTCAAATGCTTAAAATATATCTCATGATCAAGGGATCATTTTGAGCCATTCAACAGAGTGGTTCAGATCTTATCTGTATTTACAGGAAATGTCACTCTCATAATTTATAAATAATCTCTTATTCTTAACATGAAGGGACCTAACCTATATATGGGAGAGAACTTTGACGCTTGAAGAATCGAGGAGCATAATCAGAGCATTGTCAGATCATCGCTAGTCACTGCCACTAGTTTCCATTGCTCGACTATCATTTGATCGCCATCAGCCATCGCAATAGATAATTGTCAGGCCACATTCGTTAAATCACAACTGGCCACTAGCCACTGTTTAACCACCATCGTCAGATCATCATCAGTCGTCGCCACCGTAGGTCGCCACCACCAAAATGTCGCCCGACTATTGCAACTCAACCGCCACTAATGGATCACCATCGCCTGACCATCACTCAACTACCGTTATCAGATCATCGCCATTAGACTACCACCGCAGAAAAAGCCTTTGTCATTAATCACATAATATTTTTCCTAAAAAACTACTCTTGTAAGCTTAGTTTTTCTAACTTTGAAGACATGATAATTGTTGTGTGCTAGAAAACCAGTTGCAGTAGAGTGAAAATTTACGCCTTAGCTTTATCGTGAAATCCAGCACACACACATGTATTTAAAGGGTGAGTAAGAAAACTCTAGAATTTTTACGTGAAAAATCTCGAAAAGAGGGAAAAACTACGGGACCTAGCCCAGTAAAAAGCTTCTACTATGTATCTGTTTCAGAGTACAAATTTTCTTGATAACGAGATTACATAATTGTATATGAGTAGGGTTGACAATGGGAATCCCAAAATCAGACAACAATAGCTAGTCACGCTCGACAGTTGCTAGTAGTAGCAGATGATGGTGGACCGTGGAGCAAGCACCTAGAAGAAATGCGGAACAATTACGCGAAATGTAGGAACAATCACCGGAAGTCCTCATGATAGAGACCGACAGAGATTCGGCAAGGATCAACAAGCAGCGGACGACGGTGGCGGTGGTTGACAGCCGAGTGGCGACAATTGTGCTTGGAGGATCTTTAGAGCTCTCTCCTCTCTCTGCTTTTTCTCTCTCATAGAGGAATGAGCTATTTATAGAGGAGTGGCCTCAGAATACATGCAAAATCCAAACCACTCCTCTCCATTGGACGGCTTATGATGATTCCCTTGATCATATGATATATTTTGTATATTTGAATGCTCAAATGAAGTCAGAATTGTAAGATCTTTGGCTTGTTAGAACCGGCTCGTCGAGACGCTCGATTTGACTATAAACACTCCATATTTGAGAGCTTTTAAGAATTTAACTGATGTCCCAAAGTTTTCAATGATATTTTAAGTGCTTGATTTCGACCAATTTCAATTTCTGATCAGCTTGCTTTTGGCATCAAGATTCGTGCTTCGACTAAAGGAATTTTCAGGGTCATATCAGTTGCCCCCTATTTTTGGATGATATCATCTCAATCATCTAAAAATATATATGCCGAATATTTGAAAATAGCAAATTCTTCAATGAAATTTGTGGTCCGTTAACCATACATTTTGAGAAAATATATCTTCACGGGAGCATAAGATTATGACCATGAAGCGGATGTAGGCTTGATATATGGGTATCGTTGGCATAAGATTTGGGTTATCAATCTACGGATATTTACGCACTGCAGCGGGTGGATTACGAGAATGGGTCGCAAGAAATTGATCGCAGCTTCATGTCAAGGGCGTCAAAGTCTTTGCGGCGGTCAGAGAATGGCCGGAGACGTTGGGGCTTTTGGCGACAATGAACGGGTCACGAGGACCTGAACGAGTCGGAAAGACGGAACGGGTCACGTCGCTGGCTGGCTACACGGGCAGAGCTGGCCTACGCACGCTGAGGTCGAGCTTCGAACGCCTGGGTCTTACTGCGATCGCGGGCCTACGGTCACGGGCTGTTCTGGGAACCAGCAGGAGGAGGTCGCGAACGACCTGAGCGGGGGCAGTCACGCAGAATCCGATGACGGGAAATTTAGTGGTTAGCGCGGCGGTGTATGGGCCATACCTGCCTCAGCTGGCGGGCCGCAGCGCGTCTAAATGGCGCTTTTAACGCGCGCTTTTGACGATTTTGGCAATTTTGATGATTTTACCCTTTGCCTCTGTGGGTCTATAAACCCCAGGGTCAGGGAGAAGGCACCTTCTCTTCTTGAGAGAAGGTCGGAGGCGGTCAAGGCCCGTGGTACTTACGTCGTTGTTCCCTCGAAGAGGCATAAATCGCCGCCGTCCGGAGGTGATCAAGGCCCACAGACTTCAGTTTTCCCAAAGAAGCGTCCAACCGCCTTGTCGGACCGTCCGGGTTTAGGCGATCAAGCAGATTCATCATCATTGTTCCGGTTTTCCCTCGAAGAGGCGCCAACCCTCGCCTGACCGGGAGGTATCCCGGTTTTGTCGTTTTCCCTCGAGGCGCCAACCGACTGACCGTCCGTTTGAGGAGATCCGCGCATATCGCCGTGGTTTGCCTCGAGGCGCGAATCATTTTCGCTGACCGGACGGAGGATCACGATGATAACCGGAGACGGGGCGATATGGCGCGAGAGCGGTGTCGGCGCATTGGCACAGGGCGGATGATCGACGACGGTGGTGACCGAAGAAGCGATGGTCTGCGACCAGCGAGATGGCCGGCCGGGCGGCCGCGGACCGCGAACCGTGATTGGGGTTGACGGGGTGGTAACCGGCGATCGCGTGAGTCGGGGATGACCGACGACATGGATCAATAAGATGCCGGCATGACGGCGGCCATGAACAAAAGTCGCGAGTGCGCGGACCAGTGGTCGCGCACGGGTGGTGGATAAAGCAATTGGGCAGTAGTCGACGGCGACCGGCGCCAAGACAGCAAGATTGCCGGCGATGGTCGTGATGACCGCACGTAATCAACGGCGGTGACCGCCATAAGTTGGCAAGGGGGTGGCAGCAAATCGGAGACTAGTGGATCATGAGTCTATCGGTGCGGGGATGACCGACGAAATGGTGACCGCTAAGAGCCGGCGATGGTCGAGAAGGACCGCACGATGGTTGGTGGTCGACGGGGTGGTCGACAACGCATTAACCGGAGATCAGACGGTGGCGCGTTAGGATGGGATGACGATGGTGGTGATCAAAGATTATGGCGATGGTCGACGCGAACCGGCGGCCAGCTACAAAGTTGCGGCCGATGAGGTCGCAGAATGAACCGCAATCGATAAGCGCAGGCTGGGATGACCAGACGATGGTGGTGACCCGCGAAGATTACCGGCAATGGTCGGCGGCGATGACCCATGACGTACGGTCAGACCGGTTAGGCGGTTGGCGGCCACGGGGTGGTCGACAACGGCAATCGGAGATGTAAGTCGACGTCGCAGGCCGGCGGGGATGACCGACGACGATGATGGTGACCGTCGAAGATTACCGGCGATGGTCGGCGGTAGTAACCGGCGACGGTATTGGTCTACGGGGTGGTCGACAACGGAATCGGAGACGGTAGTCGGCCGGCTTAAGTCGCGGGATGACCGGCGATGATGGTGGTGACCGGCAAAGATTGCCGGCGATGATGGTGGTGACCGACGACCGTAGTTTGCGGCGGTGACCAACTATAGTGGTTGGCGGCCGATGAGGGTGGCCGCGCAGAAGCGCGCGATAATGGGATGACCGATCGCATGGCGAGCGAAAATTGCCGGCGATAGCGGGCAATGTGACCGGCGCATGAGGATTTTGACATATCTGAGGTTGTTTGTGAGAGTGTGACTCGATGGCATTAACCTGTATGGAAGAGGTTGAATTGAATCCGCTGAGAATTTTGACCCATCCAAGGTTATTTATCAGAGTGTTACCCGATGACGTTAACCTGTGTGGAAGAGGCCGTGGGAAGTCCACCAAGGACCTTTTGACCTATCCTAGGTTGTTTGTCAAAGTCTTTGCTCGATGACGTTAACCTATGTGGAAGAGGTTGAATTGAATCGGCCGGATTTTGACCTATCCGAGGTTGTTTGTGGGTATTACCCGGCGTTAACTGTGGAAGAGGTTGAATTGAATCCGAGGACCCATCCGGTTATTTATCAGAGTGTTACCCGATGACGTTAACCTGTGTGGAAGAGGTCGTGGGAAGTCCACCAAGGACCTTTTGACTATCTTAGGTTGTTTGTCAGGGTGTTACCCGATAATGTTAACCTATGTGGAAGAGATTGAATTGAATCCGCTGAGGATTTTTGACCTATCCGAGGTTGTTTGTCAGGGTGTTACCCGATGACGTTAACCTGTATGGAAGAGGTCAAATTGAATCCGCTTATGATCTTTGACCTATCCGAGGTTGTTTGTCAGAGTGTTACCCGACGTTAACTTGTATGGAAGAGGTTGAATCAATCGAGGATTTTGACTCATCGAGGTTGTTATGACATGACGCAACCTATGTGGAAGGGGTCGTAGGAAGTCCACCAAGGACCTTTTGACCTATCCTAGGTTGTTTGTCAGAGTCTTTGCTCGATGACGTTAACTGGAAGAGGTCGAGGAAGTCCACTAATTTTGACTTATCTAGGTTGTTTTCGAGTGTTACCCAGATGACGTTAACTATGGAAGAGGTCAATTGAACTGCATTTTTGACCTATCCAAAGTTATTTGTCAGGGTGTTACCCGATGACGTTAACCTGTATGGAAGAGGTCGTGGGAAGTCCACCAAGGACCTTTTGACCTGAAGGAACGAAGTTTGATGAATCTTCATTCTTCGCTTGTGCTCCTTAAAAGCTTGAAATGCTACATCTTGATGGTGGGTTTGATCTTGTTGGGGAACTTGGTCGCCATACAAGATGATATAATGGAAATCAGTTTCCCACAGATGACGCCAAACTGTTGCGTGCTAGAAAACCAGTTGCGGTAGAGTGAAAGTTTCTGCCTTAGCTTTGTTGTGAAATCCAACACACACACAGGTATTTAAAGGGTGAACAAGAAAACTACAGAATTTTTATGTGAAAAACCTCAAAAAGAGAGAAAAATCACGGGGCCTAGCCCAGTAAAAAGCTTCCACTATGTATCTGTTTCAGAGTACAAGTTTCCCGATAATGGGATTAATTGTATATGAGAAGGTCTGACAATGGGAATCCCAAAATCAGACAACAATAGCTATATAGTCACATTCGTTGTAAATGTAGATGATGGTGGACTATATAAATCACGGTGGAAATACGGTGAACAATTACTGGCAGAAATGCAGAGAACAATCACCGGAAGAAGTCCTCATGATGGAGACCGACGGAGATTGATGACGGCAAGGATCAACGGCCGGACTACGGCGGTGATGGCGACCGAAGTGACGAGTATGCTTGGAGGATCTTTAGCTCTCTCCTCTCTTGCTTTTTCTCCTCTCATATGAGGAATGAGGGCTATTTATGATTGGAGGAGCGTCAGAAATACATGCAAAATCCAACCACTCCTCTCCATCTGACAGCTCATGATGATTCCCTTGATCATATGATGTATTTTGTATATTTGAATGCTCAAATGAAGTCAGAATTATAAGATCTTTGGCTTAGAAGGCCGTCGAGATGCTCGATTTGATTATAAACACTCCATATTTGAGAGCTTTTAGAATTTAACCGATGTCCCAAAGTTTTCAATGATATTTTAAGTGCTCGATCTTAACCAGCCACTGATCACTCAAGACTTCGCGGCTTCTAGAGGAATTTTCAGGGTCATATCAATAATAATTATAAATAAATACTGATATAGTACAATCAGTTCAACTAGGCAAAGCCTCGTAATTTTTCATGTAAAAATTAGGGTGTCCTTCAAACTCTTTATTTTTTATGTGTGCAGAATCTTCGTATAAGGCTAAAACATTAAATTTTTTCACTCTACCAGTGTGAATCTTCCTGCACGCAGCAAGGATTATGATCCATAGAATTTAAATCAAAATTAAAAAAAAAAACTGAATGTTAGTGGAATGATAATAATGAAGAAGCAAATAATAAATCATTATGTTTTAACAATAATATAATAACATCCATCAGCTCGATTGTCTTGCTTTTTCCCTTATTCGAGATTTCTTTTTTATGCAATAAAATTACAATTTCTTTTTTTATTTCCCAAACAAATTACTTTTCTGTTATTTTTTATTATATTCAAAGCTGTTATGAAGATTATCTAATGAAAATAGTAATTTTAATTAACTTTGTTTAGTCTTCATCATGCATTAAACTTGTTCATTACATTGCACCCTCTCCCATGATTGTTGTGTGCACCTAAAAAGAATTAAAATAAAATGTTGATTCCACAACTCAATATATAACTTAAAATATTAATCATAAATTTGCTTAATTATTAAAATGTTTGTTTGAAAATTCCATTTTATTAATATATCATGTACGACAGATCAAAATATATTATAAATGGTTTTATAATTCATTTTGGAAAATATATATTTTCTTATATTTTTAATTAATATCATCAAATCATTCAAAATGATTGCCCAATTTTTATTTTACACTATCAGATCATAAAACATAACAGCGCTTTCTTTCAACTACCATTGGATTCAATAACAAATTGATCCTTTACATAATAAAAAGATTCCATATTTTATTTATTAATCAAAATAAATTATTTCTTTTAATTCAATACTTAATAATGGCCACAATAATAGTCATAGGTTGATAAGATAAATATCAAATGGAAGTTCATCTTTATAGCTTTGCAAACATAAAGTCATCTTATTTTCTCTTTATTTTATTGCCAAAATAACAGCTCAACTAATTATGAGGACCTAAAAATGATTTATTTGTATATGTTTTCTAGATTATCATATCATAATCTTTCATGCATAAAATGAAAAAATTAGTAAGTAATCTATTTAATAGTTTATCATCTTATGTAACATATTGTTATTATTTAAAATTATTAGTCATGATGTAATAACAATTATAAATACATATCTATTAAGGGTTATTTGGTTATCTGAAAATAGAATGCAGTGCAAAAGTAATGCAATATATTTGGATTACTTTAAGTTATTTGGCTGAGAATTTTATAAATTCATGAGTTTATTTTTTATCTATTTGATTAAATAAATATTAAATGTAAAGTATTTTGAATATTTTGGGCGTTAGTAGTAGTCGTCGATTCATCAGATGGTAACAATACTTTACATCGACAATCAGATGATTTAAATTGAGAGAGAGAGAAAATATACTAAAATATAAATATATGATGAATTCTAAATGCATTATATTATTTTAAAATTTTATTTTACATAATATCAAATGCCAAAAAATCTAACATTTATTTTACTTTAATTTACTTTTAATTTCAACCAAATAGCCCATAACTAATTTGGTATCTTTGAAGAATTCATAAACTTAAGATCAAATGATTTTAATTCTATTAGATAAAAAGTTTTGTAGAATATTCTCGTTATTATAAAGGGATTATTTTTAAAATAAGTTTAGTATTAATCTTAATTAGACGTTTAAGTATGAAATTTTTTTTTTATAAAAATAGGCATAGTCCGGCATAATTTAAAAAAAAATTTCCGTCATTTTCGGAAGAGAGAGAGAGAGAGAGTTGGGTGAGTTATGTCGGTTTTCTGCATGCATGCGTTTTTATATATATATTTATTTATAAATTTATTTAGTTATTTATATATTTAAATTATATAAATATTTTTAAGTTATATAAATAATTTAAAAATATTTAAAATATATAAATAAATAATTAGTTATTTATAAATATATTTATTTATTTAATTAGTTATTTATTTATTTAAAATATTTATTTATTTAAAATATATAATTAATTTAAATAAATAAATAATTTAAATTATATAAATATTTAGTTATTTATATATTTATAAAATATTTAGTTATTTATATATTTAAATTATATAAATATTTTAAAGTTATATAAATAATTTAAAATATATAAATAAATAATTAGTTATTTATAAATATATTTATTTATTTAATTAGTTATTTATTTATTTAAAATAAATAATTAGTTAAATAAATAAATAAAAAGAATTTTAATTATATAAATATTTAGTTATTTATATATTTATAAATATTTAGTTATTTATTTTATTATATATTTATTTCTTTCTTTATTTATTTATTAAAATTATTTATTTATTTATTTTTAATATTTTTATATTTTTTATATTTTTTGTTATTATTATTATAGACTTATATATATATATATATATATATGTATATATATATATATATATATATATATATATATATGTATACATATATATATATATATATATATATATATATACATATATATATATATATATATATATAATTAAAAAATATTTTATAAAAAATTATTTTAAAATTATATAATTTAAAATTTTTTAAATTATTTATATAACTTTAAAATATTTATATAATTTAAATATATAAATAACTAAATATTTTATAAATATATAAATAACTAAATATTTGTATAATTTAAAATTTTTTTTATTTAATTAATTATATATTTTAAATAAATAAATATTTTTAAATAAATAAATAACTAATTAAATAAATAAATATATTTATAAATAACTAATTATTTATTTATATATTTTAAATATTTTTAAATTATTTATATAACTTAAAAATATTTATATAATTTAAATATATAAATAACCAAATAAATTTATAAATAAATATATATATAAAACCGCATGCATGCAGAAAACTGACATAACTCACTCAACTCTCTCTCTCTCTTCCGAAAATGGCGGAATTTTTTTTTTAAATTATGTCAGTCATCCGTTTGACTAATTTAACGACGACGACGGCAGATCGACGAGAAGGATTATCGACGCAAGGATTAACGACTACGCTTATTTTATAAAAAAATTTTTTTTCATATCTAAACGTTTAATTAAGTTAACATTAAGCTTATTTTAAAAATAATTCCTATTATAAATACAATTAAAAAGCTGTTCAAAGAAGTCTCTTTTTTCAAAGCCTAAGAAAATTAAAAAATATCTTACTTTATCTTCTCAAAATTGACCATAAAGTTGCTAGCCGCACACGTGGAGCAGCCCTAGACTATTTTCTGAAGCGCCCGCCACCTTCATTGAACCATGTTACGCTACGCGGGCCCCACATCTATCTAAGGACGCATTTCTATTGGCCAAAAAAAGGTCTAGACTGTCAAACTTTTTTACGGGAAGTTGGAACCGGAATTACGGGTAAACTCAATCAATTGAACCAGATAAATACTGGAGACCCGCATTGATGGACGCCTTAGAAATTATCCGCGTCTCCTCAACGCCTTGTCAACAAAAACTGGATCTGCCTTAGATCTTTTATATGAGGGAACAACATACCGGAATAGTGAAAACTGTGTAAATAAAAGAACCCAAACGTTTCCCGGGTTCTCTCAACTGTCTGCTTCTTTTCAAACAGGCGAGATACAGCGAGGTTCTCTGGTGAAGGAAGGAGATCTTCGCGAGAAATGTGAGTGCTTCTTCAGGCTTATATATATATATAGATATATGCGTGCATGCAGAGTAAGTTTTTGTAGTTTTGGAATGCATGCAATGCAAGATGCTCATCAGTTTATGTTTCCTTTGAGGGATCAACGAGCAATGACAGATTCAGTATGAATACATTTGAAAACATCAGCATCATAACCATTTTGCTGACAGAAAATACAAACAATTCTGCTTTATGTTGGAGTATTATTGAATACTATTAGCATCTCTTTATAAAAGAACTAAATAGCTTTTTCAATGCGTTGCAACTTCGTTTTAGAAAAAAAGTTATGCGATAGTTCTTCCTTGTGAGCGATGATTATGCCATTCAAAATTCAAAATAATATTTTGTTTTCCACTTCGTTTCATACTGGCAGGTTTCTGCCTTCTTCTTTTTCTTGGATTTATAACAACCACCTTCACTTTGGAGTTAAAGGCCAAATCCAATGGAGCTATAGATGGTGTTTCTTGTTAGAGAAGTAATAGATGTTTTTTTTACGTTTCTGATATGGAAAGTGCAGCTCTTGCTTCTTTCTCCCAATTGATCTCGAGTTTTGCTTAGGATCAGTTTAGGATCAATTTTGTTTCATATTATATATATATATTTTTATTTTTATGTTTATTTTTGAAAATATATTTGTTAAATATATATTTTAGTCTTTTTCTTTTTAATTTGTTGCAAATAAATCATAATATTTTTAAAATATTAAAAATATTCTAAATAACTCTGGAATGATTTGAGTATTTTTAAAAATAATTATCACCAATAAATGTCTTATTTCAAATCAAAATATTAATTAAATAAAATTTTAAAACAAATTTTTTTAAAAAATAAAAGTGTTGCCAAACGGTCCTTTAGCTATCCTATTTAAAAATCCCGGCTTATTTGGTGTCCATTGGTGGCGGCAGATTCTAATTTTTTTGGTAGATAGTCTGTCATGGAAGATCAAATTAACACCCCAACAGTCCTTCAGAAAGTTGCTGGTCAGTTCCGAGTCAGCTCCAGCTTTTCTCAAGATTTAAGAGCTCGCAACCCGAGCTCTTACAAGCCGTCTGCCATACATGAGAGGCGTTTCCAAGCTCGCAGCTTTTCAAATGACCTCCCAATCGTTAAGAATGCTTCACCTGTTTTTATTCAAGCACCCTCAGAAAAAGGCTTCACAGGTTTTGCCGTTGATTTTTTGATGGGTGGAGTCTCTGCTGCTGTTTCAAAAACTGTTACGGCTCCTATAGAACGTGTTAAGCTCCTGATACAGAACCAGGATGAAATGATCAAGTCAGGCCGTCTTTCTGAGCCTTATAAGGGGATTACAGACTGTTTTTCACGCACGGTCAGAGATGAAGGCATTGGCTCATTATGGAGAGGAAACGCAGTGAATGTTATTCGTTACTTCCCCACTCAGGTGAGACCTTTAATTAAATTTTGTCACCATGTACGAAGGTTGCATATTGTACAGAAATTTGTCCTCCATTTAAGGTCCATCCTCTGCTTTCAGCACCTATATGAATATAGAGGGTATATTTTAGTTTCCATGAATTGGATTTTGGGACAAATATTATAGGGCTTTTATGACCCTACCTTCGGATTTATTCTCCAAAACAAGTAAAATCATTGACAAACTTAAAATCTATTTTTTTTTTTCACGTCTCCTTTATTCAATCTCCAGGCGTTGAACTTCGCCTTCAAGGATCACTTCAAAAGTATGTTCAACTTAAAGAAGGATAAGGATGGTTACTGGAAATGGTTTGCTGGCAACTTGGCTTCTGGAGCTGCTGCTGGTGCGACTTCCCTTCTCTTCGTCTATTCCCTGGATTATGCTCGCACTCGTTTGACAAATGATGCCAAGGCAGCTAAGAAGGGTGGAGAAAGACAGTTCAACGGTCTAGTTGACGTCTACCGGAAGACCATTCGATCAGATGGCATTACTGGTCTGTACCGTGGGTTTAACATCTCCTGCGTTGGAATTATAATTTACAGAGGATTATACTTTGGAATGTATGACTCTTTTAAGCCGGTGATCCTTGTTGGAAGTCTCCAGGTAAGCCTTTCTGGTATATTCTCATTATAATATATATTGCAAGTCCTTAATGTGGAACTGTTTACATTTTTTGTTGAGAAAAATATCCTTTATAGATTTGGCATTTGATAAGTCTTTCTGAAACTTCAGGATAGCTTCTTCGCAAGCTTTGCTCTTGGTTGGCTGATTACAAATGGAGCTGGACTTGCAGCCTATCCCATAGACACTGTACGTAGAAGGATGATGATGACCTCCGGCGAGGCTGTCAAGTACAAGAGCTCCATGGATGCGTTTTCGCAGATTCTGAAGAATGAGGGGCCGAAATCCCTCTTTAAGGGAGCGGGTGCCAACATCCTTCGCGCGGTTGCAGGTGCTGGTGTGCTTGCCGGCTATGATAAGCTGCAGATGATTTTTTGGGGGAAGAAATATGGTTCTGGTGGTGCTTAAGTTCATTTATGCGGACGTTTGTTTGTTTTTTTTTTCAGCTATGCATGATGACACTATGAACCTCTCCTTTTGAGGAATTTTAATATTCAGTGATAACTTTAATGGAGTGGAAGATTGTTCCGCTATACCGAGATGCAGAAGAATATTGTTCCTTAAGACTTCGTTATGAATAATACATTGTGCTTTTCAATACTCTTGCTGTTTCAGTTTGGTTCGGCAATGTCGGTGTTCTTGCTAAACTGGTAGAAGAGATGCATTAAAATACTCATGAAATATATATATATATATATATATATATATATATATATGAGAAGAAAGCTTTTCAACTCAACTCCTTAAAAAAGTTGATTACCGTTATTAGACAGCATGTTCAAGACTTGTACTACTATATAATATCAATAATCCTATCTTGTATAACCTCTAAATAGGATATAAAAATTATTAAATGTCGGGTCC
Organism: Cymbidium sinense; assembly: GCA_021442155.1. Classification (NCBI taxonomy): domain Eukaryota; kingdom Viridiplantae; phylum Streptophyta; class Magnoliopsida; order Asparagales; family Orchidaceae; genus Cymbidium; species Cymbidium sinense. The sequence continues at coordinate 56,820,742 of CM038216.1, forward strand.
GGAAATATCTCTGATTCTAATAACATAAGATATGTGACACTTAGAATACCACTATTGTAAAGAAATAAGCATAAGTTTTGATGATGTGATATATTATATATTATCATATAATTAATATTACATCAATAAACAACACTTCACAATTAATACGTGGTATTTGAAGACATATATTATTTGAAAAGATACATTCTACTAAATCTCTTGATAGGATAACACACCAGAAGCCACCTAATGCATCCCAATAACAAAATATTTTGCAACAGAAAATCTTTACCTAAATATGTAATTGGCTAGTACAATCCCAACTCACCTAATGTTTGATGAAATCAGTAGTGACTGACTATTAAACAAAATATAAAACAAAACCAATAGGTTCCACGTAGGGAATCTCACTCTTCAAAATTTTAAATAAAATCTTGTAGATAGAAAGGCAGTCCCTTCCACCATAACTTGCCTTCTGAAGTCACGATTTTATTTCATCCCAGTAATGGCACCCACCTCTTGAACACAATTCTTAGAGCATAATCACTTCTTTGAGTAAAAAAAAAGATGAGATTTAAAATGGGTTTATAGAATTAATCCCGTACCTGTATACAATGGTAAACACGCCTGGTACAACTTTGGCAAGCTTCAACAGCACCATATTGACGCACCATAGACCTAAATGTGAGATTTGGTGGACTGAAGTTCCAAACCATGCACTTCTTAGCATCCAAGGCTCCTCACTATGCTACTAAGCTCATCAATGACCATTTCAGGTCTGGCATATGATCCAGCAAGGTTAATTGCATGATACTCTAGTCCTTTCCACTGAGAAATTAATGAAAAATGTGGACGCTGATATTGGCTACTGATTATTTCAAGCGCAATTGTTTTCGATCTTGCTGAGACCAAGTGCGTAAGACCAGCTCCATGAGCCCCTATAACAACCGAAGCCTCGTAAATGGTACGGATTTGCTCTTTCATTGACATATGAGCAAAGAGACCATTGACAACATTTAAACTGCATTTAGTGTGGTTGGCTGCCCAATTCTGTATTGCAGTAAAAACCTCAGGTTCATTACTCAACCGGGGCTCCAATTTACCACTATGACGAGGGTGAGCTAAGTAATCTTCGCGACGGACAAAGAGGATATTATGAACTGTAGATGGCCTCTTTAGTGAGCTTTCATCAATTGGAAAACCAAAAGCTGCTTGGAGCATCTCCCCAAATTCTGATAATCTGGCAGTTTTCTGGTTCTCAGGGCTTGCTCTGAGATAATTTGCTGATGTCCCTTGGCAAGTAAATGATTCAGATAAACCTTTGAACATTGCTGTCTCATACCCCAAAGGTGAAAGTACCACATGCCGGAAACACACACTGCCTGAAAAATGTTTGGCATATCTGACGCTGGTAAAGAGTGCCTCCCAAGTTTCCTCCAACAGTGCCTGGTCATTGATTATGCAAAAAAGGAGGGGGAATAAGGGATGCAAAAGTCAGATTGAGCAATTTAGTGACAATGGTCTGTAAAGTGAAGGCAGAAAAATAAAAAGAAAATTTTCTTGATGGAAATGGCTAAAGAAAAATTAAGCCAATCTAAAAAGATAGATGGCTTGGCCCCCATGATTATAGGTATTTGCCTGGTAAGGGTGGGAAGGAGAGTATAGATTCGAACTTTTTTAAACATAGTTTAGGATGATTAGGTTTAATAAAATGAACAGAGAACATGAACATGGAATACAAAATTGCATCATTATAATTGTGGCTAGAAAATGAAATCATAAGATAACAACCAAAACATAACTTTGTATAGTAGAACAATGCTAAAAGCTTCGAACCTTGTATTTGGCAAAGGAAACTAGTCAAATACCCATCATAAAACCGACCACGAATTGTAGTATAGCTTATGTACAGAGCAGAATTCATAAGGTCAACCCCATACAATTGGAGTAATGCTAATGGTGACTATGATGACTTCAAATAATTTTTTGCAACGATGATCCTACTGCATGTAGTTTGGCAATATTCCAATCTGTATTAAGTAGAAAAATATTACAGGATTTATTACGTAATATTTTAGATAAAAAACAAATAAACAGCTGCCGATAGGACCAAAATTCATTTCTTTTATAATCCACAGTTTTGAACAGATTATATGGACTCTTTGAGCTGACTATGGCATGGTTTTCTGTATATAATCTAAAGCCATAGAAAAAACGTTAAGAAATAAAAATTACAAACATTCCAAAAGCAAGAGAATAGCGAGTCAACAATAAGCTCTATGTCCGCCAACATCCCTTTGTTGTCAGATGCATGCATGCACTCAAACATTATCGACTAGTTTTAAATTTGTTCATATGGTACCGAAAGGAACTTTGTAATATTTTGAGATAAGTAGTGAATAAGCAGTCTAAACTAGCCCATTTGCTAAAACTCAGACTAGTTGTCTTTATCAGAATAAGCATAAAAAATAAATGACATGAATCTCTCCAACATCCCTAACTCAAAGCAATTTAACACGTTTGTCTTCCAACAGCTTTTTTTTTTTTCAAATTACGGCAGATTGATTCAGTTTTAAATTCAAACAATAGTAGTATAGTACCTCATCCAAATTTTGATTAGGCCTTCAATTTTCTTCAGAAATCAACCATCAGTATGATTTTATGCTCAACAGGTTTGGAAAATAATATTAAGTGATAAAAGTGAGAAACTCTGAATTATTTTTTTCAAAAAGAAAAAAAAAAAAAAGAAAACTATTCAATAAAGTGATGCCAAGGCTTAAATACCCATGTGCAACAAATATCTGTCCAAATGGCCACACAGAAAATATGACTTTAAGCTTTCAACTCTGAAGTAATTTCTTTTTCAGAAAGAATTTATCATTGATAGTGGGAGTATCATCAAATGCACACATTCTTGAGTGCGTGTCCATGTATCATCAGGCATCATACCTTGCAATGGCCATCGACAAATATCACATGAGGCCTGTTGGGCAAGCCTGTAACTCTGGAAGAGACATATGCGCTATACCAATCAGTAACTGTGTGGAAAAGGTTTGCATATTCAAAACGCGTCACCAGAACTGTAGGTTCATCTATCCACTACAATTAAAGTCAATCAACGATGTCAGCAGCATGTAGAATATCATAATTTGAAAGATCAAACATGCAAACAAAGTGATGTTAAAAGAACAATCAAGATATCTTAAATATTGAACTTCACCGTGTAATGTTATTTTGACAGTCCCTCGATTAGAACTATAGCCTTTCTATTAGACTACATATGAATGCATGTTGCCAACAAGTAAAATTACAAAAGCACTGTTGAACCTCATCAACAGTCAAAAATTGCATGAACTATTGGTTCTCTCTTTATCCAAAAAATTGCATGTTCATGTAATTAGAATTTTCATAAACATTGTACATTAGCTGGAGCATGAATGAAGCTCTAGGTTTAGGTTCTTATCAAGCTATTTTGCTCCATTTGATTACCGATTTTGGGGATTCGAGTTCATTATTAAGTTGAACTCATTAAGTTAGTGGAACCTCAACTTTTCAACTATCATTGGATATTCATAAGAAAAAGTCAAAATATGGATGAGAGTTCTACCAAAATATGCTGCAATAGCCAAAAAAAATTCTTTTATTGGTACACTTTCTTTGTGGTATTCCACCAACCTTTATTAAGATATCAACTAAATTATTGTAGTAGCCTTCTCTTAATATTTGAAGTTATAAAACTCTTCCTTTAAGCATAATCAGTATTTCTTACTCTTCAACAAAACTCTTAATGTTACTAATATACCAAACTTCTTTAAATTTAAAATCTCCACAATATATTATAAATGAAAATAGCATGCGTAAAATTCAAATGATAAAAAATTAATCTTATTAGCATATTGCTCTTCTATCAAGAATAAGGGCTTATATGGTTCATTATGGAGCTTAGCTTATCCTAGAGTAGCTAAGTGAGAAGTTCAGGAGATTTAGTAAGCTTAGGATAAATTTTACTTTGCCAGAATAAAAAATAATCAGAAATTAAATTGATTTCTTTGGAAAGGACAAGAAAAATTAACATGGCCAATTAAGGAATCACTGTAAGTCATTAACTAAGGATAAATTAAAGCATATTGTTTAATTTAAATTGGTCAAAAAAGAAACCAAGTAACTGTTCGGGATAAAAACTTTTGCTAATTATTCAATTAACTAAAAACCATCAAACTAACTACTAAGTCTCAAATTAAAGATTAGAACTATTAAATTATCCTAACTTATTAACATATTTAGTTATTAATGAATAGTTACAGCAATAGATTAGTTCAATAATATCTAGGCCTAATTAGCCATAGATTGATTAATTTATATGATATTAGTATGATTCATTATACTTATCATCATCATTAGTCTCATCCTAACTATTAGGATTGGCTCTACAAATCTTTATTTTGCATTTATTCTTATTAAGTGATGCATGAAGTATTAAAGTATTATTCATAAATTATTTTGAAACTTATGTCTATGCAACTTTAGATCTACCTATTTTTTCTTCCTAATTCTTTAGATATAGTGCATTTTTTATCATTTATTGTATATATCCAAACAATATTAGTCTATTTTCAACAATTTCATCTTCAATAAACATTACTCCAGCCATCTCCCTAATATAATCATTCCTAGTCTTATTCTTTATAAATATGCCACAAATTTTCTTAATATTCTCACGCCTTTCACGCATCAAAAGTTTTATTTACTACCAACACCCTAATTTATATAACATATATTACCTAATTATAGTTCTAAAGTTTACCATTGAATTTCTATCCATAACTCTTTATGGCATATTACACCTTAAGTACTCCTCCATTTGTGACTAATAATAAAGACTAACTTCATTAATTAAAATAATTAGACATTAACAAAGTTGAATTTGATTAAATGGGCTTACATAGTGATAAAAAACTATTAAGTACATTGCCTAATTAAGATGATTGTGTATTAAATTATATAGTCATTAATTCAATGTTATGATGATAAATTAGTCTCATCAATTAATTGATAAAAAACAAATGGTCTTGCTAAGTAGGGGTGTCAATTGTCGGATCGTTGGTCCGACGGCACTGACCGACCGAATAGGTTGACCGAACCCGACCCATTTATGAAACGGGTCAAAAACTTCAACCCGAACCCGACCCAATTTCAACCCGATTGACTGGGCATGATCCGAATGATCTATTTTTGGTCAAAATCGAGTCAAATTCAATCAAGTTGGCTCAATTTCGGTCAAATTGAATGGTCAAAACCGAAATAATTTGGGTTGGAGGGTCAACATGAACCCAACCAGACCCGAAAATTTTTCGGGTCAACCCAAACCCGGAATTTTTGAGTTGGGTTCGTGTCGAGTTGGGTCAATTTTTGACACCCCTATTGCTAATGATAGATTATGTTAAATAGTTAATAATCAATGATTACAAGAAAAAATATTTAATTATTCAAATAATAATACATTAATAGATTAATAGCTTTATTAATAAAGTGTTAATCAACTAATAATACATTTAAAAAGTATGATTAAGAAAAAAATGAAGATCATAATTTGAAGAAGATGATGATGAAGATGCCATGCTTTGATTTGATGATCATTATGTTTTATATTTTATGCCAGTTTCATTTTATTAAACTTTATTTTATTACATGTAATTGTTATGTGTACAGATTAACTAAATCAAGATATCTCCAAGGTTGGTTCAAAAATGAATATATTTGTCATTCATATTGTCTTATAATTACAACCAATTTTAAAGAAATTTGTTACCAAACTAAGCCTCTATTTTTTTTCATACATTTTTTTTCCTCTATCTTGCATGATAATTTAATCGAGTTAAAATAAATAGATGTGCAAGACTCGAGGGCAAATCTCCATTCATTTTTACCAAAAAAGCTGTTAGTTTATTGTGGTAGCTCGAAATAGTGTATAATGATCAACAAGGATAGTTAAGTGGCATGGTTCTCCCTAGAGATTGGTGTTAGACAATCGATGGTGAGAACCTTGCAAGTTAGCAGTTTAGTGTACAAAGGAGGTCAACAAGTCTTGGTCAATAGTATTGTAATCATCAACAGTCAAGAAAGTGTTTCCGCTTCAAGCACCCCAACAAGAACAGCAATGAGGCCAATAAGATGTTATGACAATTCATCAACTTGGGGGAGTTGATTGAACACTTGAGTTATTTTCACAATTGAAGATTGCAAATGAAATGGGACTTGCGAGAGTGGTCAGCGGGTGATGTAATGGATAGTAAAAAAAATCAATGACTTACTAACTACAAAAGAGTGAAATTTGGGCAGAAGGTCTAAAAAGGTGCTTAGCCAGAGCACTTGTAACCATAAAAGTCATAGGCTCACTTTGTTTAAGGTTTGGCTGAGCTTCAAATATAATGAAAAAAATAAAGGGAAGATATATATATTCATTTTTTATTTATTTATTTGAGTTTAGTTTGCTTTAAAAGAAGAGATCGGCTCACTCTTAAAAAAAAATAGGGAGAGGGAATTAAGAATAAATAAGAGAGAGAGAGAGAGAGAGAGAGAAACTAATTGAAAATATTTAGGTAAACAAACATTTTATCATGTGATCATCTCTAAACTAAGGAAATAGTTCTTTCGATGCAGACATGGACATAAGTAGATCACAATAAATCAAGTTAATTTTCTTATAATTTTTTGCGAGTGTTTTCCCCTGTAGACTATCATTTTCCTTGGCTCAATATGTCTTTATTCCCAAGGGCGCACATTACCTCAACAATTGGTAACAAAATAGATGCATAGGAGTTACTACAAAAAAAGGTGGGAACAGGAGCATTTGAGCAAAGTCGTTCAAAGATAGGAAGGTGAGGAATGATAAGTTCTATGATAAGAATCACATATGTTAGAAGAATCACAAATAACATGAACATCAGCTCTAGAGAAAATTATGACTACAACAACAACACAACAACAACAAGCCTTAATCCCACTAGGTGGGGTCGGCTACATGAATCCTTCGTCTCCATTGTGTCCTACTATGTGTCAAATTCTCATTTAAATCAAGTATACTAAGATCATTTTTATACATCTTAACCAAGTCTTTTAGGTTTACCTACCTTTCTTAACATAAGGCAAATCTAATGCATCTACTCTCCTAATCGTCATCGAACAACCGACGCTTTATGTGGCCAAACCATCTAAGGCGACTCTCTAATCTTATCTACCATGGAGCTACTCCAACTTTTTCCCGAATATACTCATTTTGCATTCTATCTCTAAGAGTAAAGCCACTCATCCACCTAAGCATCCTCATCTTTGTAACTTAACTTAGTCTTATGCTTTCTTTATTGGCCAACATTCTGTAAGTCATGTCATCTTGTCTTACCACCATCTTATAAAATTTTCCCTTAAGTTTAAGTGGAATTTTTCTATCACATAATAGGCTAGATGCAATCCTCCACTTCAACCATCCAACTTGAATTCTACTAATAACATCTCCATCTATTTCACCATCATTTTGAACAATAGAGCCTAAATATCTGAAACGCTCACTCTTATTAATGACTTGTTCACCTAATGTTATAACACTACCACTAGAACTTCTACAACTAAAATTACACTCTATATATTCAATTTTAGATCTACTTAAACAAAAACCTTTAGACTCTAGAGTTGACCTCCATAATTCAAGTTTACGTTGGACTCCCTGGTCTTATCAAAGAAGGAAGTCATCGACAAAAAGCATACACCAAGGTACATCTTCTTGTAAATGCCTAGTAAGAACATCCATAACTAAAGTAAAAGATAAGGGCTTAAAGCGATCCTTGATGTAATCCAATTGAAATAGAAAAATATTTTGTCAATCCTCCTTGTGTTTGGACACATGCTCTAGTATACATATCCTTAATGACTTGAATATAACCAATATTAACTTCTTCGTCTAGAACTCTCAAAGAACATCTCTTGAAACTTTATCATGCTTTCTCTAAATCAATAAATATCATATGTAGATCCTCCTTACTTTCTCTATGCTTCTCCATCAAACCCTTAACAAATGTATAGCATCCATAGTAGATCTACGGCATGAAACCAAACCGATTGAAAGAAACTTACGTCACATCATAACCTATGCTCAATTAATCTCCCAAATAATTTTAATGTATGATACATTAACTCAATTTTGTTATAATTTGTGCACTCTTGTGCATCACCTTTATTTTCAAATACAGGAACCAACAAACTCATCCTCAACTCATCAGGCATCCTTTTAGTCTTTAAAATGACATTAAAAGATTTGTAAGCCAAGAAATTCCTTGATCTCCTAAACATTTCCACACTTCTATTGGAATATTATCCGGTCCTACTACTTTTCCACATTTCATTTTCTTTAAAGCTTCACTAACTTCAGATTTATTAATACGATGATAAAAATGAAATTCTCTATTTTTGTTTAGGGTATTAAGGTATTAAATGAAATTCTCTATTGTAATCAAACTCATCCTTATAATAGTGTCATCAAAAAATATTTTTTGCATTTACTTTTTAAAGAATGTCTGAACAAAGAGTTTAATATGACATCCAGAGAAAATATGTTCTCTTTATTAGTTGTTATAGATCAAAATCACTGCCCACTATAACCTACAACAAATTTATTAACTCGTCATGGCATTAAGACATCATGGCCTCTTAGCATAACTTCTGTAGGTCTCTCGGTAATAACTCAACCTTCCCATCCCATGTAGTTACTCAATGTTCCCACTTAAGGTTAGACTAGTGCCTTGCTCTAATGAGGCCACTATCAACTATAAGCTAGACACCTCAACATGCAAGAAACAGATCTTAGCCTCCCATGCTTGGGTTCTTGCCTAGTTATGGTTCAGTAATAGAGATGTTGGTAAGGGGGGTGCTTTCCTTTTATGGTACCCAATAGTTAAAAAGATCTTTACTCGCATTAGTGAGAGAATAATTTACTTGTACCTACTCGAGGAGCCTCCCTCCCTTTGTAAGTAATAATAACTTCCACTCGGTGTACTAAATAGAGAAATCTCACCACTTCTCTTCTCATTATGGTTGTGATGTCCCTTGGGAGTGCTGCTTTCCTAGAAACTAATGAGTCGTACAAGATTAGGCGTAGCTTTCAATAAGGAACTTACCATCTCAAAAGAAGATTTTACCATAACTCGTTAAGTAAACTCTCCTATCTCTTTGGTTGGCTAACTTATACATACATCATTCACCTTCTTTGGTATCTAATCTATTGTATAAATCACTAAAAACTAAATTTTTTGCATCGTATCTTCTTTTCTTAGAATCTCTACAAAAACTTTATATATTTCCGATTCTCAAATTTTTTTGTAAACCAAGTTTATAATATCTTGCTTATTTTTTATCTTTTCTAACAGCTCATTTCCAATATTATCTTATTAAAAGAAGCTTTTACTTTTGATTCTCCAAGCACATCTTTAACAACTTGCTTAATTTCATTCTAGAGAAAATTATGACTGCCTCACTTAAAATAAAGAACCTACAATAATGAGCCAAGAGAGCTAGGGTCTCTTGAAAAAGGATATTGCTAGATGTCGCATGCATATAATTGACAAAAAAACATTGCTTTCAACATACTACATAAAAGACAAAAATATGCATAATGAAAACTCTATCTGATTTCTATGATAAGCTTTTAGCGATAAACAAGGTACATCCGATGAGAAATTATTTCAATCTCAGGATGATTAAAAACATTTCTACAACAATGCATATCACGAGTTTAATATGAACATAACTTGATTGAAATCAATGTCTATACTTTGCTAATTAAGTTGATGCTTTGAGCTCATTTTTATCACTACAAAAAAACTATATTATAAGTGTGACAACAATCCATAGTTCATGGTGGTTTACAAATTTGTAGTTTAGTGATGTTCGTGACTTAATCATATATGAGAAAATCAAGCGATAAAGGTCCTTCTTTTACTATTTTGAATCATGAAAGCAGATGAAGAAGTGTTAAAAAAAAAGGCAATAATGGAAACAAATTCAAATCTCAACATAGGAGCCTATCAAAAGGTCACATAAATGCATGCTAGCAATGTCACAAGATTGGTCATATAAAAAAATATTTTATATAAGGCAACAAAAATAAAATTTAAATCAAATGGAGGACTCTATGCACTACATGTGAAGAGATCTATAATGCACTGAATGTTAGTGCGGATAATCCTATTGAACTCTAAATCTTGGAATCAATATATCATTTCATAGTACTCCACATGAAAATTTTATAGCCAACTATTTTATGAGGGATTGCAAGAAAATTTACATTATTAATGGTAAACTCTTGAGCATCATGGACGTTAATGATGCACAGCCTAAAATCACTAATGGGGCAACATATAAGCTTCAAAATATGAGGCAAGTTTCTAGCTTTGAATAGAAAGTTGATCTCAATTGTACAACTAGGTGATAAGGTAATGCTCAACTTTCTATATCAATTCTTGAAAGGTGATCAAGAATGTTATGAAGAATATGAAATCAATGATGATACCATATACATGATAGGCAACACCTAAATAGTGAGAGCAATTGCAAAATCAATCACCAAAAATTATGAAAGTGTAATGTTAAAATAAAACTAGATAGCTTTCAAAGAATATAAGGACATTACATTATAGACAATATTTCAGGATCAAGAAATAATAAAAAAAACAAAATAAGAATTATGATAATGGATGATAGATTTGTCACTAATAGATAGAGATGCTACAATATCTCAATCACCCAATAATTAACCTAAGTCCATTTGAGGACGCTATAGTTGTCTCTATTATTGTGAGAAGTGGATCTTTTGAAAGTTGTGAGTGGGTCAAGGTTTGAAAGTACATAAGAAGGCATTGAGCCATTTTTTTTCACAAGGTGAGGGACAAGCGTCAAGGTATTTTAAGGTATAAGACTCAAAATTAAGCAAATATATTAATTAAAAGAAGGATTTACATACATACAACACAATTCCTATATATTACATATAACACCTAAATTTTAATATTGACATACATAATATTTAAATCTTTAATATCACATCAAAAATATTACTATCATTTACCTTTTAAAAGTGAAATACATCTTTACGTGCATAAAAAAGCATTAATAGAGTTTCTAAAAAATTATTAATTAATATTATCAATAATAAATAAAATAAATTAGATACAAATATGTTAATTAAAAATTAAATTATCCTTAATAATTAATATTAATCAAACAAAAATATTAATTAATAAATGTTATTATTTCATTTATTAGTGGTTTAATGACCAAATGGATGTTATTGTATTAAATCAACATAACAATTTACAAAAAAATATTATTTACACTAATTTCATCATAAAAAATAATTATTAAAAATCATATTGGATCTTGAAATAGGTAGGCAAATAGTTCTTCTGGGTTTAGCAAAAACCTCGGCAATGCCAAAACCATTTGAAGATTTGCTGAATACAAATTTACAAGATTTACTAAATGCTATTTGAGTTAAATCCTAGTTTCACCCAAATAACCCCTTAAATTACATAATTTTTTGTATAAATTGGTGTTGTCGAGTTCTTTCTAGAAAATACTGCAGAATTTTGCACACATTATAATTCAAAATATGGGAAGTAAGAAATATTCATTTTCAGTTCCTATAAGCTACCAAACAACTCTTGCCGTAATACCTGCGTGAGAACTAATATATCCAGATACATTTACTATGCCAGTAATTCATCCAGGAAAACGTTCAAAGCTATTCACCCAGCCAAAATTAAAAAAAAAAGTAATAATAATAATAATAATAATAATAACAGATAACAATGATAAGAATAAAATACAGGGAAAAAAATAGCAGGTCACCTGTGAGCATTGGAATTCCCCAGGATCCACAATTCTCATCGACTCCATCAATCCTCGCATTGTATGATAATGTACAGCCCCATGCGGAACATACCGATCGAGAAACTCCTCATCCACGACCCTCCCACCACCGCCGCTCCCCTCGCTTCCATCTCCCTCAATTTCAAACGACCCGCTCTCAAACTCGGGTAGTTCCTCTTCCTCCCTCCGCCCTATAACTGACTTCAAACCTTCCCCTCCAACAGACATCTTGATCTTGCTTGGATCCATCCGCACGCGTGCACCTTCGCATATTGAACTCCTGAGCGTCGCGCTATAGAAGCACCGGAACCACCCGCCACCGCCGCCACCACCGTAGGGATCGATCCGGCGAGAGAATCCGTTGCCAAAGAAGGCCTCGCAGGAGCGGAGAGGAGGCTTGGGGCTAGGATTCCAAGGGAGGTAGGAGGGGAGGGAAGGCCAGGGCTTCAGGGAGGTTGTGGTTAGTGATGGGTTTAGGGTTTCTGGAGAGGGAGGAGTGGGGGAGTGGTCCGAGTGGAGGAAGAAATAGATAGCAAGGGATAGGGAGTTAAAGACGAAGAGGAAAATCATGCTCCTGATGAGCAGCCCTCGCTGACGCCGGGTCATTGCTGCCGGCTGTATGCTTTCGGTGGCCAATCGAAGCAATCACCTTTATCAACCGGCGGAAGAGTTATAAGGGAAGCGAATCTGACTCGGATGAATCATATCAGACTTTACGTGTTACGGCGAATGGCGGCACTCAGCCACTCACTACTCAGCCACTCACTATGCAATATGTTGGCGTATTCTGCCCATCCAAACTTCCACCGTTGCGCCGGTTGAGGTTGGGGTAAAGAAGACGAGCGGGCATTCTACGACGGAGATAGTGCACTTGCGACCAACAATTCGGGAAGTGAGGCTAATCACAGTACCAGTTTTTTTTATTTTTTTATTTTATTATTATTTTTTTAATAGTAAAATTTTGAGTGCATAACTCAAATTTCCATTAAAATAAAAGCATTTACATAAAAATAAATAACTAAAGTAATACATTAAAAAATACAAAGAAATAGAAGATAGAAACAATGAAATAGCAAGATCTCAAAATGTTCTACTAATTAATGTTAACACAAAAATTTAAAGGGATATTTACAAATTAACTATCTAAAATATATGTATTTATAATTTGACCACCTTCATCATTTTTTTGACTATGACCAATGATGCATACCAAAAATCATTATGAATTTTACGAAAATGAAAAATATGGGTTGGGCTTTTGTTATGAATTTCAATTGAATGTCAATTTAAAATTTTGATATTAAAAGGTGGTTAATTTGTAAATATGTAAGAATAAGATGATAATGTATGTAAAAACTTCAAATTTAAAAAAAATGATCTTATGACAACCTTCAAAGACAAATAAAAGGGAATGCAAAACTCAGCACAGACAATCCAAGCCAGCGTCCCCAAATGAGAAGAGCTTGAAGGTTACTAAAAATAAACTATTAGCAATTATTTGGCCCCAAAAAAAATTTTATATACCATAGTCAAATAAAAGATCATTCAAGGATCAATGCATAAATACATGTTATAGGTTAGCTGCTATGTAATAACAAGAAGAAGTAGTCATGCTTCAGAGCTTCCCACTACTTATATTTCTAAAATGTCTTAAAATTGGCTGAGATCGTCGATCTAATCTTGATAATGATAGCAAAAATACTGCTGAAATTTTTAATAAATTTTCTACTATTCCGCTCTCCAAATAAATTAAATAATACATTGAATATGCATGTAATAAAAATTCTTAATAATAAAGAAAATATAATCAAAAATATCAATATGCTCCAAAATTTAACAATGAGAAAGACTATGTCTAAGCAAAAAAAGTAATTGTCCATGGAAGCTTAGATATTTAATATGCTTTAAATCATGGTTTAAATGAGGTTTTGGGATGATTGAATAAGATATTTATATTCTTTAAATCATGGTGGTTTAGAAAATAAAAATGTTAGGTTATTTCTCTCATTATTCTTAAAATATATTAAAGAAAAGCATATGGATATCATAAACTTTTTATACATTTATATATTTAATATCTAGTATTGTTTATGTAACAGTTTAATCTTTAAATCTTATACAAATATTATGACATTCATTTATCCCAAATAAAATACATCTTTTCATACACATATTTTGAAGTGATTTAAGTAGTACAATGCTATTAGTTAAATATAAAGATTTAAGTATTGGATATATAAATACATACAAATGTATGATATGTATGTAAATCCCACAAAATTTTAATAGAATAACTATGAAAAGATACAAAGAGGTGAAAAACAATGCTTAATAGTGTAGCATTACACTTTAGAAAATGAAATAAAATTGCAAATAATAGGCTACAAAAATACAAATCAAGATACAGATTTATATCCAAATATCCTAAATAGAAAAAAAGTATAGTTAGAGAATAAAAATTTACTATGTCCATGAAATGAGTATAAGTGGAGAGTGGTGGTTCACATGACATAACTATAAAATCCTAATTGCATGTGTGTATATCTATGGGTGGCCGCCTCCACACTGCTATAGGATCAATTATAAACTCCAAGATTGGGATTATCAACTCAATCTCTCTATTGACAGTGCGATATCTTAACTTTTTTTTCACATAATTTTAGATGCATCACAAATGTCACACTATGAGCTTTATAGTTAATGCCCACCAAAATTTAAGTCACACTCTAACTAAATATAAAATAAAATGTGGCTCAAAGAGAGCAAGAAAGAAATGGGAAAAATAAACTTCTTTCTAATGAAAGTTTTAATAGATAATACAAAAATTTTGAAACAAAAAATATTTTAAGTTACTGAATTTATGACTTCATGAGTTATATAGCTTTAGCCAAGTGCTCAACTTCAATTCACATTATAAAATAGTTTATGAGAACCCATAAGAAACATCTTTAAGTAGTCACTATTAAAATAGATAGATAAAATCTATATCCCAAATAGTGATGGCCAAGGACTATCGATAAGTTGTAGCTATTTTATTGAGCTAATGTAAGAGTTACCTGTGCTAATGACAACTTTAGCATTTCTTTAACAAACCCTTTGCATTAAACCTTAAAAACAACCAATAATATTATTTTTGAAGGGCTAACTTGGTGATCATCTTATTGGAGTAGCTTCTAACTCACTAGAGTAACTTTTTGAGAGGACCCCATTTGGTTTAAAATATAACATGCACAGAAGGCTAATTATAAAGAATAACTTGTGTAATGGTCCATTTGAAGGAAAAATATTGAGCACATTTATACTTGAGTGAGTGAACAACTTAATTATTTAAATAATTTTAAAAAAATTAAGGATAAAAGTTTGCTACCAATTTATATCAACAAACTATTTAGTAATAATTAGAGTATTGAGCTCATGAACTAATATAAATGTGCATGAGGATTATCATACCCTACAAGAAAAATCAATCATTTTATTATTTATTTACGGAACATTTGGCTTCTTGAACTGTATAAACTTTGCTTGAACTTTAGGAAATTAGTGTCCGAAGTTTGTCTCACACATCTCATATTTCTACTAATTCGATTCAAGAAAGGATAGAAATCATTATAAGCAATAAGCTTTTTTGAAACAAAATCCACTGCAGGATGGAATCTAGCTATCATAACTTAATGTTTAGCTTGATTAATAATAATTATGAAGGTGATCTTAAAAGTGCAACAAAGAACCATCTTAAGGACATCTTATAACCACCTCAACTCCATTAGTACACTCTTTAACTCATTGGGCACCATCAACATGGATTGATTAATTAGGCTCTGCATTGACTTATTCTAACTCAATATGTTCTTCAACCAAACATAATTTTGTAAGGAAATAAATTAGTACTTGGGATTTGATAGAAGTTCATAATAGAAAATGCCATATTGACTCGCTGAGCTTGACAAACCACTTTATTAAAGTTTTTAAGAGCTTTAGTTTCTAAAAGTGTTGTATATGTTTTCCAGGAATGATTTTGATAATATGAGATTTAAAGTGAGGATGGAGCCTTAGATCAAAAGTGAGAAGAGATAGTGTTTTCTTGTTGAGATAAGGATATTTATGTTCACATATTCAACCTCATTTAAAGACTTATTAATTTTGTAGAGCAGGAACTACTTATAGCCTTATTTTCAAATCATTATATATTGAACTAACTATCAAATCATAAACTTCTAGGAAAATCAATAAAGATCCCCCTTAATAAGATTATTGAGTATAAGAGGTGAAGTACGATAATGTTATAGTTTTTAAAGGGATTTTCACATTTAATCATTTAATTTAATTTCTTGGTATTGTATAATGCTTTGAATAGTGGAGCACTTTGCCTTTCTAAATGGGTCATAAAACAACCAAATCCATAAAACTTTATTATTAGCCTTTATACTTCTTTGATATAGAATGGAGATTTTGGTTACAAAATTGTCCACATCTTGCTAAGACTTGTAATAATTTAATATGCAGTGATATTATAGCTAAGGATTAATTTAATTGAACATTGAACTTACACTTAGAATGGTTGAGTTTCATTTTTTATTTTTTGAATGTTGAGATCATCATGAATAAGATAACAAGATGTTTGAAGGGTTTCTTGGCTTTGTGGTGTTTGTTTTTTATTTATGTATATGGGGGACACCATGTAGATCTGAGGGTGCACTTATTGAGGTGATCGGGTATGACATTAAGGAACAGTGCACTATCTCGAAATATAGAAATCACTACCCTATAATGGACCTAATTACTTTAATAAGGACTCCTAAGGCATGACGGGTCTTTGAATATACCAAAGATTTTCCCCCCACTTTACATAGATGAATAAAGCAGGGTTTATTTAAATCAGGTTCTAAAGTTCCCTATGGGGCAAACCCCCATAATTAATTATATTCTAAGAAAAATGAGTTCTTTAAGAATACTCTCGATTAAAGTAGCTAATTATTATCTTCAAAGATTTCAAAGATATGATTGGCTATATTAGAAAATCAAGTGGGATAGATCAAAATGAGAGACTTATTATCAAAGCCAAAGGGAGATGAATAGGGAATGCTCATGATACTAGGAAACCTAGTGAGCATTCCAATCTATCCTATGGTTGGACTTTATATATTTGAAATTGAAAAGGATTATATATTTGAGGTAAAATTTATTAGAAAACTAGGACTTACAATCCCATAATATAAGATTGTGAAAATGCCTAAGAGATGATGATTTATGCTTGTAGCCCAAAGGAAAATAATAACCTTAGATCCTAAATCTAGGGAGCTTTAGCGAGGGCCAAAAAACTTTCTAAATCTAAGTGAAGATAGGTATATGGTTTATCTCCATAAGAGAGGGTAAACCACCCAGCTGCTGGACTTATAATCACCTGAAGTAGCAGCCAGCTAACTCCTCATACATTTTAAAATCATGTGGTCAAGTCATATATTTTGTAGGATGGTTAGAATGTTATTATTTAAAAAGAAACTAAAGTCCTTAAACCCACTCTTTAAGAGACTAGAGCATGAGTTGTATGAATAAAGATTTAGTCTAATACAAATTTTATCAATTTTTTTTTTTGATTTTAGACTCTTCATTTTGACAAAGGCCATAGGATTTTTATATGTCTAAATACATGATGAAATGAGTTTATTGGCTAAATAAGAGAGAAAGAGGCATTTTCCATCACAGAAGAGATCCTCAAAGGTCAAGCCTTCCCCTATTATGCAAGGATGAAAACTCTCTCTTCGCAAAAGTAAAATAAGATGACATGCATGATATTAAGCATACAACATCCAGCTGAGGGGTTACTACATCTTTTAATTCTCTTGATTTAATACCCAGGCTTTAAATGAGGTTATGAGTTATTTAGAAAATTACTTATGAGTTGTAGTTGGGGCAGAAAGTTTATTTTTTCCTAAGAGCCTAATCGGATTCAGGCCACACATTCAATCACCATATATGAAGAAACTAGAAAAATACATGCCATTTTTATTGCGTAATTATAAATAAAATATCAAATAATTTATAAACCCAACATAAAAGAATAATAGACCGGTGCTATCGGGTACTACCGTGCAACCCAAAAAAGATAAATGAACAGTCCAACTCTACCCTTATACAACCCGGTATATGAAAGAATAGTTATAATTACAAAAATGAATAAATGTTATGGGGGTCTTCATATCTTTTTTTTCCATTTCTCCTTCATTCCTCCTTTGGGTTTGTTTGCTTCAAAGGCATTATGGGGGCCTTCTAGGAAAAAGTCTCCTAGTTTTTACTCATCTTAATCCCCCATAATACTAATCCTAATTCTTAATATAAAATTACATCAAAAATAGGAAAAGTAAATATAACTACACCTGCAAGACAAGTGTTAGCTAAACACACCGTACAACCCAAGTAGTTATATGTATAATTTGGACTTAACACCCTGCACATGAGTAACCAAGTCTACCTGTCCTAATTTAGAATGTGCTTAGGGATTAAGAAACCTACAAAATAAAGCATTTATATTTATTCTAAGTACCCCTTAAGCACAATCTCATACATAAAATATAATTAGGCTAATCACGGACTAACATCCAATCTACGAAGCATATACTCTAACATCCAGTCTACAACAATACATCATAAAATCAAATATACATCAAACCATACACCGCCCTAATATAAGGCTAAAAGTGGTGACTTAATATAAGGTGTGTGTATTAAGGCTTGTGTGGTATGCCTTAGTTAGACTTTGTTGTAATTTTTTAAGTATGAATAGATTTAATTATGAAGGGTGGTTTCACTTTAAGTGGCTTAATTGATTTGTGAATTTTACTTGGTATTTTCTTTTGTTTCATTTGGCTTACACTTAATAACTAAGTGTTATAAAGAGAAGGAAAGAGAGGGTCACTCTCTTTTATCCCTACCTTAGGACACTTCTAAAGCATATTAATTAATCAATTCTTTTTCATAAACGGCTTATTACATATTTTAAATTAATCTTAAGTTTAGGTTCATTTTAAATAATCTCATTTAATAAGAAAAGAATTTTAAGATTAATTGGAGTTAATTACTATCACACAACACATGTTTGTTCATTTCTTTCAATCATATGTAACATGCATATGATTAAGTCCTAAATATATCCATACATGCAATATATTTTTGGCACACTTAAATGTAGGATGCATAAATGATTTTCATAGAAAAAAGAGAGTTCTCATTCATTAGTTAAATATACATTCAAATGTATTAAAGTTCTAAGCTAGTACTTCACCATTATTTTGTACCACAGGAGTGAGGTAGGAACCTCCTTGGGGCTACTTAAAGTCTTGCATCTCCAGAATGTCTAGGCTAGATATACCCGCTATTCTTAAATACATATGAATGTACAAACAACTATAAGAATAAAAATCATGCAAAAGATTGTATTTAGTTTAATCAATTTATTTGTGTGAATGAGTTAAAGCTCTATCCAAATTCTAATGTCAAAATGCAGAAGAGTGAAATCAAGCGGGTACATCACCATTGTTCTGCACCAGGGGAGTGAGGTAGGGACTTCCTTGGAGCTACTTAAAGCTGTGCATCCCCGGAATGTCCAGACTAATATACTCACTAACATTCATACTTATACAAATCAAGATATTAATGAAAGAATGAAACTTCACTTCATACACTAAGCTTATATTCACATGTACCGCCTATGTATGTATAGCTAATGTCACTACATGTATTATTATTCATTAACAAGCTTTTGAAAATACATTTGAGATGTAATAATGATAATAACCACACATATTTTTAATTTAAGGTAACACATGCAACTTGACATAAAGGAAAATATTTTCATTTAATTAATTTTTTTTGAAAGAAATGAATGCAAGACTACAAGTGGCATACAACATTTTAATATTATTGGAAAGAAATAAAGAAATACAAGCATGTAATTTCATTCAATCTAACTAATTTCTATGGACAATCATATCAAATAAGTTTATTTAAATCAAGCCAAAGCTTCTTAATGCCATTTTTGATTTTATGTTTAACCTGATTTAAGAGATGTGAGAAAAGTTTGCTAATCCTAATCCCATTCCCCATATGTCTGAGTTAATTTGATTTAATAAGAAGCAATTAGATGATTTTTATGGATTGATTAAATTAAGCATGGATCAAGTCACTTAATTAACCCTTACCTATGTTACCTTAAGATAATTGATTAAGTAATTGTGAGCTAATATGATATGCAAATACATTGAAAAGTAAATAGCAATGCTCTTATGAAATAAAAGGGGCCTAATATAATTAGCTGATGATCATTTAATAATTAAGCTTAAAAAACTATTTAATTATTTTTATGGTTCTCTCACACATGTGAGCTAACTATAAATTCATTAAGCTACTTTAGGTTCTTGAACACCTAAAGATATACCCAAGAATTAAAACAAAGAAATTAAGTTTAATTATGTTTGAGTTTCATTAGTTAAACCATTAATCCCCAATTCATCTCTCTTTTTAATTAATTGCCAAAGTTAATAATTATCTTGAAATGAGATGAGCTTAAGGGAAAGGTAGAGGAAAGGGGTCTCCACTTAATCCCATAAGCTATCTACTGAACTTAAGCATACTTTGATATGTTTTGGATTTTAGTTTAGCAAATTAAGTTTTTAATTAGTTAATAAATTAATAATTAGGACTTTAGTTGAAAAGAGAGGGAAAATTAGAGAAGGGATTAGGAGGGAGGCTCCAACTCACTTCCCTAAAGTCTCCTTACTGTCCAACAGTGATTAGGGAGTCCAAAAAATTATTTAATCACTGTTCATATGCTTAATCACCCTTTAATGAAGTTAAGAGGATAATTAAGACTTAAGCAATCAATTTTCCTAATTAAGAAACTAATAAATTCTAAAAAAAATAGGGGAGGTAGAGGTCATCCCCCTAAACACCCTCAAAAAGTTTAAAATCAATTGAATTATTAATTAAGGAATAATTAAGATAATTAAGTTTTTAATTAAACTCTAATTATGCTCTGTTTACTGTTCAAAATCTATTAGAAATATTTTTATTAAAAATTCACTAAAATATCTTTAAAATAAGCCCTCATTTGCATTTTCTCAAATTTTCTACAATTAGTTATAAATTTTAGAAGTTCCAGCCTTAAAATTCATTAATTAATCCTTAATTAAAGCCCTAATCCCGTCGGCACCGCGTGGTGCGACGGGATAGGTTATTTAAGTTGTCACATTGTGCGATTGAGTTAGTCGGTGACAAACACCCTTTCTATGTGGGTCGTCCAATCTAAGAGAGGCCACGATTAATCCCACAGTTTGGAAGAAAAATCAAGAGATCTAAGTGTGATCTAATCAAGACCGTTCATTCCGTTCACATGAAATGGACGACCCATGATCTTTCTCCTTCATGAGCGACGAAAGATGGATGATGTCCGTCTTTCTCCATTCGATCCAAGCTCACTAAACTCGAATTGCTTCCAAAATGATCTCACACCATCAAGGGAAGGAGAGGAACACATCCAATGGTTAAAATCACATGGCATACAAATTCTCTTTGAAAAAGACCAACTACTTTTAACACAGACTACGATTTTTAGAAGTTACCTCGTTAGAGCTCAAGACTGGCAGTGGGATCGACGGAGGTAGTTTCACCTAGTTGAGGCGGCTTTGATTTGGTGTGGATCCCTCGGACGACCAAGATCGTCCTATTTAGTGTTCGGGCTTGATCGAACTTCCCCCTCCGATGGCTTAGAAGCTTGGGTGAAGGTTTGGATGGCTTCAACGATACACAAGGATGGTGTGTGCAAGAGGGATTGAACTTTGGTTATGCGGAGGAGGAGAATTGCTTGAAAGATGGATGCCCTGTTTTGGCTGCGCATAGGAATGGGGAATTCCGATGAAGGAAAACTTGGGAAGGCTTGGGGAAGCTATTTGGGATTTCAAAAACACTTTGGAAGCTCAGTGTGTTCAAATTATGTCAATCCCTGTGAGAATTGAGAGAGTATACCCCTCAATCGAGCTTGATGGATGGACGATATCCGTCCCTAATTTTCGGACAGTTCGCCGCCACCAGCTCACTGAAGGGGTCTCAATTGAGTCCACATGGCATGAATGGAGTGGAGGAAGCTGTGGTACGAGGTCCAAGGCAAGATATGGGCAAGTGGTGGCTGATTTCCTCCTCCATTTGTCCATGGGGCTCGATTTTGAGTGAGGAGGAGTTGGATTCTTTTGGTCCATTGCTGGTCCTAGGCTTGCTTAGATTGGGCTATGGGGCAGATGATACTCCAAATAATAAAGTTTTGGGCTGCTAAGGAAAGGGGAGAGTGGACTTTGCCTCTTTTGGATGGAATCCAATGTAAAGGTGTTTGTCTAATGGCTAATCCCCTTGAGTGGGGCCCACTTTGCTTATGGGCAGACTTTGGCCTGACTTAGGGTTAATTTGGGTCAGGTTTGGTCAACCACAAAGGTCCCATGGGTTGGTTTTTAGTGCTTTGGCTTCATTTGGTTAAATAGGTTCATATGAGTTCATGTTGGATTGGGGTTGACCAATTGGTCAAATTGGGTCAAACCAAGGCTTGGGTTAAGTTCAAATGATGATTTGAAGTATTTTGGTTCAAATGATTTAGGTTGGTTTGACTTAGGTTTGATTTTGACTCACTTGGATTCATATAGGTCAAATGGGCTAAGTTGACCAATTTGACCAATTTGATCAAATTAGGTTGGGTTAGGTATTGGTTCATATTCAATTGGTTAATTAAAAATGATTGTAAGCTTTGGTTTGATTTGATTTGGGTTTAATTTGAATTTTGGCCAATTTGACCTTTTAGGTCAATTTTGGCTACGTTGGATCAAGTTGACCAATTGATCAAATTAGACTTGATTATAGCTTTGGTCAAGTTCAATAATTGATTTGGAATGAACTTGAGCCATTAGTTATAATCAATTTGGGTTTAATTATGATTTGACCGATTTTTACTTTTTAGGAAAATTTGGGTCAACTTAGGTCAAATGACCAATTGGACTTAGTTTGGCTCAATTGAGGATTTGATCACATTCAATCATTGATTATGAGTTGGTTTGGATCAATGGTTTCAATCAATTTGGTATATGATAGATTTTGGCTAGTTTAGATTTTATTTGAGCTAATGGTTGACTTGGTCAAAGGACCAAGTTGACTTGGTTTGACCCAATTCAAGGTGGTTGATCACCCTAGGATGATTATTGATCATGATATGAGGTTTGGATGGGCTTGGTTCAATCCAATTTGATTTGGATTAGTGGTTCTTTAGGTCACTTTTGGGTTAAGTGGATGGATCAATTGGTTTGGTTTTGGTTTGATTCAAGTTTAGTTGAATTCATATATGAGCCTAGGATTGAAATATAAATCCAACTATAATCAATTTGAAGTCTAGTGGATTTTAGCTTATTTGAAGTTTTCAAGTAAAAAAAGGCTAACTTGGGTTGACTTGAGTTTGGTTTGGTAATTATAGTTTATGTTTATATTTGGCTAAATGATTGAAGGAATGATTGATTCTAGAGAAAATCTATTGGTTTTGGCTTGATTTGGATATGATTTGGCCAAGTTAAAAAATTTGGCTAAAAAGGCTTGAATTGGGTTTTGGTTTAATTTTGGATTTGATTTTGGTCATTTGAATTTATATTTCATTCATATTTGGGAATATAAATGAAGATATAAGAGATTCATAAGAAAATCACTTGAGTTTGGAATGATTTGAAAGCAAATTTGACCAAGCTTAATGATGCAGGTCAAAGGGTTTAAGTAGGGAATTTATTTAGTTTGATTTATTTTTGGTCATTGGAGGGTGGGGTTCATTTATATTTACGAATATAAATGAAGGAGTGATTGGTTTATAAAGAAACTAATTGATTTTAGGTTGATTTGGTTTAAGATTTGGCTAATCTTATAGAGATAGGTCCATAGGGCTTAAGAGGGGATTTGGCTTGATTTAATTTATTTTGATTTGGTTTTGGCTATTTGGGTATGGATTTCATTTATATTTGTGAATATAAATGAAAGAATAATCGATTTATAAAGAAGTCAATCAAGTTTGAGATAATTTAAGTGGATATTTGATTAAACTTATGAGAGGGGTCATAAGGCTTAATAAGGAATTTTGATCTTGGATTCGATTTGAGATTGAATTATTTGGTTTGGAATTTGGATTTGAATTTGGTAAATGATTGAAGGATTGAATTGATCTTTAAAAAATCAATTGAATTTGGATTGATTTGAATTTGGTTAAGGCTAAGTCTATAAGATGAAATCAAAGGGCTTAAGAAGGGTTTTGAATTTAATCATGAGATTTTATGTAGAAATCTTGAGCTTGAATTTGATCATGAGATTGATTATGAGTCTTGGAAATTTAGTTTGGTATGAATTTGAGGTTTGGTTTGAAAAGGAAAGCATGGATTGAGTTTAGGCTATAGGGTAGGCAAATCTTCCAAGTAGGGGTGTAAACGAGCCGAACTTGAGCAAACAGAACTCTAATTCGTGTTCAGCTCGTTTAAAATTTATTTTGTTCGTTTAACGAGCGAATATGTCAACAACGAGCTTTTGACGTATGAGGGAGGATTGAACCTAGCCAATCTTTGCATAACAAAATTTTAACCTGCTACGCATTTATGATGTATAAATGTGTTTGTCTGTATATATAATAATAATATTAATAATAATAATAGTAATAAATATAGTAATAAGTAAAAATAATAGTAATAAAATAATAATAATAATAATAATAATAATAATAATAATAATAATAGTAATGAATAAAAATAATAGTAATAAAATAATAATAATAATAATAATAATAATATAATATAATATAATATAATATAATATAATTTTTATTTCGCTAAATCGAGAACATGATCGAACAAATGATTGTTCATGTTCGACACGTTTAGTTAATGAACGAGCCGAACACGAGGTGTTTGCGAACGACAAACTTTTTTGATAGCCCTATTCCTAAGTCCCTAAGGCATAACCTATTTCTATAGTTAACTCTTCAAAGTCTCTAGGCTTAGGTTAAGTGCTCGCCTAATCACTAGAAGTGTCTTAAGACTAAGGAGCTCTTAGTATCTATAAGAGTCCTAAATCATGATGAGAAAGTTGAGAACTCACTCCAAAAATGAGATCAACAGCTTTGAATAGGATACCATCAATGCATAAATCATAATTACAGTTACCTCTTTAAGCTTTAACGATATTTTCTACTAATCTTTGGCATGTAGCTTTTAACAATCATGAGTTTGTTCAACTTAACTTGGAACAAAAGGTTTCGTTATAAAATTCGTAATAATTGGTTATTAGAAAAAACAAAAAAAGAGTTTATAATATTTTTTAATTATTTTTTACATTTAATTTAAGAAAATATTTTCTTAAAGTATGAACCTTATTGAGGAAGAAAAAAAATAATCATGTGAATTTAACCATTTTAGCCATCAAAATATGGGATAATATGCAACAAATCATAGGTTGGGTCAATTGACCTAATAAAGCCTAAGGAGAGGATCCTTATGCTTACTCAAATTGAACAAAATTTGACCTAGTCATGCTAGCCACAACCTAAGATTAAGTATTTTATTTTTGAGTTATATGAGAAAAATTAAAGATCAACAATAATTTATATTTAATCTTATAATATATAAATAAATAATGAAAGAATTTAGCATTGTCTTCATGATTTATTTGCATAAGTAATATTATAAAAGATATATAATTAGCCCTAACATGTTTATAATTATCTAAAATCAAAATACAATTCATAAATATCTTATCTTCTAAGTTTTTTAACTTCCAAACTCAATCATAAAAAAATTTGATTAAGGACATCAATAGTATTTATAAATATGAGGCTTTTACTCATTTTCACCCACTCTTGCATTTTCTAAACTTATGTTTTCTAAGGCAAAGTGTAGAATTAATTAGTAATTGTGGTTGAGGGAAAGAAGAAGGAAGAAAAGAAAGAGAGATAAAATGCTCTAAAATTTCTTAAAATTTTAGAAAATCTAGAAAATTCAAGGTTTAGTTAGAAAATTGAGGTTAATGACAACTATTAGGTTGGGGTGGGGGTGAATTTGCTTCCCTTAATTGACTATTCGAATTACAGATATTAAATATTTTTTAGTTATGTGTAAAATTTAGGACACATAATAGGACACAATGGAGACGAAGGATTCATGTAGCCGACCCCACCTAGTGGGATTAAGGCTTGTTATTGTTGTTGTTGTTTGTGTAAAATTTGTAATTAATAATATTCTTAAGAATAATGTAAAATAAAAAATTATTATTATACATTTGGAATAATTAATGTCTTATAAGTAAAGTTTAGATTATGTGTATACACACACATTCATGAATCATGAAAAAAAATAAATAGCATCATTATATGATTAGAATAATTATTTTCTTATAAATAAAATTATGATTTTGTGCATGTATATAATAAAAAAAATTCATCTAACATAATTAATCTAAATGAAGTTTTTGAGTTAGGAATATCCTTAAGTAAATTTAGGATCAACTATTTCATGATTTTAGTAAACTCATAGTTGCACTAATCGTCTTAATTAGATAAACTTAATGGCACCCAAAGTGGTCCAATCTAAATTCAAATAAAATCAAACCAAGCACTTAAATTATGTTTGAAAACTTTAAGATATTAATTGAAGTGACAAATGACTTATAAATCTTGCACAAATGAAGCATCTCAAGGTGAGAAATACAGTGGGCTTAAGATCACTTAATTCCAAGATCATTAAATCACTTAAATACTAAATGAACAATCCATGATTGAAGGAATTAACATGTGCATGGAACTTTTGCCAAGATAATTCAAATATCACCATAAAAATTATAAATTGAGTCTCATTCTCTATAAAAATTATAAATTGACTCAATGAGCTATCAAGTCAAACTTGAGTAAGCCCTGTCTATAGCTTGAGAGTCATCTCATTTAATATATATACACACACTCTTAAAATATATTATAATGCAATAGTTTAACTATTAAGTTGTTAAAAATATTTAAAAATTTTTTCTCATTTTTTATATCAAATACTTTTCTATTAATTTTCTTCTAATTTATAATTACTTTTAAATATTTTATTATAATAATTAGTTAAATCAAATCCATAAACCCTAATTTAATTGTAATACATACACTCTATTCTTCTCTGCAACTCATAGTTTAAACTTTAAACCTTTGAGGTCTTAAAAGTGACAAAGATTTGAGTTTAGAGAGAGCTTGGAAATATAAAAAGCTCTAATGCTATAAAAGACATTTCATGCCGATAATAACTGCCAACCATCATCGACGAATGATAACCATTTTCTGACCACCATAATTCGATCATCACCATTCCAACACAATTTCTTGGCCCTAATAGTTCAGTCACTACCGTCCAACATCTAACATCTCACTATATCATTATTTGACCACCATTATCGAATCATCTTCGCTTGACAACTATCTCCTGGTCATCCTTATTTGATCACCATTGCTTTACTAACATGTTCTCATAGTTGTCATTACCCATCCATTATTTCTAGCTCTATTACAATTGCAGAAGGTCAAGAGCTCAAGTACTTTATAATTCTGTCTTTTCTATTTGAGGGAAAGAGAGTAACTCTATAGTTTTATTATATAGTAGATCATTTTATCTAGGTTAAGCCCCATGATTTTATCTCTTCTTTGATTTTTTATATAAAAATTTAAGTGCCTCTTGTGTATCTTTCTTTTATCTTTGTATGCATAAAATCATCATACAAAACTAAAATGTAAAATTCTCACATTTTCTAGCACAACTCTATTTGATTCGTATTTGTAGTTTCTTGTTCTTCATTTCTTGTTCTTCATGATTGTCTAAGTCAGGATACATGCTAAAAGATAAATTTGGAGATTGGACTCAACACTTGTCTTATTTCTATTTGCCACACTAACATTAATTAAACTATAGTTATGTTCATATTATTTTCACAGTTTAATTTTATTCATAATCATCATAATGATTAATGTTGAGTAGTTTCTTTGTATTTTTTTGTATCCATTAGATTGGTTTTCTGGTTTAATGTCTTAGCTGTTGCAGTACTTCATATATCGAACTAGTATTAAATGCGCCATAATTTGTACATCTATATCAAATCTTAAGAAGTTGGAAGAAAGAAGAGGTAAAAGTTTTACCCACATGAATTCAATAGTTTGTAAATCTATTTTATTTGTTCATCTTTTCAACTTTCTCCGAAAAGCATACAAGAGTCTTTCCATATCGATTTCACTTTTATATGCATTTTAGCTTTCCAAAATATGCTTATATAATAGAAATAATTGCTAGAAACTCAAGAACAATACGATTAAATGCTAATTGAATAGAAAGGTTATTGAGCAGTTCGAATCCTATTTGAAAATCTCATCTTTGCAGCTCTCTTTGGCTGTTTTCGACATAAGTAATATTTAAAATCATCAATTTTTGTCATATAATTTCGAATATTTATTTTAAGTATCTTGAAATTGCGTAAAAAATGTTAAACAAAGAATTTACAAGGTAGGAATGGTTGTTAATATTTAACTTCTTCACATCTTCTTTTCAACAGACTAATTTGCTTTTGAAAAATATTTTATAAAAATATTTATCCTCTTAAATTTAATTCTCTCATCAAATATTCATACAAAAGAAAAAAAAAAAGTCTTCTTAAAATATGTTATTTTTTAGTTAATTTGATAAGGTTCTTTTCCGTAATTATACTGAGATCGACATCATCGTACTTTGTCCATACAAGGAGCTTGAGGGAATAATTCAGTTTGAGTTAATTCGGTCGATTGCCCAACTCATGTGAGTTGAGTCAGGACACTGAGTTAAACCCTTTCAATTGAGTTAACCCGGCTGAGTAAAGGAAGAAAACGTTTCGGGAGCTTTCTGATCCATTGGATCTAGCGCCTTTTTCTCTGCCGTTGGATGGGCTCACTTGGATTGGTCTTTCTTGCGCTGCTTGGAAGCCGTTGGATTGCCTTGTGTTATCTTCTGCCCTTGGATCTGTTTTTTGATCAGATGGTTCTTGGTGCTTTAATGGCTGAGTGGATTACACGCGTCATTTCTGTGCGGTCTGATCTCTGGATTAAATCTGATCCGTGGATTGAAAACGCGTGGCTGATCTTGATCGTTGGATCGAGTTTTGAATTACCCTAACCCTTACTTGCCCGTTTCTTCGCTTTTGTTTCGTCGGTTTGAGTCGCTAGGGTTTCGAGGTCGGAGGAGATGGAGGAGATCCTACCGATGAAGATCCACCGTAGTGGCTCGCTCTGCTGGCCGTCTCTGATTAGTCTTATGGGATAAGCATTTGTTTTAACCTATTTTCTTCTGTTTTGTTTTGACTGTCGAGTCGCTCCCGAGAAGAAAGGGGTTACTGCAAGCGTGGGAAGGCTTGGTTCTCCGGATCGGTGGTGGTTTCGTGAGGTAAACCGAGAAGAAGATAAGCAGGGGGAAGAGATGAAAGGGGGAAGACTGAAGAAGAGCTAAGTTCCTTTCTTAAAATCTTGATTACCTTTTCTGTTTGGCTTTGGATCCTTATTTATACTTTTCTGTTTATGTTTGGATCTAAGCTCTCTATGCACCTAACTACTTTCATTACGAATGATTTTTATAATTTGTTATGGATCTTGCTTCTTTCTCGTATGGAGCGTTAACGCGGTAACTCTTTTAACTGCTTTTCTTTCTTGTAAGTAGTTGCTTGCTTTAGTTCCGACTTGGTTTGAACTGTATTGTAACTGACTGTTAATCTTTCAGACTGTAATTACCCTTGTTCTTTCTCAGATACCACGAAAGGTCAGTCAGATAAAAGATGAATAGAGGTTCAGTAATGATTTGAGCTATTATCTGTGTATATTGTTCTGGATTGTTATTTCTCGCTCAACTGTAATGGATTATTGTAATGGTAATTCTTTTGTATGTTATAATTTGCACTTTAGAGGATATGGGATCATATCATTACTCCCCTCCTCACCATGACCTTGTCCTCAAGGTCAAAATTGACATTTGCTTTCTCTGTTCCTTCAATCTATTTCTCAGTCATTGATACTTTCCCTCCTTCGACTCTTAAAGTAGCAATCGATTACTATATCGATTGCTATAATTTCTTTGTTCTACTTAATTGGATGGCTCTTCGATGTAGATGTAAGAACCTATCCCTTGTTGTAGTATTGTTTCTCTCAGATGCTCATGATCATGTATGGATTACCTCGTATGCTAAACTGGACTCATCTATTAGATAGGTGTAATGTTGACTCGCTTTGGGAATTCTTTGAGACTCTTTAATTGGTATTGAAAGCTTGTTGTGCCTCAATCTTTGCTTCTAATTGCATTTCTTCTTTGCCTTTGATGGCCTTAGAGAATTGGCTATCAATTATACTTCTAAGCTACTTCAATGATCGAATTATTGCTTACTATGTATACTAATTTATAATTAGACACTTATATATCTTCTGCCTTAACACGGATTAAAAGGTCGATATTTGAAGCTTGTTTCTAATGGATTTTCTTGTATCCAGAATTTCGGTTGACTATAATCGTAGTTGATATTCTTGTTCTTCATTGGCACTCATGAATGCACATAAGTTGGCTAAAGTTTTGTTGCTATATTGATTGCCATTTGGTGGATTAGGTAGTGTTGGTGTCTGTATTTGTTGCTGTTTTTCGATTTTTGTATTTGTCGAGATAGCCTATCCTCCATTAGCTTGGCCAATTGAAATGCTTGTTGCAATGAAGTAGGTTGTGGCTCGATTTCTCTTCTAATTTCTGGTTTAAGCCCCGATTCAAAGCAACTTTGTAGCAATTCCCGTGGGATATCGACATTTGGTTAGCTAGGTCTTCAAACTCGATAAAACCGTTGCACGTTGTTTGTTGTTGAAGCTTGGCTAGTTCTCCTCTTAAATCTGTAGAGGAAGGGCCAAATCTCTGCAAAGACTTGTTCTTTGAACTGGCCAAGAATGCAATTGTTTATTTGCTTGCATCCATTGATACCAACTTAATGCAGTCCATCCATGTATATTGAGGATATTAAAATTTCGATCTTGAGGATTGATAATCGAAAAATTGCTCGCTTTAAAGATCCATCCTCTAGGGTCTTCTCCTTAAATGGGCATATCTATTTTAAGAGGCATTGATATGGGTGTGTGTGTATGTGGTATGTTTGGAGAATAGGATTCATCAAGGGATGCATCACATACCTGGCTTTGAGGCTGTTGTTCTAACCTGTTTTCTATTGATGTCAATCTCTTTGATATTTCATTCAATGCCATAGTGATTGAGGTCATTTGCTGTTCATTGTTGTTCAATGCAACGTAACATGCTTCAAGTGTTTTGGCATTGTTTCGGTTCCTTCTGCCATTTTCTGAGTGTTGTAGGTGTGAGTTGTGGGACTCTCAACAAGAGCACCAATGATAAGGTTCTTTTCCGTAATTACAACAGATCGACATTACCGTACTTTGTCATGAGCTTGAGGGAATAATTCAAAGCACTGCGATTGCCCAATTGGTTCTGTGTGAGTTGAGTCGTGACACCGAGTTAAACCCTTTCATTGAGTTAACCCTACCGAAAAGGAAGAAAACGTTGAGCTTTCGATCCGCTGGATCGCCTTTTCTCGCCGATGGGCTCACTTGGATTGGTCTTTCGCCGCAAGCCGCTTGGATTGCCTTGTGTTATCTTCTACCCTTGGATCTGCTTTTTTGATCGATGGTTCTTGGTGCTTTAATGGTCGAGTGGATTACACGCGCCGTTCGCGTCCGATCTGGATTAAATCGATCCGTGGATTGAAAACGCTGTTGATCTTGATCGTTGGATCGAGTTTTGAATTACCCTAACCCTTACTTGCTCGTTTCTTTCTGCTTTGTTTTCGTCGGTTTAGTCGCTAGGGTTTCTGAGAGGCGATCGGAGGGAGATGGAGGAGATCCTTATCGATGAGGGTCGATCCAAGGAAGATCCACCATAGTGGCCTTGCGCTAGCTCTGTCTTGGCCGTTAGTCTTATGGGATAAGCATTTGTTTTAACCTATTTTCTTCTGCTTTTGTTTTGACTTCGAGCCGCCGCCGCTCCCGAGAAGAAAGGGTCGGGTGGCGGGCTTCTCGATGACCGGTGGTGGTTTCCGGTGAGGTAAACCGAGAAGAAGATAAGCAGGGGGAAGAGATGAAAGGGGGAAGACTCAAGAAGAGCTAAGTTCCTTTCTTAAAATCTTGATTACCTTTTTTTGGCTTTGGATCCTTATTTATACTTTTTCGCTTATGTTTGGATCTAAGCTCTATGCACCTAACTACTTTATGCGAATGATTTACATAATCTATGGATCTTGCTTCTTTCTGTAGTATGGAACGCGTTGGCGAACTCTTTTAACTGCTTTTTTCTTTCTAAAAGTGTAGTTTTTTGCTTTAGTTCAAAGACTTTGAACCTCGGTTGTAACCGATTCTAATCTTTCGTACTCTGTAATTACCCTTGTTCTTTCAGATAATTACCCGAAAGGTCTTTATAAAGATGAATAGAGGTTCAATGATTTGAGCTATTACCGTTGTATATTGTTCTGGATTGTTATTTCCTCGCTCAACTTCAGAATTTATTGTAAATGGTAATTCTTTTGTATGTTATAATTTGCACTTTAGAGGATATGGGATCATATCATAATTCTATCCGCATAAAATTAAACTCAGATATCAAATCTTGTGCTTGCCAATTTAGATATCCTACTTAACCAATTGATCAACAATAAATGTTAAATATTGCTGTATTATACAGCTTCCTAATATGGATTGAACCATCTTAATCTGTTTGATTCTCAATCAATAAAGCGTCTGAGTGTGGTTCACAATTTTGCATGAAAGCGCATCATATTCGAGCTGTCGTCGAAGAAGCTTCTCTCGTGAAAGCGACAAACCATAATACAACTCAAAATCTCCCCTTGGCCTTCTTCTATATTCCACTACCGCCACCGGCTCTGTGCCAACTAAAAAATGCCCGTCGCCGACAATGGCGACTCATCCCAGTCCTATCCTTCCTCTTCTTCATCCTCTAACTCCAATTTCCAGTTCTTCGTGTGGATCTAATCCAGAACCCTAGCTCTCCACGCTTCCCCTGATGAAACCATCCAAAAAAATCAATTTTCGTGTGGCTGCTATAACCCATATCCAATTTTTTGTGTAGCTGCTAATTGCTTAGCTAATAGTATAGTAGCAGTAAATGAAGTTATGAATATTTATAAAATTTATTATTTTAACTTAAAAGTGGATGATTGGGAAAATGATGAAGCGCTTGATCAAGATCAAGTGGTTTTATCATATCAGAAAGTCGTAGTCTCTAGTTTACTTAGTAAAAAGAGGTAGTCTACCCAACTTGACTGAACGATCCTTGTCAATAGTCATGAGTTGGGTCGTCAAAGGAGACTTAGTGGACTTGAGATGGTATTTGTCTAAGGATATAGTTTTAAGTCCATATTAATTAATAGAGGACTTTTTATCCCATAAAGTATGATATATGATTCACATCTTAAAAAGCAAAGTCATTGAAGAATATAAGAGTTATAATAATGATATTGTAGAACATACGAGTAGAGCCAATTCATTAGGATGTGGGTTATAAAAACTACACGAAAAATGATATTTTGAATGGTTTCATCAAAGGAAGTGTGGAGAGCCAGGGTTCTCGATGAGATCCATACGAAGAATTGGAGATTGGAGGTAAAGGATGAGGAAGAGGAATGATAGGACTAGGATGAGTCATCATCGTCAATGACGGGCATTTTTTAGTTGGAGCATAGCTGGTGGCGGGTGACGGAAGATAGAAGAAAGTCAAGTGAGATTCTGAGTTGTATTTCTGGTGTGTGGGTCTTTGAAGAGAAGTTTCTTTGATGACAGCTTGAATATAATGCACTCTCATGTGAAACTGTGAACCATCCTCAGATGAATAATAGCAATAGGGGGCGTTTTTACAGATCTAGAATCAAACGAGGCTTAATTTTTAAATTAATCCTTAATAAAAATGTAATTAGCTAATTGACCCTTAAAAAAAAAATTAAAATACCTGCCAAATGCGACCGACGCTGACTAGAAATGTAACATTGACTAAAGCGACTGACGCTAAAATTTTTTTTTAAGAAAAATAAAATTTTTTTTGCGTGTTTTTAGAAAGCATCCGAGAGAGAGAAAGCATGAGGGAGAGAGAGAACGGGGAGAGAGAGAGAGAGAGAGAGAGAGAGGCATGCAGAGAGAGAGAGAGGCATGCGGTTTTATTTTTATTAATTTTTTTAATTAATATAATTATTTAAAATATTTAAAATATATAATTTAAATATATTTTTTATAAAATATTTAATAACTAAATATTTATATATTTAGTTATTAATTTATATATATATAATTTAATATATAATTTAAAATATTTTAATTATATTTATAAATTTATTTAATATTTTTATTAATTAATATAATTATTTAAAATATTTAATTTTATTAATTTTGTTAATATATAATTTAAAAATATTTAAAATATATAAATAAATAATTTTAATAAATAAATAAAGAAAGGAATAAATTATATAAATATTTTAAGTTATATAAATAATTTAAAAATATTTAAAATATAAAATATATAAATAATTTTAATAACAAAAAAAAGGAATAAATTATATAAATATTTATAAATTATATAAATAAAGTAATTATATATATATATATACATATATATATATATATATAATAAATATATATATAAAATATTTTAAATAAATAAATAATAAGTCCATAAAATATATATATAAATAAAGGAACAAATATAAATAAGTCCATAATAATAATAATAATAACAAAAAAATATATAAAATATAAAAATATAAAAAAATAAAAAAAATTTTAATAAATAAATAAAGAAAGGAATAAATATTAATAAAATAAATATATACATATATATATATATATAACCAAATATTTTATAAATATATAAATAACCAAATATTTATATAATTTAAAATTTTATTTTATTTATTTAACTAATTATATATTTTAAATAAATAAATATTTTAAATAAATAACTAATTAAATATAATAAAATATATATATATATATATATATATATATACATATATATACATATATATATATATATATACATATATATACATATATACATATACATATATAATTATTTATTTCTATATATTTTTAATATTTTAAATTATTTTATATAACTTAAAAAATATTCATATAATTTTAAATATATAATATAATATATATATATATATATATATATATAATATATATATATATATATATATATTATAATATATATACATATATATATTATATTTTGTTTTAAATTATATTTATATAATTTACAAAAAAACATTTATATAATTTTATTTATATTTATTAAAATATTTATTTATATATTTTAAAATTTTTTAAATTATTTATATATAACAAAAATATTTATATAATTTAATATAAAATATATATATACATATATATATAATTACTTTATTTATATAATTTATAAAATATTTATATAATTTATTCTTTTTTTATTTATTTAAAAATTATTTATTTATATATAATATTTTTTAAATTATTTATATAACTTAAAAATATTTATATAATTTTAAATATATAAATAACTATATATATATATATATAATATATATATATATATATATATATATATATATATATATACATATATATATAATTACTTTATTTATATAATTTATAAAATATTTATATAATTTATTCCTTTTTATTTATTTATTAAAAATTATTTATTTATATATTTTAAATATTTTAAATTATTTATATAACTTAAAAAATATATAATTTATTCCTTTCTTTATTTATTTATTAAAATTATTTATTTATATATTTTAAATATTTTTAAATTATATATTAACAAAAATTAATAAAAATTATATATTTTAAATAATTATATTAATTAATAAAAATATTAAAATTTATAAATATAATTATAATTAAATTATATTAATATATATATATATATATATATATATATATATATATATATATATATATATATATATATATATATATATATATATAAATAATAATTAATTAATATATACATAAAAATATTTAATTATTAAATATTTTATAAAAAATATATTTAAATTAAATATTTTAAATATTTTAAATAATTATATTAATTAAAAAAATTAATAAAAATAAAACCGCATGCCTCTCTCTCTCTCTCTCGCCGTTCTCTCTCTCCCTCATGCTTTCTCTCTCTCGGATGCTTTCTAAAACCACGCAAAAGAAATTTCATTTTTTTAAAAAAAAATTTCTTGTCAGACTATGTCACTGATTATTACCTAATGATGAATGATCAATTTTTTTTTAATTTATTATTAAGAGGGCTGTAGAATTTTATTCCAGCGTAGATCTTCGTACTCAAAATTATCCAACACACGTTATGATGAACACAGGTTATACGTGGAAAACCCGTTAAGGAAACCACTGCCGCCTCAGAACTTTCCATGTGCTCAAAGATATGCGCCCCGCTTAGTTGGAAGTTGCTTAGCGAAAACAATATTGGAAAACAATATCTGGAACTCAACCCAAGGGAGAAGTTTCCCAAAAGCGCGAATCGATCTTCCTGGAGCAACCACTGATCTTCGTGAGAGCGAGAACCTGCTTCTCGATCTCCTGACGAGCTCCCGATCTTCGCACCTGGTGATAGATCGTCTGGCCAAGGTCGACCATTCTCGTTTCTTCAAATCGACCGGCCCTAAGGTGAGAATGAGGCTATTTATAGATTTTGGGAGGCGCCTCAGAATTGGAAAACTCCAACCACCCCATCGAGACGGCCCAATGCGATCCCCGATCGACGGTATTTTGATGATCCGGTGCCTTAATGATGTCGTAATTAGTGATCTTAAATTGGATTCGCTCGACTCCGACGACTATAAATATGTCGGGCTTTGGTGACATTCGTGATCCATTTTCACGCCCGATACTGATCAGTCGATTCGGCTGGATCGATCTACGCTGATGTTATGTCGCCTCATCGGTGTTGACGTAGCCTAAATCCATGATTAGATCAAACATTTCAAAATGTTTGAGATTCGCCGTGACATTAATTTTCTGAGGATGTATCAAGGGTTAATTTAAAAATTAAACCAATCAAACGAGGTGGTTCAGTCCATATAAGGAAAGATGTATAATACAGGAATATTTAGCATTTAATGTTGATCAATTGGTTAAGTAGGATATTTAAATTTGCAAACAGAAGATTTGATATCTGAGTTCATTTTTATACGGATAGAATTAGCTAAAAGATAATATCTCTAAAGAAGACTTTTTTTTTTCTTTTGTCTGAATATTTGATGACAGAATTAAATTTAAGAGGATAAATATTTCTATAAAATATATAATTATAAAATAAACAAAAAAAATAGAATTTTTATATTATATATAATAATTAAAGTCTTTTTTTTTTTTCTAAAATATGAAAGTCGTGAGCTGTCCATCCCCTCTCTTTCTACCACTAGGTTCACTATCATAAATAATGGGTGGTGTATTAAATATATAAAGGGGGATTTATATACTAATATTTTAATTTTAATTTTTATATATATAACATCTTAATTTTCAATTTTACATCAAAAATATCATCATAATTTATTTTTAAAAATAAAATACATCTTTTTTAAGTACAGAGAAATATTAGATAAATAAATATTTAATTTTAAATATTAAATATATAAATATATAAAATTATATCATATATATATATATATATATATATATATATATATAAATCTTTTATATATAAATTATAAACATAAAAATAAAAATAAAAATAAGAACAGCTCTCTCTTTAAAAAAGAGGACGCAACGTAGCCCTCCTTTTTTTTTTTTTTGGAGCGTGAGCCTCGAACAAGGATGACGTGATGATTCCTATTGCTTTCTTCCTCAGCCAACACAGAACCGCTTAAAAAAATATTTATCGATAATTTTTTTATATTTGATTTTTCTAAATTTTAGAAACATGTAAATATAATTAAAATAAAATCACACTATTCTATCACCTTAACATGATAAGCTATATACAATATTTTTTACTT
This sequence comes from Cymbidium sinense, assembly GCA_021442155.1. Classification (NCBI taxonomy): domain Eukaryota; kingdom Viridiplantae; phylum Streptophyta; class Magnoliopsida; order Asparagales; family Orchidaceae; genus Cymbidium; species Cymbidium sinense. Next base: position 56,858,776 of record CM038216.1, read on the forward strand.
TATAATAACTTAGTCATATTTAAATTGCATAAAATAATTGAATAATTTTAATTTAATAGTCTATTTATTTTGATCTTATAATATAAATGAATTACTTTTTATTCTTATGCATCAACTAGTATGAATCATTCTTTTTTACTATTTATCTTTACATCTTATTTAACTTAAATAATGATCTTATATTTAGCATATTTTGTTATTATTCCTATATAAATTATGTTAAATAAATTAGCTAAAAAATTAAAAATTTAAACTTTAGTAATCTTTCAATTTAATTCTCGCTCTAGCTCACCAATCTTGATGTATACAGAGAAAATATTAATCATTTTCTTGTTATTATTTCTTTAATTATAATAACTTTTACATTACAATAAATTTTTTGAAAGTGATAGCATTACATCTTATTTATCAATTTCTATTTCATTATGTAACCTTTCAATTTATTTAATTTAATTTTATGATTTCAATTATAAGCATACAATATATAACAACCATCTTTATTTTATAATTGGTTAATAAATATTAATTAATAAAAAAAATATAATTAATGTAAAATTTAATTAAATAAAAATATCATTATAAAACACACATATGAAGAACTTTAAAATGAATCAAATATTAAAGTATTAATTCATGAAAGAATTGTATATATAAAAAGAATATTTTATTTATCTTTTTTAATAATCTTTGCAAAATAATTATACATGCATCAAATATTTCTGAATAAAATTTAAAAAAATATATGAAATAATATTATAAAATTTTAATTTATAATTATTTAGTATATTTTTTAATGAAGCATTTAAAATATTAAGCTCATATTTCTCTTTATATAAAATTCATATATAGTTAAATATTATTTTGAATAAAAACTTTAGATATTGTTATCATAACTCCTTATTTAGTGTTGCTTTAAAATTTTATATAGTTCAAAAAAATATGTCTTCTTTGATAAGTTTTTATTAAATTTTTAATTAAAAAAATAAAAATTGTAAATATTTATTTTTTATATTTATATTTTTAACGTTTATTATTAATGCACTTATATATATATATATATATATATATATATATATATATATATATATATATATATATATATATATATATATATATATATATGTGTGTGTGTGTGTGTGTGTGTGTGTGTGGTAGTGTTTGTATTGTTGTTGCAAAAGATTGCATTATGTTGGGGAGATAATAAAGAATGAATAAGAGAACATTTATTAGCAACATGTTGTAACTTTACTATTATAACCTCTTGATATTTTTCTTACATGAGCCTCTTTAGTTGAGCCTTACATCATTTTCGAAGATTCTGGGTTCATATATAAAGGAATGCATAGGTGTGTGCGTTTGTCATAAAAATGACTCAAATAATCTAAAAAAAAAAAAATCTCTTGATGTGATAGTTTAATCCATCAAGAGGTTCGAGTTGATTGGTTAGGCGATGAATGAGAACATTTTACACTTTTGGTGATCATTTTTTTTTATGAACTTATGTACAAACAACAGAGAAAATGCTGGGCAAGAAAAATTTTAGTAATTTTTATTATCTAGGCATTACAATAAAATTGTTTTTTATTATTTAAAAATTTTTTGCTAAATTATATTAGGGGTATTATACACATATCACGTAATTCTTATGTATTTACATATATAACATATAAATTTTAATTTACATAAATTATACTTAGTTATTAATATTACATCCATGATAGCACTATCATTATGGATGGATGTTAAATAAGCAAGGGTTCCCACATTATGGACGGATGCTGGCAAAGAAGTTAGTCAATGAAATTAGAATTAGGTTAGGAACTTAGAACATATGTACTCTTACAAGTAAATTAATGTAATTAATATATATATTATGGTTCATAGGAAGATAAATATTTTATGTGTTCAAGAAACTAAATGGGTCGGGGAGAGAGCCAAGGAGATTGATAGTTTAGATTTTAAACTTTGGTATTCAGGTAGAAGTCAAATTAGAATTGGCGTAGGTGTGATTATAGATAAAAGTTTGAAGGATAATATTATAAACATTAGTAGATGCAGAGATAGAATTATAACTTTAAATATTATTCTTGGTACTAAGATTATCAATATTATAAGTGTTTATGCTTCTCAAATAGGTTTGGATGTAGGCTTAAAAGAAAAATTTTGGAATGAATTATAGGGTTTAATACAAAAGATATCTCTTGAAGAAAAATTATTTATTGGAGGAGATTTAAATGGGCATGTTGGTAGAGTGGTAGAAGATTTTAAAAGTCTTCATGATGATTATAAATTTTGAGTGACTAATAAAGAAGATAGAACTATATTAGATATTTCTTTAGCCTGTGATTTTATAGTTGCTAATATTTTATTTAAGAAAATAGAGAACATATTATTACTTATAAAAATGGATCTAGTAAAACACAGATTGATTATTTTCTGATAAGAAAAATAGATCGTTTAGATTATAAAGATTGTAAGGTCATTCTATATGAAAATTTAAATACCCAACATCGATTATTAGTCTAAGATTTTAAGATGAAAGATTGAAAGATGAAAAATAAATGAAATTATTATCCTAGGATTAGATGGGGGGTACTTAAAGAACACTAATAAAAATATTTTTAAGAGCAAGCTTCAAGAGCAAGCTTCAAGAGCTTAGAATTTGGGATATTCATAAGGAATGTAATGTTATGTAAGAAAAAATAGTAAGTGAAATTAAGCAAGTTACTAAAAATATGCTTGAAGAATCAAAAGAAAAAGCTTCTTTTAATAAAAGTAGTTAGTGGTGGATCAGAATATGCAAGAAAAGATAAAAAAATAATAAGTATTGTTATAGAACTTGGCTTAGATGTAAAAACTCAGAGAATTGAGAAAAATATAAAGTGACATGTAGAGATTCTAAGAAAGTAAAATATGATGCAAAAAAATAACTTTTAGTGATTTATACAATAGATTAGATACCAAAAGGAGGTGAAATATGTATGTATAAGTTAGTTAACTAAAGATATAGGAGAAGTAAAGATCTAGCACAAGTGAGGTGTAGTAAGGATGAAAATCATAAAGTATTTTTCTTAGAAAAGGACTTTAAAAATAAGTGGATGAGGTATTTTGATAAACTTTTCAATGAAAGATTTAAAAATTCGATTGATTTTAACAACCTTAATACCCTAAATAAAAATAGAGAATTTTATTTTTACCGTCGTATTAGTAAATCTAAAATTAGAGAAGCTTTAAAGAAAATGAAATGTGAAAAAACATTAAGACCTGATGATATTCCAATAGAAGTGTGGAAATGTTTAGAAGATTATGACGTTTATTTTTGGGATGTATATAAGGGACACCATGTAGAGTTGATGGGGGTACTTATTGAAGTGACCAGGTACAACATTGAGGTATGATGTATTATCTCGAATGATAGGGACATCACCCTTTAATGGATCTAATCACCTAATAAGGACTCCTAAGGCATGATGGGTCTTCGAATATACCAGAGATTTTTTCTTTACTTTACATGGATGAATAAAGTAGGGTTTATATTAAACTAGGTTCTAAAGTTCCCTATGGGGGAAATCCCCCAAAGTTAATTACATCCTAAAGAAGATGAATTTCTTAAGAATACTCTCTAATAAAATATGCATTTATTATCTCTAAAAATTTAAAAGATAAGACTATCAATAAGTTGGTCATGTTTGGAAAATTAAGTGGGAAAGATCAATGAGAAGACTTATTTTAGAAGCCAAAGGAGATAAATAGGGAATGCTCATGATATTAGGAGGCTTAGTGAGCATTCCAATCTATCATATGATTGTGCTTTATATATTTAAAATTGAAGAGAATTATGTATTTGAGTTGAAATTTTATTAGATTGCTAGGGCTTATAATCTACCAACAAAAGGTTAGGGAAATACTTAAAAGGTGAGGATTTATGCTTGTAGCTTAAAGGGAAATAGCTATATAGGATTCTAAATCTAAGGAGCTTTAGCAAGAGTTAAAATACAATCTAAATTTAAGCGAAGATGGGTATATGGCTTACCTACACAAGAGAGAGTAAACCGCCTCTAGTAGGCAAGTCACATGACTTTTATTATTTAGAAAGAAACTAAAGTCCATAAACCCACTCTCTAAGAGACTAGAGCATGAGTGGTATGAGCAATGACTTAGTTTAATATAATTTTTTTAAAATTTTATTTGTATTCAACACTTCATTTTAACAAAAGACATAGGATTTCTTATTTCTAAATGCATGATATAATGTATTATGGGCTAAATCAATAGGAAATAGGTATTTTCCACCATAGAGAAGACCTTCAAAGGTCAAGTCTTTTTCTATCGTGCAAAGATGAAAACCCTCTCTTAGCAAGAGTAAAGCAATATGAATGCATGATATTAGACATACAACATTCAACTAAATGGTTGCTAAATCTTTTAATTATTTTGATTTAATGCCTAAGATTTTATTATGAGATTATGAGTTATTTAAAACTTTAGTTATGAGTTATAGTTGGACAGAAAATTTATTTTTTCTTGAGAGCCTAATCAGATCTAGGCCATACAACAAACACCAGTTATAAAGAAATTATGAAGATGCATGCTATTTCTATTGCGAAATTAAATATAACATCAATCAATTTTGTAAATCTAACATAAAAGAATAAAAATCCTGTGCGATCGGGTATAGTCGTACAACTCGAAAAGAAGAAATGGGTAGCTGAGATCTACCTTTATACAACCCAGAATATGAAAGAATAATTACAATTTATATATGAATAAATGCTATGGTGGGTCTTTTTCTCTTCATTTATCTTGACTTCACTTCTTGCTTCATGTCTTTGCTTCCTTTGATTGGGATGTGCTTGCTTCAAAGGCATCACAAGGCCTCTTAGGACAAAGCCTTCTAGCCACTGCTCATCCTAATCCCTTATAATACTAATCCTAATTCCTAATGCAAAATTACATTAAATATAGAAAAAGTAAATCTAACTACACCTGTAAAATAAGTGTTAGCAGAACAAACATACAATCTTAAGCAGTTATATATATAATTTGGACGTAGCACCCTATACATGGGTAACCAAGCCCACTTGTCCTAGCTTAGATTATGCTTAGGGGTTTAAGCAACCTGCAAATAGAGCATTTAAATTTATTTTAAACACTCCTTAAGCATAATCCCCAGCAGATAACATGATTAGGCTAATATCGGCCTAACATCAAGTCTACAAAATATACACCCTATCATCCAATCTAAAACAATACATCACAAAACCAAATATACATCATACCATGCACTGCCCTAACATAAAGCTAGAAATGGTGACTTTAATGCTAGTGTTGTGTTGTGTCCTAACTAGGCATTAAGGTTATGATTTTTTAAATGTGTGAGAGAGAATTTAATCATAAGAGGTTGATTTAATTTTAAGTGCCTTAATTGATTTGTGAATTTTACTTAATATTTTCTTTTATTTCGTTTGACCTACACTTAGCAACTTAATGTTATAAAGAGAATAAAAAGAGAGGATCACTTTCTTTCATCCCTATCTTAAGTCATTTTTAAAGCACATTAATTAATAAGTTCTCTTTAATGAGTGGCTTATTACATATTTTAAATTAATCTTAAGTTTATGCTCACTTTAAATGATTCCATTCAATATAAAAGACATCTTAAGATCAATTTGATTGAATTACTGTCACATGACATATGTTCAATTATTTCTTTCCATCACATGTAACATGCATATGATATTAAATCATGAGTATACCTACACATGCAATATATTTCTTTTAGCACACTTTAAATGAAATATGCGTATGTGTATTTTGTAGAAAATAAGATTTTCACTCATTAGCTAAATACACATTCAAGTGTATAAAGATTTTAAGCAAGTACTTTGCAATTATTAATCAGGAGGGTGAGGTAAAGACCTCCTTGGGGCTACTTAAAGCTTCGTGTCATCAGAATATCCAGACTAGATATACCCACTATTCTTGAATAGATATGAATATACAAATGATTGCAAGAATGAAAAATCATGCAAAAGTTATATTTATTTCAATTGAACTATTTATACATATGAGCTAAAGTTGAAAAATGAGATTTTCATTCATTAACTAAATGCACATACAAGTGCATACAAGTTTTGAACAAGTACTTCACCATTGTTAACTAGGGGAGTGAGGTAAATACCTCCTTGGGGCTAAAGTTGAAAATGAGATTTTCATTCATTAGCTAAATGCACATACAAGTGCATACAAGTTTTGAGCAAGTACTTCACCATTGTTAACCAAGGGAGTGAGGTAAATACCTCCTTGGGGCTACTTAAAATCTCGTGTCTCCGGAATATTTAGATTAGATATACCAACTATTCTTGAATACTCATGAATGTAAATGACTCCAAAAATAGAAAATCATGCAAAAGTTGTATTTCTTTCAATTGAATTATTTATACATGTGAGCTAAAGTTGAAAAAGAGATTTTTATTCATTAACTAAATGCACATACAAGTGTATACAAGTTTTGAGTAAGTACTTCTCCATTGTTAACCAAGGGAGTGAGGTAAATACCTCCTTGGGGTTACTTAAAGCCTCGCATCCCCGGAATGTCCATACTAGATATACTCACTATTCTTAAATACACATGAATGTACAAACAACTACCAAAATAAAAAAAATCATGCAAAAGTTGTATTTCTTTCAATTGAATTATTTATATAAGTGAGCTAAAGTTCTATCTAAATTCTAACATATAAATACATAAGATTGAATTCAAACAAGTGTTGTGGCTTTTTCAAATGGGCTATACACTTGTTAACATTCAAACCTTATGCAAATCCATATACACTAAAGAAAGAGAACTCCATATCACATGTTCTAAGCCATAGAAACATGCAAGCTTATAGACATTTATGACTATTATCACTCCAAACATTATAGTTAACTTATAAACTTTTAAAAATAACCTTAATTTAATAGTGATAATAGCCATACATATATTAAATTTAATTCAACACATGCAAGCTTAACATAAACAAAATCATTTGATTTAATTAATTTTTCAAAAGATGAATGCATGAATCAAATGATGTACACCATTTAATATGATTGAAAAGGAATAACTAAACATAAACATAAAAATATCATTCAACCAAATTAATTCTTAAGGATAATTATATCGGATAAAATTACTTAAAATAAACCAAAACCTTTTAATGTCATTTTTAATTTGATGTTTGATTGATGTAGGGAAAGAAAGAGGTTTGCTAATCTTAATCCCATCCCATTCTTATAAGGTAATTTGATTTAATGAAAGGGTATTTAGGTTGATTTTATGGATTAATTAGGTTAAGGTATGAATTAACTCAATTAATTAACCCTTACCTATATCACCTTAAAGTAATTAACTAAATAATTATGAGCTCATGTAATATGCAAATGAATGAAATGTAAATTGGCAATGGTCCTTTGAAATAAAAGGGTCTAATATAATTGGCTTACAATTAATAGTTAATTAAGATTAAGAAACTTAATTACTTTTGTGATTTTCCCACACATACAGACAAATCATAATTTTATTAAATTTCTTTAGGCTATTGAACACCTAAAGATCTACCCATGAATTAATTAGGTTCAGATGTGTTTTAAACATTAAATAAAATAATAAAGTAATTACTTAATCCATTAATCCATAATTAATTTCTCTTGCAAAAGTGAAGGAAAGTTAGGGAAAAGATAATGAGAGAAGCCCAAATCCAATTCCCTAAGCCTCCTCACTGTTAAATAGTGATAAATGAACTAATTAATTAAGTAGATTACTATTCATACACTTAATTATTACTTAATTAAATTAATAAGATGATTAGGGCTTAATCAATTAATTTTTATAATTAATTAAATAATAAATCCCAAGAAAAATAGGGGAGGCAGAGGTCATCCCCATAAAAAATCTCAGAAACTTTGAGGTTAATTAATTAATTAATTAGGGTAATTAACTTTTCTATTAAATCTTAATTGAGCCTAACTTACTATTCCAAATCAATTAAGGATCATTTTAATGGATTCCTCTCTAAAATATCTTTAAAATAAGCCATTATTTATATTTTTTAGAATTTTCTACAATTAGTTATGAATTATAGAAGTTTCAGCCTTAAAAACTAATTAATTAATCTAATTAAGCCTTAATCCCATCAACGCCACATGACGCGTTGGCACGATGCACTTTCCATGTGGCATGGCACTATGGGATTGACTATTTAAGTAGTCACATCCACGACTGACACAGCTGGCGGTGGGATGCGATATTGATCTCCACCGTCCGATCTCGGATTGGATGGTGCAGATCAAAACCATAGCTAATAACGACTCGAATCAACAGATCTAGCGTGACCTAATCAGAGCCGTCCATTTCAATCATGCAGAATAGACAGCCCATGATCTCTCTTCCTACGAGCGACGAACGATGGAGATCGTCTGCCATGGATCGCTCAATCCAAGCTCAGATTCACTCCAAAACAACCCCACACATTCGCACAAGGGATCAACAAAGATCCAACGGCTAGAATCAGCTCGCATGCAACTTTTATTTACAAAGCTTTAACCTATTTTAAGCTAAAATCTTAGTTTCATGAAAAAATACCTCACCGGAGCTAAGACCGACAGTTCGTATGCTTGAGGAAGCTTCGTCTAGTTGAGACGAAACACTATTAAGCAGCAATTGAATTGATTCAACGTAGATTGCTTGGAAGGCCAATGATCGAGCTTTGGATGTTCTACTTTGGTTGAAGTTCATCCTCTGGTGGCTTTGGAGCTTGGGAAATTACTTGGGTGGCTTCGATGATGTGCGTGGAAGGTGTGTGTAAGATCAATTAGGTTTTGGATGAGAAATGAAAAAGTTGGAATCAAAGATGAGCTCCCCTTTTTATTGGATTTGCATGAGAAGAGGAAATCCAAAGCGGGGAGGGCTTGGAATCACTCTAGGGAGTTTTGAAAATACTTAAGAGGCTCAGACGAAACAAATTGTGTGATTTCCCATGAGAATTGAGGGGGTATACCCCTCAATTGGCTGGGGTGGATGGACGAGATTGCTTCCCCAATTTCAGCCAGCCAGCCACCATCAGAGCACTGGAGTTGTCCCCATCAGGTCCACGTGGCTCTGTTTGAGTGGAGGAGTGCTTGGGAGGTGGCTCAAGGCTTGACATGGCTGGTTGTAACTCCCTTGATCCTTTGGTTTCTTGGCTTGGAAGGGAGGTGAGTTAGCTCACCTCCCTTCGGTCCATGGCATGCCTAGCCCACTTAGAGTGGGCTAAGTGGCTTAGGTGATGCCCTATTTGGGTGCTTGATGGCTGCTAAGGATGATAGGAGAGTGGACTTTGCCAATTTTGGAAAAATCCCACATGGGAGGCATATCTAAGGGGGATTTGCCTTGGGTTTGGCTCCAATTGGGTTTGGGCTATTTTTGAGCTGACCTATGATGGGTTTAGGTTGGGTTAGGTCAGGTTGCAAGGTCCCATGGGTTGATTTTATGAGTTTTGGCTCAATTTGGTCAAATAGGTTAATTTGAGTCATGTTGGGTTAGGTTTACCAAGTGAACCAAGTGGGTTCAAATGATAAGGCTTGATTAAGATTTCAGGTTGGGTATTGGTTCAAGCTCAATTGGTTAGCTAAAAATGATTGTAGGCTTTGGTTTGATCTTGGAGAAATTCAATTGAATTTAGATTGATTTGAATTTAGCTAAGGTTAAGGCCATGAAATTCAATCATAAGGTTTAAGAAGGGTTTTGAGCTTGGATTTGATCGTGAGATTGATTATGAACTTTGGAAATTTGATATTGAATTTAGAATTTGGAATTTGGGGTTTAGTTTAAGAAGAAAAGCATGGATTGAGTTTAGGCTATAGGGTAGACAAGTCTCCCTAAGTCCCTATGACATAACCCACTCCTAGGACTAAACCTTCTAAGTCTCTAGGCTTTGGTTAAGTGTTCACCTATTCACAAGAAGTGACTTAGGACTAAAAAGCTCTTAGTGTCTATAAGAGTCCTAGATCTATGCTAAGAAGGTTGAGAACTCACCCTAAAAGTGAGGTCAATAAAAGGACTCCCAATAGGTGTGATGCAATTGATAAGGCACATCGCATGTATTAGCGTTGATCAAGATGATCACTAATGTTTGAAGGATTGGAAGCACTAACATAAATGATCTATACCTAAACCTAAGATGTAAATAGAATCATGATATTAGTGCAATGCAACTCAACTTATGCCAAGGGCGTAAGAGAGGAAGGAGGGATCCATTGAGGGATGAGGTATGTGAACCTTCCAATATGGAAGCAGGTTCGGGTTATCTGGTGGGGATAAGGGTTTGAATTTGATCATATGATTTGGGGGAAGAAGAGCCATTGGGGATTAGAATCTAGAATCCATCAGGGATGGGTGCATGAACCTTCCACTAGGGAAGCAGGTTTGAGTCATATGAGTTTGATTTAATGGAGGTATCCACTGGGGATAGGAGTTGGTTAGATTTGCTTGGTAGGCATCCACTGAGGATGAAAATTTGATTTGATTTGCCTAATTATGATTTGAGGCTCCATTGAGGAGAGGATATGGTTTGGTTTAATTTGATTTGAGGTTGAGGGCATATCTGCTAGAGATATGAGCTCGAAGCTGCAGGGGATAAGGTGAATTTAATTTATGGACCCTGTCAGTGTGTGATGGATTCACTGAGAAGGGGTTCAGCCTTAGCGTATCTCAGATTTATAAATCCAAAGGGGGCAATCTACCATCCATATGATATGATTATCCAACCTAAAGGGTGCCTTTCAGTGTGCAACAATTGAGCTAAGAAGAAAGTGTAGTAGACTTACATCTTCCAAAGTGGGAGCAACCACTGGAGTGATCTGTTGGTAGCACAATAAATCAAACCCAACCAATGTCAACTACTGAGTGAATGTCCTTGTGGACTCATATAAACTCAAAAATAGTTAGAAATATGATTTTAATTTGATGGGCCCTATCAGTGTGCGATGGATCCATTGAGTATCTAAGGTTTACAAATCCAAAGGGATAGTCTACCAGCCGTGGGGTAGAGCTAACCAACCTAAGGGGTGCCTTTCAGTGTGCAACGACTATGCTAGGAAGAAAGCATGTATAATTACATCTTCTAAGGTGAGGAGCAGTCGCTGGGGTGATATGTTGGTAGCACAACAAATCAAACCTGACCTAAGGCTGTCCTGCAACGGTTGTGCTGGAAGGAATGTGTAGTAGACTTACATCTTCCAAAGTAAGGATGACCGTCGGGGTGACCTATTGGTGGCACAACAAATCGAACTCGACCTAAGGGCGACTATTGAGAGAGTACCTCTAGGGACTTATCTCAACTCAATAGTAGTCAGGAGATCCTATATGGAGTTTTGCTAACACTGCCCCAAAGATAGGATGTCTGCCTGGGAAAAGGTACCACTAGGGGTGTCCTCCGAATCCACAAGAAAATATATATTATTTATTTTATGTTTGAGTGGGCCCTATTGGTGTTCAAAGGACCACATTGAGAAGGGGCTTATATCAGCCTTATTCTATCTCAAACATACTGGACCAAGGGAAAATCTGTATATCTGTAAGATGAATTCTCCAACCATAGGGGTGGCTGCTAGGAAAGGGGGACTGCCCAATCTAAGAGTAATCCAGGTAGTGTCTAAATGGGGTAGCAAAGAACGTGATCCAAATAGAATGCCCATAAGGGAGGTGTCACTAAGGGAGTTATCCTAGACCATGTAGAAGAAAGCCTATAGGTGTACGGTGGCCGACTCAAGGAGAAGGCGTGTAGACTTACACTGTCATGAGTGGTGTATCCACTGGGTGGGTCACTGTCAGTATAGCGAGAACCAAATAACCTAAGGTACTCGTCGGCTTGTAGACTTACATCTTCATAGATAGAAATGATCATCAGGATAGTTTATTGTCGGCAGGACATATGTTATCCAACCTAGGGCGACTACTAACCAAGGAGTCCCACGGAAGGACTAGACTCAGAATTAAAGTAATAAGAAGGAAAGGAGCTAATAGAGGACTTATCCTAAACCTTAAATATATTCGACCCAGTCAGTGCATAATGGCTAGTTCAAGAAGAAAGTGTAGCAGACTTACATCTTCTTTAACAAAGTCAATATGTTGTAGCTTACTGGTCATGCAAGTAAGGCCTACCAAACTAACAAGGTGCTCATCGGTTTGCAATGATCAAGTTAGAAAGAAAGCATGTAGACTTACATCCTCCTAAACAAGAAATCACTTGGGTGACACACTATCAGGGTAACATGTCAGCCTGACCTAGAGCAGCTATTGAGTGAGTGCTGTTGGGGGCTTTATCCCAACTTGAAGCAGCCCGAGACAAAAGATATGTGTTTGTTTTATGTAGTTATGTGTAGTTTGTGTTTGTGTTATGTTGATCAAGGATATGATGTAGCTCGGGTTCCTTACACCTTCCCTAAACACATCTTGGCAGATTCACAAATAAAGATGTTTCTCAAGACAGAAGATATGGAATTTGAGATGAAACTTTCATTAATAATTATTTTCAAATAAGATTTATGGATAATATTTCCTTAGATAGAGCCTGTTGATTGAAAGCATTGGGTGCTCTCCCTTATGATTTATGAGCTGATAAGATCCTCCTTGGTAGGCCTTCTCTATGGCGAAAGAGCCTTCTAAAGTGGGTTCAAACTTGCCTCCCATCTTGCGACAAGTAACAATTAGTCTCCTTAGAACTAAAACAAGCTCTCTTACTTGAAAAGTTCTAGGACAGACCAACTTGTTGTGAGCTTGAATAATTTTGACTTTGTACAACTTGAGGTTCTAGCATGCCCATAGGTGTGTCTCCTCCAAACCTTCGAGCTCTTTTAACTGCAACTTGACATTCTACTCCATGGTGATCTTGCTACCCACAGCTATCCTTAGTGATGAGAGTTGGACTTTTAATGGTAGAACAACTTCAAACCCATGCACAAAAGAGAATGAGGTAGATTGAGTTGGAGTTATGTTTGTGGTGCAGTAAGCCCATAAGGCTTCAACTAACTTCTCATGCCACTATTGTTTATTATCATCGAGTGTCTTCTTTAATGTATGGATGAGAGTTTTGTTGAAGGCTTCTACCAAGCCATTTACCATCGGATAATAGATGGTAGAATATCTCCAATATATGCTGTGACTTCAGGAAAAGCTGTTGATTTTGGTGCTCTTGAATGCAATACCATTATTGAATATAATTCTTTGAGGTACCCTGAACCTATATACAATATGGTTCCTGAAAAATGGGAGCACATGCTGAGCTATGAACTCTTTGAGTGGGATTTCCTCCACTCACTTGGAAAAGTAGTCGGTGGCAGCTAGGATAAACTGATGACCATTAGAAGAAGGAGGATAAATCAGATCCACTATGTCAGCACCCCAACGCTTGAATGGCCATGAGGCCAATGTAAAGTGTAGAATGTTAGGTGGCTGGTGTAGGACCACACCGCGCACCTAACATTTATGGCATCATCTAGCTACATCCATGCAGTCTATGGTCATCAATGACCAGTAGTATCCTAGTCTCTTGATCTTGGCTTTCATCTTTGGACTGGATTGATGAGTTTTACATAAACCTGAGTGTACCTCAGTCACAATCTTATGAGCTTCATGTTTGTCCAAATAATGTAACTACATAAAATCGAAGGATCGCTGATATAAGGTGCCATCCACGAGAGCGTAGGAAAAGGGCTCTCTACTTCATCTGATGGGCTCGTGAGTTCTTTTAAGATAGTTTGCCTATATTTAGATAATCTATGAATGGTTGCCTCTAATCTGACTCATCATCCTTTTTGGCAATGACAACCTCCCCTTCAAGAGAGAGAGTCTCTCGATGAGTTCAACGTCAATAAGAGATAAGACTTGTCTATTTTGTACCCTTGTTGGTATGGACTCATCTTCTGGACATGCCAACTCCTTGGCGAGTTTGGCTAAAGAATCTGCTATAATATTTTCTCCTCAAGGAATCTTGTAAATGGCAACCTCTAGGATTTGGGCCAACAACTCCATAGTGTAGTTGTGATAATGATGGAACTTAGGCTTTATAATATTATAAGACGTAACAATTTGGTTGGTGACTAATTGAGAATTCCAAAGATGTTGATATCCTGGATGCTTAGAGTAATGGCTAACTTCAGACTGACAATCAGAGCCTCATATTTGACTTCATTGTTGGTGCATGGATTAGACAGATGATAAGAGAATCTCATCACATCGCAATTCAAAGTTAAGAGACTATTCTTACCCCTGCCTTCCCTGGTATGGTAGATCGTAGTTCTTCTCCCCTTTGAGGAAAAGTTGCACCATCAAAGTATATCTCCCAACGGTGAATGCTAGTGTCTCCTAAGTTCATGATTTATTCATTAGGGAGGTCATCACTAAGTGGGGAATCAACAGGAAGTGGGTGTGCTGCTAAGAAATCTACTAGTGCTTGTACTTTCACCTCATAGAGAGGTACAAAAGTAATATCAAACTATGATAAAATCATGGACCATCGTGCCAACCATCCGGATAGTGTCAGCCGTGTCATGAGATATTGTAGTGGGTTGATCCTAGAGATCAAGTTCACCTTATGAGAAAATATGTAATCCCATAGCTTTTAGGATGCAAATATTAAAGCTAAACAATGCTTTTCAATGTGTGGATAATTTTTTTCAGTAGGGATTAGATGATGGCTGAGATAGTAACATGCATTTTCTTTCCCTTCATCTTGGCTTGGGCCAATGAAGCACCAAGGAAGTTATCTAATATAACAGTGTAAAGGATCAATGGCTTGCCCGAAATAGGGGCTGCCAGAACTGGTGGAGTCATCAGGTAGTGCTTGATGTCTTCGAAGACATGTTGACGCTTGTCATTCCACTTGAACTTAGCATCATTTTTGACAAGTGTTGAGAATGGCTAACATGTTCTTGATAGGTTGGATATGAAGCATCTTAGATATGCCAACCACCCTTGGAATGATCTAAGTTGAGTTAGATTTTTAGAAGGTGGCATTTCTAATATTGCCTTGATCTTCTCTGGATTGATTTCAATTCCCTAGTGTCAGACAACAAACCCAAAGAATTTTTCTGAAGCTATTCTAAATGCACACTCAAGGGGATTCATTTTGAGGTTAAATTATCTTAATAGTTTAAAAACTACTCTCAAGTCAAAGAGATAGTCTTCATTTTCTTTACTTTTGACTAGATCACGAGATTCGACTTGATGATGATGATAAATGAGTTCAAAGATTCGAGTCATGCCCGTAGTAATCGACACTTTTAAGGCTGAATGGCATGACCATATAGGAAAAGATTCTGACCGGGGTTCAAAAGGTAGTGTTTCATTCATCTTCATGGGCCATCTTTATTCAAACATAACAATCAAAAGGTAATTCTATTAAATATTTATATGAATCATCCTCAAGTTTTACATCAACTTCTTGACTTAAGGATGATGCTCCGAGAAAGAACCTCTGAGTCTTCACATCTGTGGATGACTTAGGAGCTTCCTTAACTACCAGACCCTCAACTTTCTATAAAGAAAGTGATGTTAGAGCTAAGGTTTCCAACTGATGCTTGACTATTTCACATGTAGACTTGGTTACATTTATGCTTTGCTTTGGAGCCCGTCTTCATCACTATCCTACTCAAGTGTCACATCAAAAGGGATATGCTACTGAGAAGAGTTGGCTGGTGTGCTAATCACATAAGACTCATCCTCTAAACTAGATTCTAAGTCTATGTGGATATCATGTGTACTCTTAGTGGCTGGGACATACCTCCTATTGGGTATCTAATAGGGAGGCTTTCCACCTTGGGGGCTGCCTCTAAACTTTCCTCTTCATCTGCCTGGTGGAGGTCGGGTCATCCTACTCATATGCTCGATTAGAGAAATGAACTGTGGGTGGAATCTAATGTCAGGCTCTATATCTTCCCTTAAGTCCATTTCTCGCTCCCTTTTATTTTCTTTTTCTTTCTCTTTTTTTTTTCTATTTCTTTTTCTTTTTCTTTCTTTTTGTCCCTCCTAGGGATCTTGACTAGGTTCACGAGAATGGACTTGTTGGTTTTGGGGGAGGAAATAGGCTGCATCCTCATATCCCGATCTCATGAACTATGAATAGTTTAAGATCTCCTTTGACGTAGTACTCAATCCCACCTCTCATAAACTTCATGCACTAATGTAGAGAGAATGTAACTGTGTTATTTTCATGTATCCACAGTCTCCCAAGCAAATCATTGAAAGATGTATCTGAGTCTATCATGTGAAACTTAGATTTAGTCTTCGAATCATCTTTCTCCAATGGCAACACTATGGAGCCTATGACCCTCTCACCTTGTTCATTCAATCCTCTCAACATCATCCTCTCTTTTTTTGAGTTTGGAGATATCGATCCTCAAGTAGCAAGGGTTCTTAGACTCATAATGTTGACTGATGTACCCTGATTAACCAGAACTTTTGATAGCATGTATCTACCAACATCCATAGTAATGTAAAGAGGGAGGTTGTGCTCGGTTATCCATAAAAGTAGGTCTTCATCATTGAATGTAACTCCTAGGATGTCTTTCGAGTGGTGTGGCTCCTCTTTCATAGCGGTCAACTAAGGCTGTTAGTTTAGCTCAAAAATTGAATTAAAATTTGGATCGGATCGAGATCAAATTGATTACATTGAGCTAAACTATGAGCCAAAAATTTGGATCGAGCTTTTTTTCGAGCCGATCTTGAGCCAGGCATAGATCGGATCAAATCAGCTTAAGATTGGATCAAATTTATTTATTATTAAAAATATTTAAATTTATATATAATATTTTTAAGTTTGTAATAATAAAATAATTCCTAAAATTAAGTGTATAGAATTGTAACTTGTAATCTATTAAAATAAATATAATATATTTATAATTATAAAAATTATTTCTTTGAAAATCATATTTTTTTTTCATTTTATCCACTTAATTCAATTTTTTTTTAATTTTTTAATAATCATTTTTATTAAATTCAAACTACTCAATTAAAATAAGCCAACTCTATTCGAATTCGAGCAAAAAAAGTTTAAAATGTTCAATTTAAGCTAGATTGAAATCAAAATGAGCCAGCACGAAATTGATTAGAAAAGCAGCTAATCAAATTTTGACAGTCGATCTCGAGCCACTGAAAGTATTTCGATTTGAGCCATGACTCAAAATTGGCTCATTAATAGCTCTACGGTCAACTGAGCTAAGCATATCTATGGATTAAGTAGGGCCTTGATTAGAGATTCCCTCATCTCTTTGGATAAGACAAAGGAGTCATATATGCTTAACTTAGCTCGTAACTTTTTAAGATGAGCTAGGACGTTGTAATCAACTCTGACTTGGTCCTCTATAAGCATATCCATAGGTGAAGCATCTTGTGGAGGGGCTATGCTCACTGGAACCAATGACTTGCTTACCCTTAACCTGAGGTGCTACCCTAGGTGATAGAACTTTGCCACTACATAGGTCGACTTCAGTGACTTCTTGGAATGATGAACTCATGAAAAGTTCTACCTTCTCACCAGGTATACCTACAACTTCTCCTATGGGATACTCGGAGCCGGTCAACTCTAAGTCAATCTCAAGAATTGAACCCGATTAATTTAGAAAAGAAAAGTCCGAATATGAATTAGAAGAGAGAGGATCATAATTACTAGAGCTATTATTATTTTCTAGACTTGGTGAGTTTTCAACAAGAATAAAATCAAGAGTATCAAAAATGGAGAAGATGTAAGTAAAATTTTCTTTGTTCATTGATTTCTTTTTGTGTGGAGGTACATGATAGAAATCAAGCAAAGTAAGCAGATTAAGAGATTTAATGCCCTTGCCCATTGATACACCACTCCTACTAGTAGAAAAGGAGCTAGTAGAAGAAGAAGAAGTAGCTGCAGCAGTGGATGGAGCAGTGACTCAAATGATGGTTGCGCTACTGAACTATCCCGAACAAGTATAGTGAGCTGCTACTGCTAGGTTGTCACCTTCTTCAAGTTGTCTTTGGTACTTACAAACCTTCCTTGATGTTAAAAGTTTGAGTTACCTCAAACACCTATAAAGAGAGTTTCTTCATCTTAGAAATAACTTTTTTTATAGGTTCAGAATAAGGCAATATCCCAACCTTCTTTTATCTTAAGAGGATCGCAAGTATCCCCAAGAATTACCCTTATAGAATTGGATTATTGTTATAATAAGTATTCCTTAGGGATAACTACATCACTTGACTTGTAGCTATGCTCAAGCCAGTCCTTAAAAGTAATACAATCCTCTAAGACATGGTAAATCATGCAGTGGTAGGGGCAATAGTTAGGATCATTACTCTTGCGCACTTCCTCCGGCCTCTTGTGCTCTGGTAACTGAAAGTCAGGTTTCTTTAAGAGATTCTTAAAGATTTTCCTAATTACCTCCCTCTTGAATGAATATGGCTTATTCAATCTATCAGAAAGAGTAAGTGGGTAATAGCTACCTGGCGGTGAGTAGAAGTACCGCTGCTAGGTAGACTGCTGAGGTGGTGGGAATGGTCATTGTGGCGGCTGATATGATGACCGAGATGGTGGAAGAAGAGGTGATAATGGAGGTTGCTAAGCTTGGGATCTCTCATACTTTGACTCTGACTGGCTACTTCCCTTTATCCACTGACACAATTGTCCTTGGCTTCTTCTCAAATGCCTTTTATAGCTTGGGCCGAGATGATTGGTCATTAAAGGGCAATTATTCAGCTCCCTCTTGCAGGCTAGCCGTCTTGTTGATTAGTTTCTCAAATATTTTGATGGTAAAGCCCTTAAGCATGAAGATGACTGGACCATGGATATTCTAAGAAGAATCTTGATGGCGTGCTATTTGGATAGCTATGGCTCGGATTTCATGCTTAGGTTGTACCACCTGAGAATATAATCAACAAGAGACTCATTAAGATTTTACTTCACTATAATGAGGTCGCCTACAATCACTCTTTGCTGAGCTCCAGTAAACCTTTTGATGAAGAGGTACTCCAACTCAGCAAAAGTCCTCAACGAACTGTTGGGCAGTTTGGCATACCAATCAAATGCAACTCCTGCTAGGTTGTTGACAAAAAGTCTGAATAGGAGTGCGTCACTGCCACTGGCATTGCAGCATCTGGCTCTAAAATGTGTGATATGCTGATGCGAGTTTCTACTTCCATCAAAGATCTTGAAGGAAGGTGACACCAAACCCTTGGGGTATTGAACTATAATGAATTCCTCCGAGTATGGTCTACCCTTTGAAATGGATGAGCTCCCCCTAGCTTACGCCATCACTTCGCTCACCTACTGCTCTATCATATGCTTGATATCCTTTTCATGCATGGAGGTGCCATCTGTGACATTCTTATGTAGGTTACCATCATTATCCTCTGTGGGGGTGCACTTAGGATGGTCTAAGGTATGTACCAACTCTGGTCAATCGGCTACCATAGAGAAGGATGCGAAAATGGGGCTGAGGTCTGTAATGCTAAAATCACTACCATCAACTCCTCTACTTTGTTCTCCATCTTATTTATGTGATCATTCTTTTGCTTGAGCTGGTAGAAGAGGTGCTGAGTTGAGTGAGAAGTGTCACCTTCCTCGAGCATGACACCTTCCTAACTATGCTGATCTCGCTATAAGGACCCTAGTGTATCAACCATGTAGATCTCAGTTGTGTCATCCCACATGTCATCCTAGTTAGGATCAAAGCGGACTCTATTTTCCTCTTGATCTGAATAATCACTGCAGAGAATTTATCTATTCTTGGCAAAGTAGTTCTCTAAGATATCATCTAGTAATCAATCTACTATGCTTGGTTGGACCGGCACGAACACCTGCTGACGGCTAACCATAAGGCTGTGCTCATCTGACTCTATGCATCGGATGTTGCCTAATGATAGAAATTCTTCACTAAGAGGATAAACTATCATGGGGACTATATCCGTGTCCCCTCCCGTCTCTCTCTTTGTCTGTGGTGGAAGTGGTGCGACCACGACACTCTTGGGTTGCCACTCCTTCCTAACCATAGTTGAGGCAGGGGATCGAGCAGTGGAGCTCAATCTTACCACAATAGGTGGAACGGATGAAGTGGGATCCTTATGCCATAGCTAGATTACCAATGGGGATGGTCTTTCCCAAAATGGGGGCTTTTGAAGCTTGGCGAGGGTGGTAGATGCTGCAAGCTGAACGAGTAATGGAGGATGGTGAGTGGAGCAGTGTAATGGCAACCCCGACTGTCTCTCAACTAAAGACCTCCTCCTATGTCAAACTGTACCTGTGAGAATAATGTTGTCTAAATGATCAACCCTGATAGGGTGGTGATCAAGAAAGTCCATCGTGGCAAGGCCGATCATGATCGCTCACCTCCTCTCTATCTTGCCCACTTGGGCTGATACTCGAGCCTCAGTGACTCTCTCACTGTAGATATGGTCACTAACACTCCTTAGAATCACTATCCTCAAGCCAAACAATGCTCCAGACTTTGAGCATCCATATGCTCTACCCACTCGACGAAGAACAGTCCTAAGATCGGCATAGGGCCTCTTACGCTCCCTAGCCGGTACCTCAAAGTGTGCTGGTGGTGGAGGTGATGTAGCGATCCTCTTGTAGTCATCCTCTCTATCTGAGGCTGAGGGGTTGAAACCTACTGCCACTCAGGAGTAGAGAGGTCTCACAGGGAGAACCCTCCTCAATGATGTGGGAGGCAGCATCGATCTCCCTGACTGCTCGCTCATGATGTTGCTTATCCTTTCAGTTTTTATTGCGGTACTACATGTAGGTGAGCAAAGTAGAGAGAGAGAGAGAGAGAGAGAGAGAGAGAGAGAGAGAGAGAGAGAGAGTTGGAACATATCTCAAAGGTTGAGGAGATTATCTTAGAGGACAAGATAGCCTTCCCCTTTGGGTTGACCGAAGAGGAGGTAGTAGCTCTCACAAAAGCTATGATAGGGGCAACTAACTAAACCCATGCTGAAACAACTGGTACTGACACTGACACTGATCAGGATGTAGGAATCACAGTAGCCTTCCTCTTCAGTGAGGGGAACTCAGAGTCAGATGGAATGGCAAAGCGAATAAGTGGCGTTTGTCCCGCCACCTCCTCCCTGCTAACAATTGTGAGGCCTGTCCCCTCACAAGTAACTCAAACTCCCTCAAAACCATGACCAAAGTATATCAGACATGTGGCAGAAGTCATGGTGAGATTGTCTTGATCTAAGGCCAGATCTACACTAGAAGGGGAGGATAAAATAAACTTGCCGGAAGCCATAATAACTGTACTGATTGAAGTCTGAAAAGACTGACTATGGTGAAATCACTGCATTTATTGAAACACAACCAAGTCATTCTTTAATATTTTCCTTTAGTCATTAACTTCTAAATTTGATTTGGAATTTGAACCCATACTTAATAAATTTAGATATGCTAAGTTGGGTTCATTAAATTTTGGAGAGATTTTGATATTTGGAGGAGAGACTTTGCCATATTATTTTTATTTAGACCCATACTCAACAAATTTAAGTAGATTGAGCAGGGTTCAAATATTTGGATAGACTTTGGAAATTTATATATATGTTATATGTCTTGTTTAAAATTTTGATTTGGAGAATATTTACTTAGCAAATTTAGGTATGCTAAAATGTTTTCAATTATATGTTTGAAATTTTTTGTGAAACCATCTTTGCTTGTGATGATTGTCTGTTATGTGTGTGATATATGTTGCCTTGATTTGAAATGGGGGCTTTTACTTAACAAATTTAGGTATGTTAAGTAGAGGCCAAATGTGCTTGATATGTGTTTATTTTGAAAATGAGGCTCTTACTTAAGAAATTTGGTATGTTAAGTAGGAGCCAAGTGTGTTTGATATGTGTTGATTTGAAAATAAGGCTGTAACTTAACAAATTTGGTATATTAAGTAGGAGCCAAGTGTGATTGATATGTGTTGATTTGAAATTGAGGCTTTTACTTAACAAATTTGGTATGTTAAGTAGGAGCCAAGTGTGTTTGATATGTGTTGATTTGAAAATGAGGCTTTTACTTAACAAATTTGGTATGTTAACTAGGAGCCAAGTGTGTTTGATATCTGTTGATTTAAAAATGAGGCGCTTACTTAAACAAATTAGTATTAGGAGCCAAGTTTGTTTGATATGTGTTGATTTGATTTCTCTTTTTGAACAAAGAGAGGAACTCTTTATTTGACAAATATGGTATGTCAAATAGAGTTCAAATGTGTTATAATTTTGAAAGAGGGAAATCTATTTAACAAATTTAGGTATGTTAAATAGAGTTCAATTTATTTATTTTTATTTTTGAAAATGTGACTCTCATTTGAAAAATTTGGGTATGCTAAATGGAGTCCAAATGTATTTTGATTTTCAATACTTTGGAATAGAGGAATTCTACTTAAAAAAATGTGGGTATGTTAAATAGAATTAAATTTATTTTGATTTTCAAAAAGAAAGGAAACTCTTATTTGATAAATTTGGGTATGTCAAATGGAGTTTAAATATGTCTTGATTTTGTGTGATTTTTGCTTTTGAAAAGAGGGGACTCTAAGTCTAGCATATATGTAATATTCTAAGTGGACTTTCAATTTTATGTCATGATTTCATTTGAAAATAGAATATTCATTCAACAAATTTGGGTAAGTTGAATGAAGATAGATTTTCTTTTGAAAAATGTGCTTCTAAAAAAAATAAGAGATTCTTAAAATAATTGATTTTGATTTTGAAAAGAACCTCCATGTAACAATTATAGGATTTGTCAAATGAGGTTTGGTTATTTTTATGCTTTTTGAAAACTTCTTATGACCTTTGTGCAAATCTTTTGTTATGTAAATTTTGAAAAAGTGCTATTTTGCAAAAGAGGTTATTTTCTTAAGTATAAAATGAGCCTTGCCTCACCAAGCTAGTGGTAAAGAGGTTCAAAATTTTTAGTCATCTCCTTTCATTAATTAGTTTTATCTTTTACCTATTGGGGGATCCAATAAAGATTTCAAGACGTACATGGAGTGAGGTCTTAAAACCTAAAGAATTTTGGCTAGCTTTGCTTAAGGATGAAATAAGCTAAGTGACAATGGAAAGAAAGATAATTTCATATTTATATAAAATATAAGTCCACTATCTATGCTTAGAGATAATAATTGTCTACTAGAGATGGAGAGAGGAGCCATCCCTAGCGGAGTCGCCAGAAAAATCTATGGTGTTTATTTTTGGGATATATATAAAGGGTACCATGCATATCTAAGGGGGTACTTATTGAAGTGATCATGTATAACATTGAGGTATGATGTACCATCTTGAAAGATAGGGACCACCCTTCAATGGACCTAATCTCCTAATAAGGACTCCTAAGGCATGATGGGTCTTCGAATATACCAGAGATTTTTCTCTGACTTTACATGGATGAATAAAATAGGGTTTATATTAAATCGGGTTCTAAAGATCCATATGGGGGAAAGCCTCCATAGTTAATTACATCCCAAGGAAGATGAATTCTTTAAGAATACTCTCATTTAAAGTAGACAATTATTGTCTCCAAAGATTTTAAAGGTAAGACTATCAATAAGTTGGTCATGTTTGGAAAATTAAGTGGGAAAGATGAAGGAGGCTACTTATTTTGGAAGCCACAGGAGATAAGTAGGGAATGCTCATGATATTATGAGACATAGTGAGCATTCCAAAATATCCTATGGTTGGGCTTTATGTATTTGAAATTCAAGAGAATTATGTGTTTGAGTTGAAATTTTATTAGATTGTGAGGGCTTATAATCCACCAAAATAAGGTTAGGGAAATACCTAAGAGATGAGGAATTATGCTTGTAGCCTGAAGAGAAATAACTACCTTAGATCCTAAATATAGGGAGGTGGACCTTTAGCAAGAGTTAAAGCACGACCTAAATCTAAGTGAAGATGGGTATATGGTTTACCTCCACATGAGAGAGTAAACAACCAAACTGCTGGACTTATAACTGCCTAGTGTGGTAGCCAGCTAACTCCTCATACGCTTTAAAACTATGTAGGTAAGTTATATGATTTTATAAGATAGTTGACTTATTATTATTTAGAAAGAAACTAAAGCCCTTAAACCTGCTCCCTAAGAGACTAGAGCATGAGTGGTATGAGCAATGACTTAGTCTAATGCAAATATTTTCAAATTTTATTTGTATTCGACACTTCATTTTGGTGAAGGCCATAGGATTTCTTATGCCTAAATTCATGATGAAATGGATTATGGGAAAAATCAGTAGGAAAGAGGTGTTCTCCACCATAGAGGAGACCCTCAAAGGTTAGGTCTTCCCCTATCATGCAAGGATGGAAACCCTCGCTTAGCAAGAGTGAAGCATATGAATGCATGATATTAGACATGCAATATTCAGCTAAGGGGTTGCTAAATTTTTTAATTATATTGGTTTAATACCCAGGCTTTTATTATGAGGTTATGAGTTATTTAAAACTTTAGTTATGAGTTGTAGTTGGGTAGAAAATTTATTTTTTCCTAAGAGCCTAATCAGATCCAGGACATACAACAAACACCAATCATAAAGAAACTATGGAGAGGCATGCTATTTATATTACACAATTAAACATAACATCAATCACTTTTATAAATATAATGTAAAATAATAAAAGCTCGGTGCGGTCGGGTACTGCCGTACAACCCAAAAAGCAGAAATGAGTAGCCGAGCTTTACCCTTATACAACCCAAAATATGAAAGAATAATTATAAATTTGTTGACCTCACTTTTGAAGTGAGCTCTCAACTTCCTCATCATAGATCTAGGACTCTTATAGACACTAAGAGCTCCTTAGTCTTAAGACGCTTCTAGTGATTAGGTGAACACTTATCCTAAGCTTATAGACTTAGAAGAGTTAGCCATAGGAATAAGTTATGCCTTAGGGATCTAGGAAAACTTACCTACCCTATAACCTTAAACCTAGCCCTTGCTTCCTTCCTCAAACCAAACCTCAAATTCAAACCCAAATCATAAATCCAATTCCAAATCAAATGATTGAAGCCCCTGATTAAATTCAAATTCCAAAACCCTTCCTAAGCCCTTTGATTTTATCTTATGGACTTAGCCTTAACCAAATTCAAATCAACCTCAATTCAATTGATTTTCTCAAATAACCATCCAAACTTCTAAATCAAATCCCAATTCAAATTCCAAAATCAGATGATTGAAACCCAAAATCAAATTCAAATTTTAAAATCCCTTCAAAAGCCACATGAACCACCTTCATGTGCTTAGCCAAAACTCGCTTTAAACCAAATCAAATTTGGTTTATTTCTTTATAAATCATTCATTCCTTCATTTATATTCACAAATATATATGAAATCCAAATTCAAATAAGCCAAACAAACCAAATTAAGACCTTTCTTAAGCCATATGGACCTACCTCCATAAGCTTAATCAAATCTCAATAAATTAATCATTCTTTTATTTATATTCACAAATCACAAATATAAATGAAACCTATCCTCCAATGACTAAAAAATACAATTTAGCTAATTAAATTCCCCGCTTAAGCCCTTTTGACCCACATCCTTAAATTTGGTTAAGTTTGCTTCCAAATCACTCCAAACTCAATTGATTTTCTCTTGGATCATTTATATCTTCAATTATATTCACAAATATAAATAAAATATAAATCCAAATAGCAAAACCAATCCCAAATCAAATCAAATTCCTAATTTTAGCCCTTTTAGCTAATTTCTTGAACTTAGCTAAATGATATCCAAATCAACTCAAAACTCATAGATTTCTTCATGATTTAATCATTCCTTGAATCATTGTTCCAAATATAAACACAAACTATACTTATCAAGCCAAATCCAAGTCAACTCAAGTCAAGCACATGTTGACCCCTTTTTATTTGAAATTATTATATGTGCCAAAATCCATTTGACTCCAAACTAATTGCAATTGGATTTATATTTCAATCTTAGGCTCATATGTGGGTTCAACTAAACTTGAATCAAGCCAAAATCAAACCATTTAAGCCATTTAGATCCACTTGACCCAAAGTGACCTAAAGACCCTTTTTGAGCCAAGTTCTAATCATTTGACCAAGTCAACCTTTAGCTCTAATGAAACCTAAACTAGCCAAAACCCACCATATACCAAATTGATTGAAACCATTGATTAAAACCCATGCATAATCAATGATTGAACATGACCAAACCTTCAATTGAGCCAAACCAAGTCTAATTGGCCATTTGACTTAAGTTGACCCAAATTGGCCTAAAAAGCCAAAATAGTCAAACCATGATTTGATCCAAATTGATTACAATGAATGGCTCAAGTTCATCCCAAATCATCTATTGAACTTGACTAAAGCTATGATTGAGGCCAATTTAACCAATTGGTCAACTTGATCCAACGTAACCCAAATTGACCTAAAGGGACAAATTGTCCAAAATCCAAATTAAACTCAAACCAAACCAAACCAAAGCCTACAATCATTTTTTAATTAACTAATTGAACATGAACTAATACCTAATCTACCTTGATTTGGTCAAATTAGTCAAATTGGTCAACTTAGCCCACTTGACCTATTTGAATTCAAATGAGCCAAAATCAAATCTAAGCCAAATTAATCAAAACCACTTAAACCAAAACTCTTGAAAATATCATTTGAACCAAACTCAAGCCTTGGTTTGATCTAATTTGACCAATTGGTCAACCCAACCCAACTTGGACCCAATTGAACACATTTGACCATCTGAAGCCAAACCACTCCAAAACAACCCATGAGACCCTAGGAGTTGGCCAAATCCGACCCAAATCAGCCCTACATTTTTAAAACCAGTCCAAATCTAACTGGGACCCAACCCAAGGGAATTGACCATTAGACAAGCTCATTTACATTAGATTCTTGCCATAAGAGGCAAGGTCCACTATCCCATCACCATGGCAGCCATCCAAGTGTTAAATGGGGTCCACATAAAGATCAAAATTGGCTTTAAGAAACTTTGATTTATTTTAAATGAGTTTGTTTAATATGATTATCCTTAGGACTTAGTTGGATTGAATGAAATTACATGCTTGTGTTTTTTTATTTTCTCCCAGTCATGTTAAAATATTGTATGTCACTTGTATCCATGCATTCATTTCTTTCAAATTAATTAAATTAAAATGATTCCTTTATGTCAGTTTGCATGTATTGACTTAATTAGAAATATGTGTGGCTATTATCACTATTACATCTCAAATGTATTTTCAGAAGCTTATTAATGAATGTTAATGGTCATATTATTCTTGGCATCCCGGGGATACACGGCTTTAAGTAGCCCCAAGGAGGTTTCTACCTCACTCCCCTGGCGTGGAATAATGGCGACGTACCTATTTGATTTCATTCTTATGCACTTTGACATTGGAATTTAAATAGGGCTTTAATTCATTTACACAAATAAATCAATTTAATTAAATTCTACTTTTGCATGATTTTCATTCTTATAGTTGTTTATACATATGCATATATTTAAGAATAGTGGGTATATTAGTCTGGACATTCTGGGGATGCATGACTTTAAGTAGCCCCAAGGAGGTTCCTACCTCACTCCCCTGGTGCAAAACAATGGCATCGTACTTGCTTAAAACTTTTATACATTTGAATGTGTATTTAGATAATGAATGAAAACTCCATTTTTTATTAAAAAGACATGAATTCATATTTTTGTTAAAGTAGTTGGGTTAATTAGTCATATGATTTAGAGTTCTTTTCTTATGCTTTTGTATAAGAATTTAGATAGAGCTTTAAATTAATATGAAAAAAAATGATTCAACCAAATGAAACATTAATTCCAAGTATATTTGCTTACATTCATCATTTAAGTGTGATAAGATATAATTTGCATGTATAGGTTTGTTTAGGACTTAATCATATGCATGCCATATATACATGATGGAAATAAATGAATAAGCATGTGTTATGTGATAATAATTCATTCCAACTAATTTTAAGATGTCTTTCTAAATGAATGAGTATATTTTAAGTAAACTTAAACTTAGGATTAATTAAAACATGTAATAATCCATTCACTAAAGTAAATTGATTAATTAATTTTCTTTGGATGTGACTTAAGGTAGGGATAAAAGAGAGTGATCCCCTCTTTCTTTCTCTTTATAACACCTAGTTATTTTGTGTAGGTCAAATGAAACAAAAGAAAATATTAAGTAAAATTTATAAATCAACTAAGCCACTTAAAGTGAAATGAACCCTTCATAATTAAATCTCTTCATACATAAAGAATGATAACTCTAAAGCCTAGTTAGAACATACCACATAAGCCATAATACACACACATTAGATTAAATCACCACTTCTAGCTTTATGTTAGGGTGGTGCTTGGTTTGATGTATGTTTATTTTGTGATGTATTATTGTAGATTAGATGTTAGGGTGTATGCTTCATAGACTGGATGTTAGGACGTGATTAGCCTAATCATATTTTTTACAGAAGATTATGCTTAAGAGGTGCTTAAAATAAATATAAATTCTCTCTTTTGTAGGTTTCTTAACCCCTAAAGATAACATAAATTAGAACAGGTGGACTTGGTTACCCATGTGCAGGGTGCTAAGTCCAAATTATACATATAACTGCTTGGGTTATATGGTGTGTTTAGCTAACACTTATTTTGTAGATGTAGTTAGATTTTATTTTCCTATTTTTGATGTAATTATGCATTAGGAAATTGGTTAAGTGTTATAGGTGTTAAGGATGAACATTGGCCATAAGGTTTAATCCTAGGGTGCCATGCTTAGAAGCCTACCAAATCAAATGAAGCAATTCAAATGAAGAAATGGAGCAAAGACATAAGATATAAAGACATGAAGACCCCCATAACATTTAGAATTCATAATTTGTTATTATTCTTTCATATACCAGGATGTATAAGGGTAGAGCTTGGCTACTTATTTTTCTTTTCGGGTTATACTGCGGTACCCGACCGCACCGGCTTGTTCTTCCTTCACATTGAGTTTATAAATTGTTTGATGATTTGTTTACATTGTGCAATAGAAATGGTATCTATTTTCATAGTTTTTTCATATATGATGATTTAATGTTTGGCCTGGATCCAATTTGGCTCTTAGGAAAAAATAAACTTTTTACTCCCATCACAACCCATAACTAAATTTTTTAAAATAACTCATAACCTCATTTAAAGCATAGGTATTAAATCAATATAATTAAAAGATTTAGCAACCAATTAATTGAATATTGTATGCTTCACATCATGTATATCATATTATTTCACTCTTGCTAAGAGAGGATTTCCATCCTTGCATGAGAGCGGAAGACTAGACCTTTGAGGGTCTCCCTTATGGTGAAAAACACCTCTTTCTCTTTGATTTATCAAATTACCCTATTTCATCATGCATTTAGGCATATAAAATCTTATAGCCTTTGTCAAAATGAAGAGTCCAATATCAAATAAAATTTGATAACATTTGTTTTAGACTAAGTCATTATTTCATACCACTAATGATCTAGTCTCTTAGGGAGTGGGTTTAAGGACTTTAGTTTCCTTCTAAATAATAATAACCTAACCATCTTGCAAAACATATGACTTGACTACATGGTTTTAAAATATAGGAGGAGTTAGCCGGCTGCCACTCCAGGCAGTTATAAGTCTAGTAGTCAGGTGATTTACTTTCTCTTGTGGAGGTAAATAATATACCCATCTTCACTTAGATTTAGGTCATGCTTTGGCCCTTACTAAAGTTTCCTAGATTTAGGATATGAAGTTACTATTTCCCCTCGGGCTACAAGCATAAATTCTCACCTCTTAAGAATTTACACAATCTTGTGTTGTAGAATCATAAGTCATAGTTTTTCTAATAAAATTTCAACTCAAATACGTAATTCTCCTCAATTTCAAATATATAAAGCCCAACCATTGGATAGTTTAGGATGCTCACTAGGTTTCCTAGTATCATGAGCATCCCTTACTGATCTCCTTTTACCTTCGATAATAACTCTCTCCTTTTGATATATCCCACTTGATTTTCCAAACATAGCCAAATTATTGATAGTCCTATCTTTAAAATTTTTGGAGATAACAATTGTTTACTTTAATCGAGAGTATTCCTAAAGAACTCACCTTCCTTATGATGTAATTAATTATGGGGGCTTGCCCTATAGGGAACTTTAAAACTTGATTTAAATAAACCCTACTTTATTTATCCATGTAAAGTAGGGAAAAAATATCTGATACATTCGAAGACCCATCATGCCTTAGGAGTTCTTATTAGGTGATTAGGTCCATCATAGGGTATTGATTTTTATCTTTCAAGATAGTGCACTATTCCTTGATGTCGTACCTAATCACCTCAATAAGTACACCCTTAGATCTGTGTGGTGTCCCCCCATACACACACACACACATACATATACACATAAATCTAAAAATAAACACCATAAATTTATAATGAATAAATGCTATGGGGGTATTCTTTTCTTCATTCTTCTTGACTTCACATTTTGCTTCATGTCTTTGCTTCCTTTGATTTCGATGTGCTTGCTTTAAAGGTCTCACAGGGCCTCCCAAGATGAAGCCTTCTAGCCACTGCTCATTCTAATCCTCCATAAAAATAATCCTAATTTATAATACAAAATTATATTAAAAATAGGAAAAGTAAATCTAACTACACTTGCAAAACAAGTGTTAGTTAAACATACATACAATCCCAAGCAGTTATATATATAATTTGGACTTAGCACCATGCACATGGGAAACCAAGCCCACCTATCCTAGCTTAGATTATGCTTAGGGGTTTAAGCAACCTACAAATAGATCATTTATATTTATTTTAAGCACTTCTTAAGCATAATTACCGCATAAAATATGATTAGGCTAATATCGACTCAACATTTAGTCTATAAAATATACACCTTAACATCTAGTCTAAAATAATATATAACAAAAATAAAACATACATCATACCATGCACTGCCTAACATAAAGCTAGAAATGGTGACTTAGTTCTAATGTGTGTGTATTAAGGCTTGTATGGTATGTCCTAACTAGGCATTAAGGTTATGGTTTTGTAAATGTGAGAGAGAGCATTTAATCATAAGAGGTTGATTTCATTATAAGTGTCTTAATTGATTTGTGAATTTTACTTAACATTTTTTTTGTTTCATTTGATCTACCCTTAGCAACTAAATGTTATAAAGAGATGAAAAAGAGAGGATCACTTCTCTTCATCTCTACCTTAAGTCATTTCTAAAGCACATTAATTAATAAGTTCTCTATAATAAGTGGCTTATTACATATTTTAAATTAATCTTAAGTTTAGACTCACTTTAAATGATTCCATTCAAAATAAAAGGCATCTTAAGATCAGTTTGATTGAATTACTATCACATGACATCTGCTCAATCATTCCTTTCCATCACATGTAACATACATATGATATTAAATCCTAAGTATACCTACACATACAATATATTTCTTTTAGCACACTTTAAATGAAATATGCGTATGTGTATTTTGTAGAAAATGGGATTATCACTCATTAGCTAAATACACATTCAAATGTATAAATGTTTTTAGCAAGTACTTCGCCATTGTTAACTAGTGGAGTGAGGTTAAGACCTTCTTGGGGCTACTTAAAGCCTCGCATTCCATGAATGTCCAGACTAGATATACCCACTATTCTTGAATACACATGAATGTACTAATGACTACAAGAATAAAAATTCATGCAAAAATTATATTTCTTTCAATTGAATTATTCATACATGTGTTGACCTTTGGAGGGAGCTCTCAAGTTTCTCACCATAGATCTAGGACTCTTATAGACACTAAGGGTTCCTTAGTCTTAAGACACTTCTAGTGATTAGGTGAACACTTAACCTAACCCTAGAGACTCAGAAGAGTTAGCCATAGGAATAGTTTGTGCTTTAGGGATTTAGGAAGACTTGCTTACCCTATAACATTGAACCCGATCCTTGCTTCCTTCTTTCAAACCAAACCTCAAATTCAAATTCTAATTCCAAATTTCAAATCATAAATCAATTCCAATTCAAAAATATTTCCTAAGTCCTTTAATTCCCTTTTAAGGACTTAGCCTAAATCATGTTCAAATCAATTCAAAATCATGAAATTTTCTCACAACCCATTTATATTATCATTTATATTCATATAAATAAATGAAATATAAATTCAAATCAATCAAACCTAATCCAAAAATTCAAATTCAAATCAAAAATATTTCCTAAGTCTTTTAATTCCCTTTTAAGGACTTAGCCTAAATCAAGTTCAAATCACTTCAAATCCTTGAAATTTTCTCATAACCCATTTATATTTTCATTTATATTCACATATATAAATAAAATATAAATTCAAAAAACCAAAACCAACTCCAAAATTCAAACTCAAATTCAATCAAAATCCAACTTAATCCTTTCAAGTCAAATTCTTGAACTTAGCCAAATCAAACTGAAATCAAGCCAAACCCTTGATTTGTTTTCATGATTTAATCAATCCTTCAATAATGAATCCAAATATAAACACAAAATTTAATCATCAAGCTAAAACTAAATTCAAATATCAAACCCAAGTCAAATTCATGTTCATCGCTTTGAACTTAAAAAGTGTCAAATGAATCAAAACCCATTTTCTTATAGATCACTTACAAATGGATTTATATTTCAATCATAAATCCATCTGTGAGTTCAACCAAACTTGAATCAAGCCTTGATCAAGCCAACTAAACCCAATTGACTCACTTGACCCAAAGTGGCCAATTTGACCTACATGAACCAAAATTCAATTCAATCCAAATCAAAGTGAATCAAGCCAATCTAAACTTCATGCCATGTTTGTTGATCATTATAGGTTAATCAAGTATCATGAATTGGGTCAAACCAAGTCAACCTAGCATGTTGACCAAGTCAACCCTTTAACCCATATGAACCCAGACTAGCCAAATTACAACCTAAACTAAATTGACTGCAACCAATGACTCAAGTTCACTCTAAATTGATTATTTAACTGGAACAAAGCCTCAATTAAACCCAATTTGACCAATTGGCCAACTAGACCCAACCTAGCCCAATTGACTATGAACCTAACTTGACCTAAAAGGTCAAATCAACTTGAAATTAAACCAAACCAAAAATTAACCGAAACCAAAGCCTACAACATATTCCAAATGATTAATCAAACCCAAACTAAGCCCTGATTTAAGCTAATTTGATCAATTGGATCAAAGCGGTCAACTTAGCCCAAATTGACCTAAAGAATCAAATTGGACAAAATCCAAATTAAACCAAATTAATTGAAACCAATTGATCCAATATACTCTAAATAATCATTTAAACTTGACCCAACTCTTGGTTTGACCCAATTTGACCAATTGGTCAACCTAACCCATTTTGGCCCAATTTGACCGAAATGGGTCAAATTAACCCAAATTAAACCAAATAAACTTCAAATGACATGAAATTTGGTTAAACTTACTTTTGACTCATTTTAAATCTGTCCAAATCAAATTCAATGCCAAATGATCACTCTGCCCATGGGTCAAGGGCAACCCATGAGAAAAGACACTTTCTCAAGTGGTCATTTCTCTTCATTGGCCACTTGACACTCATCCATTAGTCCACATAGGCACCAATGACACTAATTTTTTGACCCAAAGAGTGGTTTGGGTAGCCATGACTCATGGAGAGGTGAAATCACCTCATCTCTCCCATTAGAACACTTAGCATAAAGGACTCTCACCTCCCCTTAGCTAGGATACCCATTTGTCCTTCATGGCAGCCACTTTCCATGGCTTAGCTAACCATAGGGAGCCACTTAGGATGATTCTCTTCCATTAGCAACCACCCCAAGACAAATGATATGAGTTTGGAGCCAAAATTTTAAACAAAAGGTTCATTTTCATTAACTTTTGATTCCAGGGCTTTAGAGGCTGAAGAAAACACCCATTCCTATCATTCTCCCTCTCATAGAGCTCTCAAAGCCATTGGCAATAACCCCCACTTCATTTTGGAGAGAAATACTCCAAAACTAAAGGGATTTCAACGAGGAAATGGTGATTACTGAAGAAACTTGATTTCGACATGAAGGAGAAGATCCAAGCTAATTCTAAGGCCTCTTCCCTCACTCAACAGCATGTTCGAGTCATCACCACTGCCAAAAATCATCCCCGGTGAGGTAACTTTAAAAAAAAAAAGTAGTAGGCCTTAGGATCTTTCATTTGTGATAATGTTTTGCATATTTTTTTTAGCAATTTACCCTAGATAATCTAGCATTTTTTACTTTAAATCATCCTAATTAGAAAATAAAATTTTTCTAGTTTGAATTGACGTGAAAATGGGCTCATTTGGATAAGTTTTCTCTTAGAATCCCTTATTTTTGCAAAAATAACCCTGAATTTACTATTCACCATCGAAGCATCCAATTTCATGATTCATGGATTGAAGAATGGATCGCCATCCGCCTTTGGATCACTTGCTGCTATTTGGACCGTTCGATTGCATGGTTCGCACGATAGGACGACTCAGATCACGCACTGATCGCGTGATCCCGCCTTCGATCACAATGATCTAGGACGGCGATCGACCATCCGAGCAAAGTATGTCGCTCGCTATGTTGACCAATCTTTTCGCCTCATCGACGCAGACCGCATGCCAATCGCGCACCACTTGCATATTATGTGTTATCAGCGCCAATCATTCCACATTTCACAAGAACCGCTAGGTGAGCTGATTGTGCTAAATACAAAAATTCAATTTTCTGATTTAAAAAAATACTTTAAATCACCTGAAACTTCAAAAATTCATAGAAAGTAAAATACTTAACCAAAAATTGCCGACAAGGGTTCGTCGAATTTGTCTTTCTAAGAGAAACTAACAAACCCAAAATCCTTAAATTTTATTGAATATTTTGAGCTTTATTTGAGTTTTAGTAAACATCAAAATTTATTAATTAAACCAAAAATACATGTCATATTAAGTTAAAACTTTCAGAGATTAAAATTGATGTTAAAATACACTTACCATAAAAATTTTAAGTCAAAATGACCATTGGATTAAAAGACATTAAATTTTGAGTGTCAAATGATTTATTTTAATAAAACAAATTAACAAAATTAATAAAAATCACTTAAATTAATTTAAACTTCCTAAATTCATAACTAATTGCATAAAACTCTAAAAAATTTGAACTCAACTTTATTTTAAAGATAATTTAGAGGTGAATCCAATAAAATTATTTTTAATTGAATTTAAATAGTAGATTTTCTTAATTAGGATTTATTTAAAAACTTAATAACCCTAATTACTCCCTAATGACTTCATTAATTTATTCCAAACTTCTCAAGAATGTTTAGTGTGATAACTTCTACCTCCCTTAATTTTCTAGGAATTTATTAATGAGCTAATCAAGGAAATTATTTAATGAACCCTTAATCACTCTTTTAATGTAATTAAGGTTAATTAAGCATGTGAAATGTGTTTTAATTCATTGATTAAGATAATTAAACATTGTTTAAGTGATTAGGAGGTTTATGAAATGATTTTGGGTTATTTTTCTTAAGCTATTTCCTAAATCCCTTTCTTCCATAAATCCAAATCTAATTAAGGGTTAACCCACTAATGATCTACTTAATTAATCAAATCAATTTCTCAAAATAAAAATTAATCTAGAAACCAATGCGTTCAATAATCTAAGTAACTTAAGGAAATCATACCTAACCCATATGTGTGGGAAGGGTTATGAAAATACTTAAATTAAACCCTTTAGCTTAATTAATCATTAATTATGAGTCAATTGCATTAGGTACCTTTCTTTTCTAGGATGCATTGTTGATTTAAATTCCTTGTGGTTTTATGTCATACATTGACTTATAATTATTTGATTAAATATGTTAAAGTGGTATAGGTAATGAGTAATTAATGAACTTAATCTACACCCTAACCTAACCAAAATATAAAATTGATATAATCACCTGAAAAATAAAATAAAACAATACACACATGTGGGAATGGGTTAGAATCATCAAACCTTCAAACACTTTCCTAATTCAAATCAAGCTCAAAATAAAATGAAAATCTCTTTAAACAACTTTTGATTATCTTTAAATGATCTTACTTCATAATATTATCTTTAAGAATTAATTAGAGTGAATGAAATTACATGCTTACATTACTTTATTTCTTTCCTAGCATGCTAAATGTGTATGTGATATGAGTTTCATACATCCATGCTTTTCTAAAATCAAACTCAAAATGAAATATTTTCTTTATTTCAAATTGCATATTTTGGCTAAAGTAAACATATGAGTGGTTATTATCACTATTAAATTCAAAACTATTTTCAAAATATATAAATCAAATACTTAAAACTGAAAATGTGCTACTTATAGTTATGAATAAGCTTGCATGTGGATATAAATATGAAGATGTGCATAGTGTACTTTTCCTTCTCTTTTCTTTTAGCATAATTTTGAATAGGATTTGGCAAAGTATATAGTTCATTTGAAAGGAATATAACACTTCC
The DNA here is from genome assembly GCA_021442155.1 of Cymbidium sinense. NCBI lineage: Eukaryota > Viridiplantae > Streptophyta > Magnoliopsida > Asparagales > Orchidaceae > Cymbidium > Cymbidium sinense. The sequence continues at coordinate 56,895,301 of CM038216.1, forward strand.
CTAACTCCATTCATATTCATACCTATGCTATTACTTAAACAAGGACATCCACACCTACACATATAAATTGCCTAAACAAATCAAACAAACAAATATAAACTATTGTATCTTTCTTTTCCATTCATATATTTTGTACACATGCTTGTATTTAAAGAAAGTGGTATATAAGTATGGACAACCCTGGGGTTGCGAGGCTTTAAGTAGCCCTAAGTAGGTCTTACACAATGGCACAGACTCAGATTTCATACACATACATATGTGCATGTGAAAAGTGGATAAGAAAGCCACTTTTCTACTTAATGAAAATCATGCATCATAAAGCATTCAAATTTTCTTAAGTACCTCACTTAGCATTCTCTTTCCATGGATTTCTTTTGTATATATGTATTTAAGAAAAGTGGTATATGGACAACCCTGGTTGCGAGGCTTTAAGTAGCCCTAAGTAGGTCTTGTACCTTACACCCTTGGTTAACAATGGCGCCATACTCACTTATGCTTTTCATACATACATATGTGCATGTGAAAAGTGGATAAGAAAACCTCTTTTCTACTTAATGAAAATTGTGCATCATAAAGCATTCAAATTTTCTTAAGTAACTCACTTAGCATTCTCTTTCCATGCATTTATTTTTGTACATATGCTTGTATTTAAGGAAAGTGGTATATTAGTCTGGACAATCCCGGGGTTACGAGACTTTAAGTAGCCCTAAGTAGGTCTTGTACCTTACACCCCTGGTTAACAATGACACTGTACTCACTTATGACTTTCATACATACGTGAGTGCATGTGAAAAGTGGATAAGAAAACCTCTTTTTTACTTAATGAAAATTATGCATCATAAAGCATTCAAATTTTCTTAAGTAACTCAATTAGAATTCATCATAAAATATGCTAAACATTCCCATTTGTATGTATAGATATGCTCAGGATCCATTCATATGCATGTTATACACATGTGGGAAAGAAATAAAATGTTGTGTGTTTTGTGATAGTAATTCACTTTACTTAATCTTAAAATGCCATTTGTTTTTGAATAGGTTTATTTAGAGAAAATATAAACTTAGGATTAACTAAAATACATATTAAAACATCCACCAAAAATAAAGATCCTTAATGAATCTACCTTAGAAATCGTTTAAAGTAGGGAGGAAAGAGAAGTTCTCTTCTCTTTTCCTCTCTTGACAACCTTTAGTAATTAAGTAGGTTCATTCAAAAAAAATCAAATCATCAAATAAAATTAACCCTTATCAACTAAACAACTTAAATGAGACCACCCTTCTAAGTTGAACCTTTTCACACTTAGAAAATTCTAACCTTAAAGTCTAGCTAAGCATACCACACATGCCTTACATGGAACACACATTAGGCTAAGTCATCACTTCTAGTTCTATGTTAGGGAGGTGCATGGTTTGATGTTTGCTTTTTTTGTGATGTGATGTTTTAGTCTAGATGTTAGGGTGTATGTGCGTAGAATGATTGGTTGGATGATCTAGTCTAATTATTATCTTATGTAGGGGATTATGCTTAAGGAGTGTTGTAATAAAATTGTAATTGCTTTTGCTGTGCAGATTACTTATACCCTTAAGCATAATCCAAAATAGGCCAGGAAGACTTGGTTACCCATGTGTAGGGTGCAAAGTCCAATTTATTTATATATATGCTTGGGAATGTGTGGTTTGTTTAACGAATCTTTATTTTACAGGATTTAGTTAGATTTACTTTTTCCCTTTTCATGTACTTTTGCAATTAGGATTTTGGAATGATTGTTATGGGGGATTAGGATGAGCATTGGTTATAAGGTCACATCTTATGTACCATGTGAAGCCTTTGGAGCATCCACATTCTAACCATCCAAAAGAAGGAACCAAAGAAGAAAGAAGAAAAGAAGCTTGATGACCCTCATAACAATGAATTCCTTGCTTAATTGTACTTAATTCATTTGTAATCCTGGTTGTATAAGGATAGAGCTCGGCTACTCAATTTGTTTTTGGGTTTATGCGGTGGTGCCCGACCATAAATTATCTTTTATTCTTTTGCATTAACTTTATAAAATGTGTGATGTTTTGTTTCGATTGTGCATTAAGATGATGTGTTTTCCTAGTTTCTTCCTTGCTTTGATGTATGACTTCGATGATGCTTAGGCTCTTAGGAAAAAATAAATATTCTACCAAATTAATCAATTCAAAATTAAAATAAATAGCTCATAATCTCAATTAAAGACTAAGTTAAAATCAAGATAAAAGAATTAGCAACCCCTTAGCTGGATGAGTATTTCTTTTATAACATCATGCACAAAAGCATCTTATTTTATTCTTGATTGAAGGTCTTCCACCTTTGCCAGAGAAACTTGGCTTGACCTTTGAGAGTCATGGTGGAAACACACCTCCTCCTTTCTCATTGATTTTGTCCAATAATCTTACTTATCATGCGTTAGACATATGAATTCTATTAGCCTGAGTCAAATGACTGTCCAAAAATGAAAATAACATGTAATATGATTTGCATTAAATTTAGGTCATTTGAAGCATGCCTTTATATGATATAGCCTCTTAGGAAGTGAGTTTAAGGACTTAGTCTCTTTCTAAATAAATAACAGCCTAGCTATCTTGCATAAAGCATAAGACTTGCCTACATGCATTTAAAATCATAGGAGTTAGTTGGTGGCCATCCCCAGACGGTTGTACATCCAAACAATCGGGTGGTTTGTCCTTTCTTATGGAGGCAAACTGAATACCCATTTTTCGCCTTGGATTTAGGTCATGCATTGCCCCTCGCCAGAACTCCCTAGATTTAGGTTTTGAGGTTACTTCTCCCTTCTATGGGCCAAAAGCATAAATCCTCACCTCATAGGTATTTTCATAACATTGTATTGTGGAATTATAAGCCCTAAAATTCAAATAAAAATTCAACTTAAATAAGTAATTCAATTTAAAAAATGTAAATCCCAACCAAAGGATAGTTTAAGATATTTACTAGGCTTCCAGTATCTAAACATCCTACTCACCTCCATTTGGCTTGATAGAACTCCTCCTTTGATCGATCCACTTGATTTTCAAAATAAACTAATCGATTGATAGTCTTATTAAAATCTTTGGAGACAACAATCATTTACCTTAATCAGAGTATTCTAAGGAATCCCTTCCTTAGGATGTAATTAACTATGAGGGCTTGCCTGTAGGAACAACAAATCGATTTAAAATAAACCCTACTTTACTTTTCATGTAAAGTAAGAATCTCTACATATGCAGATCATTGTCAGTCCTTATTGAGGTGATTAGGTCCATTGTAGGGTGGTGACTTCTATCTTTCGAGATAGTACACCTCTCCTCTTGATCATACCGATCACTAATAAGAACATCTACAGATCTATGTGGTGTCTTGACTAAAAGGTGTATATTTATGTTTTCATTTATCCTCTTCAAAAGGATAGATGAAGGTGAAAATAATTTCACCACAGATTTTTTTGGTGACTCCGCTGGGGAAAGTTCCTCTCTCCATCTTTGGTAAATGATCATTATCTTCAAGTATCGATAGTGGATTTATATTTTATACAAGTCCGAGACTATCCTTTTTTTTTTGATGGCACTTAGTTTATTTCATTCTTATGCTAAGCTAGCCAACATCTTTAGGTTTTAGTACCTCATTCCATGTAGGTCTTAAAACCCTTATTGGGTTCCCCAATAGGTGAAAATAAAAATTTAATAAAAAAAATAACTAAAGACTTCCTCCTTACTATTTATATGGTAAGGAAAGGTTCACTCCAAAAATAAAGAAAGAATAAATCCTTTTATGAAAAACATCATCTTTTCAAAAAACACTTTTTCAAAATGCACATAATAAAATATTTTCACAAAAATTTTTGCAAACCAACCTCATCTAACGATCTTCATGATTGCTATATGTAGGATATTTTTTTAAAAAAAATAAAATCCAAAATCTTTCTTTTCAAAAAGCACAAGTGAACTTCCTTATTTAATTTATTAAATGAGGATTTCACTTTCCAAAATTCAAAATGAACAATTATATTTTCTAAAGCGCAAATGAACAATTTCATTCAATATGCTCAAGTTTATTGAATGAAAGTTTTCATTTCTCAATCAAAAATCAAAAGTAAAATTTTCCAAGAGCACAAATGAACACTTTCATTCAATATACTCAAAATTATTGAATGAAGGTTTTCATTTTCTATCAAAATGAACAATCGCATTTTCCAAAAGCATAAATGAACACTTTCATTCAATATACTCAAATTTATTGAATGAAGGTTTTCATTTTCAATAAAAATCAACAATTACATCTTCTAAAAACATAAATGAACACTTCCATTCAATATAATCAAATTTATTGAATGAAATTTTTCATTTTCAATCAAAATCAACAATCACATTTTTTAAAAGCACAATTGAACACTTCGAGTCAATATGCTCAAATTTATTGAATGAAAGTTTTCATTTTCAATCAAAATCAACAATCATATTTTACAAAAGCATTTGAATATCTCCATTTATATACTCAATTTCAATGAAGATTTCAAAAATAAGAAACAATCATCTTTTCAAAAATAAAATCAACAAACACCTTTTCAAAAATCAAAATTAACAATCATCTTTCCAAACTAAATCAATATTTGGATTCTTCATTCAGCATACCCAAATTTTCTAAGAGAAGATCCTCTTTTCAAAATAAAATCAATAAACATCTTTTCAAAACAAAAAATAACATTTTTGATCTTTTATTTAGCACACCCAAATCTGCTAAGTGAAAAGCATCCTTTTCAAAAATGAAACAACATTTAGATCTTTCATTTAGCATACCCAAATTTGCTAAGTGAAAATCCTCTTTTTCAAAATCAAAATACATTTGGACTCCCTTAGCATACCTAAATTTGCTAAGGATCCTCTTTTCAAACAAAAATAAAAAAAATGAAACACACTTGGATTTTTTTTAGCATACCTAAATTTGCTAAGAATCCTCTTTTCAATAAAATCAAAATAAAAACACACTTGGATCTCTTATTTAACACAGCTAAATTTGCTAAGTATAAATCCTCTTTCCAAAAAATCAAGAGAATAAAATCAATCACATTGGATCCTTTATTTAGCACATCTAAATTTGCTAAGTAAAATTCCTCTTTTTCAAAAAAATAACAAAACATTTGGATTCTTCATTTAGCATACCCAAATTTACTAAGTGAAGATTCCATTCTCAAAATTCACATGATTCACACAAAACAAAGAAAACAAAGAAAAAAGAAGAAATTATTTTCAAACATCTCACTTAACATACCCAAATTTGCTAAGTGAGTGAAATCCAAAAATCACAAATCCAAAACAAAAGTAAATTGATTGACCCTTTACTTTAACATACATAAATTTGTTAAATAAAGGGTCCTCAAGAGCAAAATTAAAACTCAAATATAAACCTATGGAAGCATCTCTTCCAACAAAAATATTTGAACTAATTTTCAATATATCCATATTTGTTGAAAATGGATTATATATCCAAACAATTCCTCTTTCCAATCAAAATCACGAAATATATTTCAAATTATTTGAACTCATCTTAACATTTTCAAAATAATGAGTATGAGTTCAAATTCTAAATTCAAAACTCAAAGTCAATAGAAATTTGATTCAAGTTTATTTTCAACATTGCAGACTCTCGTTCAGTGATAGTTTTTAGTTATAGTTTAGTCTCAATTTCAGTTGATATAAATGGATGCATTGAAGTACGTGTTTACCTTTCCCCACAAGATGGACTTGGCCCTAGATCAGGCTAGACTTCCTCATGCTGATTATGCCCACCTCATTTATTTCGGACGAGGCTTTGAGGGGGTGAGGATTACTTGTGAGAGCACTCCCCTCACATAGACCACTGGTGTGAAGGCATCATGATTGACTTTCCATCAGACTTTAATATCCCCTCACTGAAGAGGAAGGCAGTGGCTTTCTCTGAGTGTTAGTGTGGTACCAACATGATAGTGCCAGGTCTTGTGGTGCTACCCCAGTAGGCTAGTACCCACTCATTATCATGCTCAAGGTAAGCTCCTGTCGATCTCTCAACTTTGAAGTTGGGTTTAGTCCACTTTGCTCCCCACCAAGACTGGGAGGAACAAGAAGATTAAGCGGTACATACACATCTCCGGAGATGGAGGCACTACAGTTAGTTATGGAGGAGCCCACTTTGATTTCCCTCATTTGGAACCCATTCATCCTCTCAGGTGGTGAGAGGATGCTAGGAGGATCCATACTTCACCTCCACCAACGATTCAATATCAACCCCCAGTTAGCAAGAGGAGGAGGTCATATGCCAGCCTCCATTCAATTATACTCCAGGTTGGCAGAGCTTATGGACGTTCTGAGTCTGGAGCTCAATTTGACGTGAGATCTATTATCCCCGATAGTGTGGGGAAACATCTAAGGTGGGAGAGGGCCAGGGAGGTGCACTGCATCACTGGCGAGAGAGGAGGTTTGGTGTAGTGGCTCATTGATTTTCTAATGGCGTGCATCAATCACAAAGGCATTATTCTACTTACAGAGGTGACCCATCATAGGAAGAGGGTCCTGTCAGAGTCTGGTGTCTCCACCCACCTCACCCACCATCACCATTCACACGTTCTCATTCCGAAGGCCATGAAGGCCACATACAGGGAGAAGAGGACCCCGTTGGTGATCCGGCTATGGCCAAGAGATCCCATTCCATCTACACTGCCTACTATGGTGAGGCTGAGCTCTCTTGCTTGACCTTCTACCCTAGTTATGGTGCAAAAGGAATGGCGACCCCAAAGCCTAGTGGTCATCCCTCACCAACACCACCAGTCCAGCAGGACGTAGAGATGGTGGCATCAGTTGGGGAGAAGATGATAGCCTAGTTGCACTTATGATAGTAGAGCCTCCTCGGAGTGTCACCCATTTCAGTGTTAGTGACAACAAGTGCATTTCTAGTGTAATTCCTCACAGGGGTTGATTCTCTAGGGAGGAGGTCTCGGTGCGATGTTGATCCCACCACATGTATTTTGCATTAGATAGATCATTCTCTTGATGACATAGTAGCATATTATTTCATGGAGAAGAAGGAGATCCTAGGATATGTATAGTCTGATGAGGAAAAGATCACCTTTGATCCCAATGAAGATGATTTATTGGGAGACTCAGTAGGGGTTTGCATGGTAGATACTAGGGGATCCCTCCTCAGAGAGCAGCAGACTATGGAAGGTGTTGAGGAGCGGCACAACTTGACCCAACCTAGCCTTCAAATAAGGATGAAAAGATAGAAAAGATGGAGAAGAAGAAGGATTGGCGACTATCTTAGCATTCTGACAAGCCCCAGTTCATCCTACCTACTAATTGACTAGAGTTGGTGCATGTCTTGGACCCAGCCAAGACTTTACCTCTAGTAGAGCAAGGTAACACCATCATGTATAGGAAGGTAGTGGATAGTACCTCCATACAGAAAAAGATATCAAGTCCATGGTTGAGCAGCAGGTGAAGGAAGCATTGGCTCAAGCCCGAGGAGGATCATCAGTTCCAAAGGGTAGACCCTACCTAGAGGAATTTGATGCAATCCAATATCCTAAGGGTTTCGTGCCACCTTCCTTCAAGAGTTTTGATGGCAGTGGGAACTCAAGGCAGCACATTACGCATTTTAGAGCTAGTTATTGCAATGCTGGTGGTAGTGACACTTTACTCTTCCATCTCTTTGTTAGTAGCTTAGGAAGGATAGCTTTTGATTGTTATGCTAAACTTCCTAATAGTTTAGTAAAGACATTGTTGAGTTAGAGAAACTCTTCATCAAATGATTTGCTGGACCTTAGCAAAGGGTCACTGTTGTTGATCTCGTTGTGGCTCAACAAAACTATGGTGAGTCTTTTATTGATTACATTCTCAGATGGCATAATGTGAGTTTGAAATGCGAACCATAACTCTCTGAATAGCATGCCATTAAAATTTTGCTTAAGAATATCCATGGCCTGGTCACCTTCATGCTCAATGGTTTCACCATCGAAACTTTTGAGAAATTAATCAACAAGGAGGATAGCTTGTAAGGAGAAGTCAAACAGTTACCTTCTCCAGATTTACCAAAAAAGCCAAAGCCACATAAGATATATGAGAAAAGGCCTGGGCAGTGATAATAGTAGATAAGGAGAAATAGCCAACCAGAGAGCAATTTGAGAGACCTCGTGCTCCATAGCCATCACTTTCACCTCCTCTACCACCACCGAGGCTGCCCCACCAGCCGCCACAGCAGCCTTCACGGCCTGCACCACCTCTTCCTCAGCCACACATCAATAATAGTGGTACACATACCCACAGCTAGGTAGCTACCATCCACCTACTCTTTTAGATAAACTAAATAAACCATACTCATTTAAGAGGGAGGTAGTTAGGAAAATCTTTAAGAATCTCTTAAAGAAACCTGACTTTCAGCTACTCGAACCAAGAAAGCCGAAGAAAGTTGGCAAAAGAAATGATCCTAACTTTTGCCCCTACCATCACATGATAGGTCATATTTTAGAGGATTGCTTTACATTCATGGACTGGCTTGAACATAGCTTCAGGACAAATGCTATAGTTATCCCGAAGGAATACTTTGAACAACCATCAGTTCCATTAGGGTAATCCTTGGGGATACTGATCCTTCAAAACCAAAGAAGGTTGGGATATCTCTTATCAAAACCTCTAAAAGATTGTTTGAAGATCAAAATTTTCCTTGCGGTGCACGAGTTAGCTCAAACCTCCAATCAAGGAAGGTTTGCAAGTTGCTAGAGCAACTCAAGGAAAGGAGAGCTCAGAGCACGACAGCATGTAGCCAGTAGCAGTCGAGTCCAGCCTCGTCCACTATTATAGCTACCACGCATGATCACACTTTAGCTAGTTCTTCTTCTGCTAGTTGACATATTGTATCGGCAGATGAGGGCATTAAATCCCTCACCCCTCTTACTTTACTTGATTTATACTTTGTGCCTCCTATCAAATCCAAGAAATTGAAGAATAAAGCTAGCTTGAATTATATCTGTGTCACTTCTGATGGGTTGTCTAAATCTATTTTTAATGATAATTCTTTAATTCTAAATAATAATTATAATAATTTTGATATTTCTCTTTTTGATTCAGAGTTAGATTTTTCTACTCTGAATACTACGGGTTCACCTCTTGAGATAGAGTTAGAATCATCCAATTTTGAGAGTCCCATGGGAGAAGCTGTAGGTGAGCCTGAAATGTAGGTAGAATCTTCCATTACCCTGCCACAAGAGATCACTGAAGTCAACCTCCGTAGTGGTAAAGTTCTACCTCCTGGGGTAGCACTCAAAATAGAGGGAAACAAGTCATTGGTTCAGAGGATTGAGAAGCCCCTCCACAGGATACTCCACCATTTGATATGCTTGTGGAGGATTAGCCCAAGGTGGACTACAATGTCCTCTCTCACTTAAGAAAATTGCCATATAAGCTAAGCATATATAATGCCCTTGTCTTATCTAAAGAGATGAGAGAATCATTAATCAAGGCTCTCTTTGATCCTGAGAAATGCTTAGATCAGCTGACCGCTATTCATGAGGAGGCACATTATTTTAGAAAAGCTCAGGGGATCAGTTTCACAGATGAAGACCTTCTTCTAGGGGACTTGGAGCATAACCATCCCCTCTATATTACAGTTGACATGGGCAGGTTCAGACTCGCTAGAGTTCTCGTCGATCTAGGTGCATCGATGAACTTTATGAGTCAAAAGACCCTTGCCTATTTGAAGATTGACATCTCCACACTTTGAGGAGATCAGATGATGTTGAGAGGATTCAATGAACAAGGCAAGCGGGCTTTAGGTTCCATAGTGGTACCTTTGGAGATAGGTTACAAGAAGATTGAAGCCAAGTTTTATATAATTAATTCGAATACTTCATTCACCGCATTGCTCAACAGGCCTTAGATACATCAAAATAAGATAATTTCATCCTCCCTCCATCAGTGCATGAAGTTCAAGAAGGATGGGATTGAGTATTGTGTGAAAGGAGATGAAAAATCATTTTTAGTTAGAGAGGTTGAGATATATGAGGATGTGACCTACTATCTTCCTCAAAACACCCTTTCTCATGAACTTGGACAAAACTCAAGTTCAAAAGAAAAAGAAAATGAAGATAAAGAAAAAGAAAAGGCAAAAGAAAAAGAAAAAAAATAGGACAATCCATGTGAACAAGAAAGGGGAATTGAAGAATAAATAGATCCGCATATCACATTCCACCCATAGTTTATTCCATCATATGGATATGTGGGTAGAATGACTTAACCTCCACCAAGCAGAGGTAGAGGTAGAAATAGAGGAAGTTCTAGAGGTGGAAGACCCCTTGGTTGGCCATCAACCAACAAGGGGTTATGTTCCAGTTCATAAGAGTACCCTAACTTTTCACATAGACTTGGAATCTAGTTCGTAGGGTGAGTCTAATGTGATTAGCATACCAGCCAACCCCTCTCAGCGGGTTTCATTAGAGGTGACACTTGAGCTAGACAGTAATGAAGATCGGGCCTCTAGACAAAGAAAAGTATTCAAATCAGATGTATGTAAAACTATCAAGAAGAAGTTAGGAACCTTAGGTCTAACCTCACTTTCACCCTAAAAAGTTGAAGGTTTAGTAGTTAAGGAAGCCCCTAAGTCTTCCAGTGATATGAAGCCAAAGAGATTATTTTTAGGATCATCCTCCTTAAGTCTTGAAGATGATGTTGAACTTGAGGAGAATTCATACAAAGAATTAATGGAATTATCATTTAAATTTTACTCACCTTGTGTTCATAATATTATACAGAAAGGTTTGGTTCCTCGTACATGGTCTAGGAAAAGGTCAGAGTATTTTGAACATCTATGGAACAATACAGGCAGAGAAGCACAATCAAGAGCAGGACTAGGATTCAATATAGTGGGTCCAGTCGATGGCGACGATTACTGCTTAGTTTACCAATCATTTAGTGTCTGATATGTTATTTTCACACAACACCAACTCTTATGAGGATGTGTGTTTAGAAATCTCAGATGATCCAAATGATCTCCAAATCAAAGATGCACCGCCCGAATTTGAAGAGGAGATCCATTGAACAATTAATAAGCTCAAAGAAATCAACCTCGTGATAGAAAAAAATCTACGCCCAACATACATTAGTTCTTTGCTAAATGAAGAAGAAACTAATGACTTAGTTAGGTTTTTGATTGAGTTTAAGGATTGCTTTGCATGGAGTTATGAAGAGATGCCTAGATTATCTTTTGATGTAGCAGTCCATAAACTAGCAACAGATGCCAATCAAGCAAGCTCTTAGACACATGCAATTAGAAATTGAACAATAGGTCACTTCTGAAGTCAAGAAATTGATCAATGCTAGTTTCATCAGGAAAAAAAATACCCTACCTAGTTAGTTAGTGTCGTACCAATTAAAAAGAAGAATGACCAAATTCACATATACATCAATTTTAGGGATTTAAATAAGGCATGTCCTAAGGATGAGTTTCCTATTCCTATATTAGAATTAATGGTGGGCATCACCCTATATGATGTAGTTTTCTCTTTCATGGATGGATCATCTGGCTATAACTAAATCAAGATGGCCCTTGAGGATGAAAGAAACACCACCTTTCGAACCCCAATCAGAATCTATTGTTATAGGGTCATTCCTTTTGACCTTAAAAATGCTGGTGCTACAAACCAACAGGCAATGACTCAAATCTTTAATGAACTCATCCATCATCAGGTTGAGTGCTATATTGATGATCTAGTAGTTAAGAGTAGAGAAAAGAAAGACCATCTCTTTGATTTGAGAGTAGTTTTCAAACGGTTAAGATAATATAACCTCGAAATGAATCCCCCGAAGTGTGCATTCAAAGTAGCTTCAGGGAAATTCCTTAGGTTTGTTGTCCGACACTGGGGAATAGAAATAAATCCAGAAAAGATTAAAGCTATTTTAGAAATGCCACCTCTAAAAGTTTAACTCAACTCAGATCTTTCCAAGGACAGTTGGCATATCTAAGTTTCTTTATTTCCAACCTATCACAGAGATGCAAGCCATTCTTGACACTTATCAAAAAGGATGCCAAGTTCAAGTGGGATGATAAATGTCAACATGCCTTTGAAGACATCAATCAGTATTTGGTGAAGCCGCTAGTTTTAGCATCCGCTATCTCGGGTAGGCCACTCATCCTCTACACTACTGTATTGGACAACTCTCTCGATGCTTTGTTGGCCCAAGCCTATGATGAAGGGAAGGAGAGTACCCTCTACTACATCAGCCGTTGTCTGATTCTTGCTGAAGCAAACTATCCACCTATTGAGAAATATTGCCTAGCTTTAATATTTGCCTCCCAAAAGCTACATCACTATATGGTTTCTCATAAAGTGAACTTGATTTCCAGAACCAATCCACTGCAGTATGTCATGACACGACCAACACTATCTGGACATTTGGAAAGATAGTCCATGATCCTCTCACAGTTTGATATCACATTTGTACCGCTGAGTGTAGTAAAAGGACAAGCACTAGCAGATTTCTTAGTAGCACATTCACCTTTTGCTGACTCCCCGCTTAGTGATGATCTCCCTGACAAATAAATCATGAACTTAGGAGAGGTTTCCAATCACCATTGGGAGATGTATTTTTTTGGTGCAACTTCTTTTCATAAAGGGGAAGCACACGATATACTCTTCTAGAAAAGTCAAGGGTAGGAATAGTTCTACTAACTCTAGACTGCAATGTGATAAGATTCTCATTCTATCTTTTCAACCCCTGCACCAACAATAAAGCTGAGTATGAGGCTTTGATTGCTGGTCTAGAGTTAGCTATCACAGTGTGTATCAAGAGCATCAACATCTTTGGGGATTCTTAGTTGGTCATCAATCAAATTTTTGAGTCCTACAAGGTTCTCAAACCCAAGCTTCATCATTACCACGAGTATACCATGAAGCTGTTGCCCCAAGTTCCCAAAGTCACCATCTGGAAGGTTCCCTGAGTAGAGAATGCAGTAGCAGATGCTTTGGCCAAACTTGTCAAAGAATTGACATGTCTGAAAGATGAGTCCATTCCAATATAGGTCCAAAATAAACAAGTCCTATCCCTTATTGATGCTGAACTCATCGATAGACTTTCCCTTGAAGGGGAGGTTACCATTTCCTATGAGGACAAGGAGCTAGATTGGTGGCAACCATTCATAGACTCTTTGAACACCGACAAACTACCTCAAGAAAAGTCAGAAGCCTATCAGGTGAAACAAAGAGCTCTCTCCTATGCTCTCATTGATGACACCCTGTACCGGCAGTCCTTTGATCAAATATGGTTACATTGTTTAGATATACATGAAGCCCGTGGCATTGTAACTGAGGTACATTTAGATCTATGTAGAGCACATCAATTTGGTTCAAAGATGAAGATGAAGATCAAGGGACTAGAATACTACTGGCCTTCGATGATTATAGGCTGCATGGATATAGCTAGGAGATGCCATCAGTGTCAGGTACACGGTGTGATCCTACATCAACCACCCAATATTTTTCACCCTACATTGGCCTCATGGCCATTGGAGTGTTGGGGGTATCAACATTGTAGGTCCAATCGATCCTCTTTCTTCCAAGGGTCATCGGTTCATTTTAGCTGCCACCAACTACTTTTCCCATGTGGGCGGAGGCAATCCCACTCAAAGAGGTCACATCTTAGCATGTACTTCAATTTTTTAGAAACCATATCATATATAGGTTTGGGGTGCCTCGATGAATTATATCAAATAATGGTACTGCATTCAAAAGCACCAAAATCATCAGCTTCGCCAGAAGATATGGTATAGATTGGAGAAACTCCACCATCTACTACCCCAGAGCAAATGGCTTAATAGAAGCATTCAACAAAACTCTCATCTAAACACTAAAGGAGACTCTTGATGACAATAAGTGACAGTGCAACGAGCAGTTGGTTGAAGCCTTGTGGGCCTACCGCACCACATACCAAACTACAACTCAATTTACCCCCTTTTCCTTAGTGTATGAGTCTGAAGCCATTCTACCTTTAGAAGTTCAACTCCTATCGCTAAGGATAGCATCAGGTAGCAAGATCACTACAAAATAGAATGCAAAGTTGCAATTAGAAGAGCTCGAAGGTTTGGAGGAGAGTCACTTATGGACATGACAGAACCTTGAGTTGTGCAAGGCCAAAATGATTCAAGCTCACAAGAAGCTGGTCCACCATAGGTCTTTCCAAGTAGGAGAACTTATGTTAGTTCTAAGAAGACCAATTGTTGCCCTTTGAAAGATTGAACCCACTTGGGAAGACCTTTATGTCATTGAGAAGGCCTACCAAGAAGGATCTTATCAGCTTATTGATTATAAAGGGGAACACCCGATGCTTCCAATTAATGGGCTCTATTTGAAGAAATATTACCCATAAAAATCATGTTTGAAAATAATTCAATCAGTTAACAAAAATTTCATTCCAATTCATCAAAATATTCTCTTCATTCCAAGCTTTGTTTGCTTGTCTTACGAATTCGCCACAACATGTTTAGGGTAGGTGTAAGAGTCCCTCAGCGACATCCTATCCTTCTTTCACGACACAAACACAATCAAACACAATCTCCCGACGCTATTAGAATATGTGTGAGAGAACTCAAGAGGCATTTTATTTTGACTAGCAAAACTAAGTTAGGCATAAGAGAACCCAAGCGATATCCTTTCTTGGTGGAATCATAGCTACCATTCATGGCACCATTTCATCAAATTCTCCTATGTGTTTAGTGTAGGTGCAAGAGAACCCGAGCAATGTCCTATTCCCTTTAACACAAGCATAAAAATAGATACAAATTTTTTATCTTGGGCTATTTTGATGTGGGAACAAGCCCCCTGTGGCACTCAGTCTTTAGTTGCTCTAGGTCGGGTATACATGCTACTTTGTTAGTATGTCACCTCAGTGGTCACTTGTTTAGAAGATGTGAGTCCTCACACTTTCTTCCTAACTTGACCATTGTAAACCAATGAGCACCCTATTAGTATGGTAGATCTCACTGCCTAGCCAGTAGGCTACCTCATGTTGATTTTGTTTAAGAAGATGTGAGTCCCCGAGCATTCTTCTTGAATTAATCATTATGATCTAACTAGGTTGAGTATATCTAAGGTATAGGATAAGTCCCCCAGAGGCTCCTTTCCCACTTGACTACATTTGAGTTAATGTAAGTCTCCTAGTAGCATTTACTCAGTAGTCACCCTAGGTTGGATTGCACCTATCGAGTCGAAGATAGACTATCCTAGCAATTAGTTCCACTATATAAGGATGTGAGTCCTCGAGCTTTCTTCCTAGGCTGGTTATTGTAAATCGACGGGCACCTTAGGTTGGTTGATGTTCATTATGCTGATAGCAACTCACTTGGTGGATACACCACTCTTGGCAAATGTGAGTTCCCGTGCTTTCTCCTTGAGTTGGTCACCAAATACCTAATTGATATATGACTAGCCATGTCATCTTCTCCAGGGTTTTGGATTAAGCCCTTAGTGGCCCTTCTCCCTATGAGCATTCTATTTGGATCACATCCTTTGCGACCTAATTTTTACACTACCCAGGTTACTCTTGGATTGGACAGCACCCTTTCTTAGTAGCCACCCTTGTGATTGGAGAATTTGTTCAGTGGATGCATAGATTCTCTCTTGGTTCAATAAATTTGAGATCTGCCTAGGCTGATATAAGCTCCTTCTCAGTTTGATCCCTCGCAAACTAACAGGGTCTATAATAAACAAATAAATAAAATAAATAAATTAATTTGCTTATGGATTAGGAATCCAAGCCCCCCAAAGGGCCCCTTTTCCTAAGCAGGCATCCTATCTCTAGGGCAGTGTCAGCAGAACTCCCTATAGGAAATTGCCTCACTACTTAAGTTGAGATAAATCCCCGGGTTGGTATTCACTCTGTTGTCACCCTTAGGTCAAGTTCAACCTATTTTGCCATAAGCAGGTTATCCTGATAGTCATCTTCTTTGGAAGATGTAAGACTATGACACATTTTTTCTAGCATGACTATCACAAATCGATGGGCAACCCTAGGTTGGGTTCGATTTGTTGTCCAAGGCAACTGATCACCCCAGTGGTCTTTCATAGTATAAGATGTGCATCCCCAAGCTTTCTTCCCTCAAATTAATCATTACAAACTGATAGGCACTCCTTTGGTCGAATTGTTCTCCCATCGGCAGGGAAGCTACTCCCTTTGGCTTAGTAAGAAGAGGATAGTCTAATATAAGTCTTCTGATGATCACAAACCAACAAAATCCATCAAAGCAAATAAATCTAAAAATAAAATTAATCTTTGACTATCTTTGAGCTGATTTATGTCCCCCAGTGGCATTCACTCAATAGTCAACCCTAGGTCAGGTTCGATCTGTTGCCTTGCCAATCGATCAGCCCAGTGGTTTCTTGTTTCTAAAATATGCCAGTCACCGTGCTTTTTTCTTAGGACTTGACCATTACAAATCAAAAGGCATCCCTTTGGTTGGATAGTCCTACCTTGTGGTTGGTAGGCTACTTTCTTATCGGTTAGGTCTAGGCCTCCATATCTACCATTGTAAATCGATGGGACCGATCAAAACAAACTAAAACATGAAATTAATTTTGATGAACTTTGAGTTGATTTAAGTCCCCTAGAGGCATTCACTCAATAATCAACCTTAGGTTGTGTTCAATCCATTGCCTTGCCAATGGATTACCCCCACAACTGGTCCCTAGTTTGGAGGATGTAAGTCTACTATGCTTTCTTCTTAGTACAACTATTGCATACCGAAAGGCATCCCTTTGGTTGGCTAGTCCTATTATGTGTTTAGTAGACTACCCCTTTGGATTGGTAAATTTGAGTTAGGTCTAGGCCTCCATGGCTCCTACTCGGTGCAGTCCATCACATACCAACAAGGTCCATTTCAAAATCCAAAATTAATAATCTAAAACAAACAAAAAATAATCAATCAATCCAAATCAAATCTTTTGCTCGTCCTTAGTGAGATGCAAATTTTTCTAGCTCCCTAGCGACTTGGAATTCTAATCCCTTAGTGGAGTTCACAACCTTTCCTCCCTTATGGATGACTTGAACTTTCCTCCCTAGTGGAGAGTTTACTTGTCTATCCCCGGTGGAGTAAAAAAAAACACAATTAAACAAATAATAAATTGAAACAAATTTAACCCTCTTACCCATCAATAATTAACAAATCAAATCAAATTTCTCCCCAGTAAGACTCAAATCAAATTAAACCTCTTATCCCTCAGCGGATGACTTGAACCTTTTCCCTTAGTGGAAGCTTCACATACTATATCCCTAGTGGATACCTCCTTCCCTCTCTTATGTCTTTGACATGAGTAGAGCAACATTGCACTAAGCTAGAGATTCCTTCAACACCTCAAGTTAGGAGTAGATTGTATCTGTAACTACTTGTGATTGTTCGATGTTGCTGATCATTTTGGTCAACACCAATATGTGCTTGTTCTTTGTGGTCACACTATTGCCCTTTGTTGACCTCATTTTTAGAATGAGCTCTCAACTCCTCCATCTTAGACATAGGACTCCTCTTAGACATTAAGAGTTCCATAGTCTTAAGACACATCTAGTGATTCGGTGGACAGTCAACCTAGCCCTAGAGACTTAGAAGAGTTAGCCATAGGAATAGGTCATGCCTTGAGGGTGTTAGGAAAATTTGCCTACCCTATAGCTTGAACCAATTCCTCACTTCCTTCCTTCAAGTCAAATTCAAATCAACTCAAAACTCATATCAACTTCAACTCCAAATAAAACCTTGAATGAATTTCAATGGATTTTCTCAAATCATGAATCAATTCTAAATAATCAAAACCCATGATTGAAATCCAAATTCCAATAATCTTTTCTAAGCCCTTTGATTCTATCTTATGGACTTAGCTCAAATCAAATCCAAATTAATTCAAATTCAAGAAATTTTCTCATAACCCTCTTATATTCTCATTTATATTCACATAAATAAATAAAATATAAATTCAAATCAATCAAAATAAATCGAAAATTCAATTCCAAGTTCAAAATCTTTGCTAAGTCCTTTAATTCCCTCTTAAGGACTTAGCATAAATCATGTTCAAATCAATTCAAACTCATGACATTTTCTCACAATCCATTTATATTCTCATTTATATTCTCATAAATATATGAAATATAAATTCAAATCAATCAAACCAAATCCAAAATTCAAATCCAAATCAAAAATCATTCCTAAGTCTTTTAATTCCCTCTTAAGGACTTAGCATAAATCAAGTTCAAATCACTTTGAATCCCTAAAATTTTCTCATAACCCATTTATGTTTAGTGCGATGACTTCTGCCTCCCCTAATTTTCTTGGAATTTATTAATGAGTTAATCAGAGAAATTAATTAATGAATTAAGGTTAATTAATCACTCTTTTAATGTAATTAAGGTTAATTAAGCATGTGAATAATGGTTTAATTCCTTGATTAAGATAATTAAACATTATTTAAGTGATTAGGAGGTTTATGGAATGATTTTGGGATATTTTCCTTAAGCTATTCCCTAAACCCTATTTCTTCCTTAAATCCAAAT
This sequence comes from Cymbidium sinense, assembly GCA_021442155.1. NCBI lineage: Eukaryota > Viridiplantae > Streptophyta > Magnoliopsida > Asparagales > Orchidaceae > Cymbidium > Cymbidium sinense. Next base: position 56,913,868 of record CM038216.1, read on the forward strand.
CTAATTAAGGGTTAATCTACTAATGATCTACTTAATTAATCAAATCAAATTCTCAAAACCAAAATTAATCCAGAAACTTAATCAATCCTTCTTGGGTAGATGCTTAGGTGTTCAATAACCTAAGTAACTTAAGGGATCATACCTAACCCATATGTGTGGGAAGGGTTATGAAAATACTTAAATTAAATCCTTTTGCTTAATTAATCATTAACTATGAGCCAATTGCATTTGACACCTTTCTTTCCTAGGATGCTGTTGACCTCATTTTTAGAATGAGTTCTCAACACCTCCATCTTAGACATAGAATTCCTCTTAGACTTTAAGAGTTCCTTAGTCTTAAGACACATCTGGTGATTAGGTGGACACTCTCTCCTAGCCATTAAAGACTTCAAAGAGTTAGCCATAGAAATAGGTCATGCCTTAAGGGTGTTAAGAAAATTTTCTACCCTTTAGCTTAAACCATTCCTCACTTTCCTTATTTGAAGTCAAACTCCAAATCAATTCCATTTGATTTTCTCAAACTCAAATCAATTCCATGATTTAATTCCTTGATTGAAATCCTTGGTTGAAATCCATGATTGAAGCCCATGATCAAAATTCCTAAGTCAAAATTTCCTAAGCCCTTAACCCTTTCTTAAGGACTTAGCCAAAATCTTGATCAAACCTATTCAAATCTTTGAAATTTTCTCATGATCCATTTTATATTCTCATTTATATTCACATATATAAATGAATTATAAATTGAAATCCATCAAATCAAATTGAAAATTCCAAAATAATTTATGAAAATTTTCCTAAATTCCTTTAATTTTTCATTAAAGGATTTAGCCAAAATCAACACTAAACCTTGATCAAACCTACTCAAAACATTGGGATTTTTTTAAAATCAATTTATATCCTCATTTATATTTTCATATATAAATAAAAAATAAATATAACTAAATTCAATCCAACTCAAAAATTAAATTTCAAATTTAAAATGGTTGGAAGTCCCTTAAATCACTTAATTTTCCATTAATGGATTTAAGGTAAACTTTGATCAAACCACTTCAAATTCATGTGATTTTCTCAAAATAATTTTATATTCCCATTTATGTTCTCATATAAATATAAACCAACCAAATCCAAACCAAAATTAAATTTCAAAGTTAAAATTCAATTAAATCCTTTAAATTCCCTTTAAATGTATTTAACTTAAATCATGATTAAACTCTTTCAAATTCTTGAAATTTCTCATGATCAATTTATATTTTCATTTATATTCACATATATAAATAAAATATAAATTCAAACAATCAAAACCAACTCCAAAACTCCAGCTCAAATCAAATCAAAATCAAATCTAAGCCTTTCAAGTCAAAATCTTGAACTTAGCCAAAATCAATTCAAATCAAGCCAAACTCTTGATTTTCTCTCATGGTTCAATCAATCCTACAATCATGAGCTCATATATTAATCCAAACTTCAATCCTTCAATAAAAACCCAAATCAAAAATCAACCTCAAAACTCCTTCATATTCTTCCTTTGAATTTGAGATTTTCAAATGGGTCAAAACCCATTTGACTTCAAACCTCTTGTAAATGGATTTATATTTCAATCATAATTTCATATGCAAGATCAATCAACTTCAAATCAAGCGTTAACCAAGCCATTCGACCCACTTAGGCTCACTTGACCCAAAGTGACCTTAAGTACCCTTATGAGCCAAATTTTGATCCTAACCAAATTGGATTGAACCAAACTAATATTTGTCTCTCATCATAATCAACAATTATCATGGGATGATCAATTAATCAAATTGTGTCAAACCAAGTCAAACCTAAGGGTTGACCAAGTCAACACTTAGCCCAAAATGAAACCTAACATAGCCAAATTCCACCATCGGCAAAATTGATTGAAACTTTTGACCTAAGTTCACTCATGACCTATGTTTGAACTTGACCAAGTCAACCTTTGAGCCTAACCTAACCCATTTGGCCCACTTGACCTAAGTTGATCCATTTTGACCTAAAAGGTTAAAATATGTCAAAACTTGATCTAAGCCAAATTGATTGGAACTAATGGGTCAGGACCATCCCAAATCACTTGTAGAACTTGACCAAAGCCTCAATTGGCCAACTAGACCAAATCTAGCCCAATTGACCTTAGACCCAACATGACCTAATGGGGTCATGTTGAGCCAAAAATTGAGCCTAACTCAAATTGATTGGAAACAAAGATACCAATATACTCCATATAACTAACCAAACCTAAACCTACCCTTGACCTAACCCAAATAGGTTAGATGGGTCAAATAGGTCAACTTGACTCATTAGACCTAAATGGGTCATATGGGCCAAAACCTAATATATACCAAATTGAACCAAGCCAAAGGAACAAAAACATTTCAAATGGTCATATGAACTTGACCCAACCCTTGATTTGACCCAATTTGACCTATTGGTCAACTTGACCCATTTTGACCTAAATGGGCCAACATGAGCCAAACCCTATCAAATGGATTTCAAATCATTTAAAACTTGGCCCAACCTATTTTCTCAACATACCAAACATACCCAAATTGAAAAAAAATAGCAAAATGACCATTATACCCTAGGACATAGAACATATTTTGGCTTAGCCCATGAGTATTTTGGTCATGCACTCATCACAAATACTTGAGGCTCTCCTAAAACATCAAGGGGACCTAGTGATGAGTGGTGCACCCAGCCAAATGGGTTTGGGTCAACCAATTTGGCCCATGGACCAAACCCGAGCATAAGCATGAAATTGAAAATTCAAACTCCCCCTAAACCTCAATTGGATGCACATGGGAGGTTGGCAATCCACTCCTTGGCTCAAAACGACCATGTGCACACTCCTAACTGATCAAACAACCCTTAGCCTATGATCAATTGGATCAAAATGGCTTGTCCATTGCCTGCCGTTCGATCCTTCAAGGGGGAGATATACTCCCCCTAATTCACTTCTATTTTCACTCACTCATACTTGATTGAGGTCTAGGAAGGTTTAGTATATATAATAGAGGTTTCCAAAGGTGCCTAAGGAGGATTTAAAATTCATCTTCCTTGGTTTTGCACTGTGTAAGATAGTGGAGCTCCCCTTGATTTTCAAATTCCTCTACACTTGATCCCACTCCAATTCCTTTTGCAAACACACTTAGGTGACCAAGTTGAGCTCACCTAAGTTGATTCCCAAGATCTGAAGGTATGGGATGATTGAATTGAATCAAAGTTGAACTCAAGCTAAGGTGGAGGTGACCTATAAGAAGATCCACACCATCTCAAGTGCTCTAAACTTCAGCAAGGCTTCATCTCAACCAGACAAAACTTCTCCAAGGGAATCGAGTGCCAATGATCACCTTCAGTGAGGTTAGTGAATTTCTAACCAGTTAGGCTAAGAGGTGTTGGTCTTTTGTGAAGTGGATTTTAATCTCGTAGTATCTTAGCTGTTGGATTAGTCGCTTTGGTCTTTTAGATGGTGTAGGTTGTGTCTTGATTGAATCCATGAAGGATCAGGCTCGGATCTTCCCTTGGATTGTGAATGGCTCACATTCCTCCTTAGGGAAGAACTCAGCTCATCTCAGCCATCCATCCGCACATTTTTAGATGGACGGCTGAGATTATTAGGCACATTTTTAATCCTTTATTCAATTTATAAACCACAAGTGTATCCTCAACCGTCCGATCTTTGAATCAGACGATTAAGGATAAAAACACATGGACCACCACCACCTCTCTCGATTTGACAACTTAAGTAATGGCTCACAGTGTGACGCGTGTAAAGCATGTTGACTACCACCGCCACGCATAGCGTCATGAGCCAGGGATTAGTTAGGGATTAAGGAATAACTTTATTAATTCTTAATTAATTTAGAAACCTTTAAAAATCATAACTATTTCAAGAAAAATCAAAAAAATAAAAGAAAAAATGTCTTGGATAGATAACTCCATCTAGAATTTTCTAAAAATGTTTTCAATGTATTTTGATTTCCCTTTTTCTCTTAATTTGGGTTTCTTTGGGAATGGTAATTAGCTAATTATTCCCTAATTAAGCCACCAATTAATCTTAAACTTTAGAGTTCATTTTAGGAGATGACCTCTACCTCCCCTAATTTTCTTGAGATTTATTGAGGCCTTGATTAGGAAAATTGCTAGCTCATTCCCAAATTATCCCTTTCATGTAATTAAGGGTAATTAAGATCTAATTAGTGGGTTTTCCCTATGATTAAGTTGGATTAAGGTTAGATCCAGTGAGTAGGGGTTTTATGGAATAATTTTGGAATATTTTCCCTAATCTATTCCCTAAACCCCCTTTTCTTTCCTTAATCCCCTTCTTAATTAAGGGTTAATTCAATAATTACTTCTTTAAATAATTTTCAAAAATTTTGAAAATATCTAGAACTTAATTAATCTATCTTGGGTGTTTAATAGCCTAAGTCTAATTAAGGAAATTAAACCCCTTTTCATAATTGTGAAAGGGTGTTTTAAAGTACTCAAGCTAAAACCTCTTAGCTTAATTAACTTTTAATTGTGAGCCAAATTGCATTAGGCCTTTCCATTACTAGGTGCATTACAAATTTACATACCTTGTAGGTTTTATGTCATCTCATTGGCTCATAATTACTTAGTTAATTTTTCTAAGGTGGTGTAGGTAAGGGTTAATTAAGCCACTTAATGCATATCTTAACCTAATCAATGCTTAAAAATGGATTTAATTATCTAAAAATTAAACTAAAATAAAAAACACATTTGGGAATGAGTTAGGGAAAGCAATCCCATCTCACCCTTTCAAAATTAAATAAACCTCAAAGAAACAAAAATCATTTTGAAAATCACTTTGATTTATTCTAAGTTTTGTTATTCTTTAAGAGTGTCATTAGGGTAAGTAAAGTGAGTTTTTTTTTTTTTTTTTTTTTTTTTTTATATTTTAGGGAAGCCCCATGTAGTATTTTATTACAAAAAGTTACAAGGTCCTTAAAGGGATAAACTCCACTACAAAAATTTCTACAATCAAGGTAAATCCCCATCTAAAACATCCAAGAGTAAAAGAAAGGATAAGAACAATCAAAAGGTACAAGATGATTAACATAATAAGCTAAAATAAGAATAAAGCCAATGCTGGAGGATGTGGGAATGCATGATAAAGCATACGCAGGAGAGAATCACCCAAAGTTATAATAAGGGAGATTAGACATTAAGGTATCTACAACAAGTTTGAGGAAAACAACATAATAAGAGTAGGTTAGCAAGGAGTTGTGATAGAAGGCTTTCAATCACATCCTGTTGGGGTGATGCAATATGAGCATCCAAACTTGACATAAGGTTTATCACTTGCTACTCAACCAATGATCACATTATCCTCCTACGTGAAAAGCCTTGATATTCTTGACTTACACCTAATCAAAATCATATCTAAAGTATAGAGAATTGTTAAAATGAAGGATAGAGTCTCATTCAATAAAAGTATCATCAATATATGCATCTTGACCTGAGAATACATAAACATAAGAGAATGAGCCATCTTAGCTAAGTAAAGTGAGTTTGTTCATGTGAGTTTGTCCATATGACATGCATCCATGATTTCATGTTTTCAATGTTTTAAAATGAAATTGTTTACTTATATCAAATGTGCATGTGTTAGCTAAAGTAAAATATGAATGTCTATTATCACTACTAAATCCAAAATATTTTTAAAATCTATAAGTGAAACATCAAATCTGAAAGTGTACTATTCATATATTAATTATTAGCTTGCATGTGATGAAGTATAAAGCATGTTTTCCTTCCTTTCTTATGTTAGCATAGTTTTGGATATGGGTTAGTAAGATGTAGGGTTCATTTGAAAAGAACCCAACACTTACTTAATTCCAAACCATATTCATCTCCATGCTCTCACTTAAGAAGGATTTCCTATACTTTCATGAATAAATTGTATAAGCAAAAATGAAATCATTAAGCAAACTTTTGCATATTCCTTTTCCACTTTATTTCTTTTATATGCATGTTGGTACTTAAGGAAAGTAGTATGTTAGTCTAGACAACCTCGGTTGCAAGGCTTTAAGTAGCCTAAGTAGGTCTTGTACACCTCACACAATGGCTTTACTTCTTTCTTTAGGTCATGCATATATGCGAAGTTTTTGGAGAAAGAAAACCTTTTCTACTTAAGAAAAATCATACATGTTTAATTCTAAGTTTTCTTAAATGAACTACTTAGCATGCATCATAAAGTGTGACTATTCTCATTTGCATGTATAGATATGCTTAGGGTCCATCCATATGCATGCTATATGTTGGGAAAGAATTAGTAATGTATGTTATGTGAAGATTCATTTTTCTTAATCTTAAAATGCCTTTCTTTTTGAATAGGTTTGTTTAGAGTTAATCTAAACTTAGAATTAATTAGAATATGTAATTAAAACATTCACCTAAATGAAGTTAAAATGTGAACTTACTTTAGAGATTACTTTAGGATTAGGGAAGGAATGAAGTTCTTTTCTCTTTCCTCTCTTTATAACTTAGTAATTAATTTTAAGTTTCACTCAAATCAAATTAAAACATGAAATAAAAATAACCCAAAATCACTAAACAACTTAAATGAAACCCTCCTCTAAGTTGAACATGTCTTTCACACTTAGAAAATTCAAACCTAAAGTCTTAAACTAAGCATGCCACACAAACCTTCAAAGCACACACATTAGCCTAAGTCACCACTTCTAGCTTTAGGTTAGTTCGATGCATGGTTTGATGTTATGATTTATTTTATGATGGATGTTTTAGATTGGATGATAGTGTGTATGCTCATAAAGTGAATGGTAGGATGTGATTAGTTTAACTATTCCTTTCTATAGGGGATTGTGCTAAAGGGGCACTATCATAAATAAAAATATAAATGCTTCTTTCTTGCAGGTGCTCATACCCCTTAGGATAATCCATAGGCCAGGTGGACTTAGTCACCCATGGGTGGGGTGATAAGTCTAATATACATGCTTGGAATTTGTGTGGTGTGATTTGACTAACCCTTGTTTTGCAGGTGTTAGTTTAATTTATGCATTTCCATTTCATGTAAAAATTTGTATATTTAGGATTTTGGAATGATTTGTTATGAAGGATTAGGATGATCATTGGTCATAAGATTTCATCTTATGTGCCATGTGAAGCTTTGGAGCATCTACCATTCAACCATCCAAAAGAAGATCCAAAGAAGAAAAGATGAAAAGAAAGAAAGAAAGAAGAAAGAAGAATACAACTTAAAGATCACCATAACAATGAATTCCTTTGCTTAAATTGTAATTTAATTCATTTTTAATCCATGTTGTATGAGGGTAGAGCTCAATTATCTAATTTGATATTTTTGGGTTTGTGCAGTGCTTCTCGACCACATACTACCATTTATTCTTTTTGTGTTAGTTTTATAAATTGATTAATGTTTGTTTAACTTGACCATTAAGTGGCATGCTTTTCCTAATTTCTTCCTTTCTTTATGTATGGCCTGGATGTGGATTAGGCTCTTTAGTTTCAAAGGTAAGACTATCAATAAGTTGGTTATTTTTGGAAAATCAAGAGGGAAAGATGAAGGAGGATACTTATTTTGGAAGCCATAGGAGATAAGTAGGGAATGCTCATGATACTATGAGACTTAGTGAGCATTCCAATCTATCCTATGGTTGGGCTTTATGTATTTAAAATTCAAGAGAATTATGTGTTTGAGTTGAAATTTTATTAGATTGCTAGCTTATAATCCACCAAAATAAGGTTAAATGAGGAATTATGCTTGTAAATAACTACCATCCTCTTGGGAGGTGGACCTTTAGCAAGAGTTAAAGCATGACCTAAATCTTAGCAAAGATGGGTATATGATTTACCTCCATATGAGAGAGTAAACCACAGCTATTTACTTCTGTTGGCTGACTAACTCCTCCTACTCTTTAAAACTATGTAGGTAAGTCATATGATTTTATAAGATAGTTGGCCTCTTATTATTTAGAAAGAAACTAAAGCCCTTAAACCCACTACCTAAGAGACTAGAGCATGAGTGGTATGAGCAATGAATTAGTCTAATACAAATCTTTTAAAATTTTATTTGTATTTGACACTTCATTTTGGTGAAGGCCATAGGATTTCTTTTGCCTAAATGCATGATGAAATAGATTATGGGAAAAATAAGTAGGAAAGAGGTGTTCTCCATCATAGAGGAGACTCTCAAAGGTTAAGTCTTCCCCTATCATGCTAGGATGGAAACCCTTTCTTAGTAAGAGTGAAGAAATATGAATGCATGATATTAGACATGCAACATTCTGCTAAGGGGTTGCTAAATTTTTTAATTATAATGGTTTAATGCCTAGGATTTTATTATGAGGTTATGAGTTATTTAAAACTTTAGTTATGAGTTATAGTTGGGTAGAAAATTTATTTTTTCTTATGAGCCTAATCGGATCCAGGACATACAACAAACACCAATCATAAAGAAACTATGGAGAGGCTTGCTATTTCTATTACACAATTAAACATAACACCAATCACTTTTATAAATATAACATAAAATAATAAAAGCTCGGTGTGGTCGGGTACCACTGTACGACCCCAAAAGAGGAAATGAGTAGCCGAGCTCTACCCTTATACAACCTGAAATATAAAAGTATAATTACAAATTTGTTGACCTCACTTTTGGAGTGAGCTCTCAACTTCGTCATCATAGATCTAGGACTCTTGTAGACATTAAGAGCTCCATAGTCTTAAGACACTTCTAGTGATTAGGTGAACACTTAACTTAAGCTTAGAGACTTAGAAGAGTTAGCCATAGGAATAGGTTATGCCTTAGGGATCTAGGAAAACTTACTAACCCTATAGCCTTAAACCCAGCCCTTGCTTCCTTCCTCAAACCAAACCTCAAATTCAAACCCAAATCATAAATCCAATTCCAAATCAAATGATTGAAGCCCCTAATTAAATTCAAATTCCAAAACCCTTCCTAAGCCCTTTGATTTTATCTTATGGACTTAGCCTTAACCAAATTCAAATCAACCTCAATTCAATTGATTTTCTTAAATAACCATCCAAACTTCAAAATCAAATCCCCCAAATTCCAAAATCAAATTGAAAATCAAATTCAAATTTTAAAATCCACCTTCATGTGCTTAGCCAAAACTCCCTTTAAACCAAATTAAATTTGGTTGATTTCTTTCCTTCATTTATATTCACAAATATATATGAAATCCAAATTCAAATAAGCCAAATCAAACCAAATCAAGACCGTTCTTAAGCCATATGGACCTACCTCGATAAGCTTAATCAAATCTTAATAAACCAATCATTCCTTCATTTATATTCACAAATATAAATGAAACCTACCCTCCAATGACTAAAAAGTACAATTTAACTAATTCAATTCTCCACTTAAGCCCTTTTGATCTACATCCTTAAATTTGGTTAAGTTTTCTTCCAAATCACTCCAAACTCAATTGATTTTCTCTTGGATCATTTATATCTTCATTTATATTCATAAATATAAATAAAATATAAATCCAAATAGCCAAAACCGAACCCAAATCAAATCAAATTCCTAATTTTAGCCCTTTTAGCTAATTTCTTGAACTTAGCTAAATGATATCCAAATCAACTCAAAACTCATAGATTTCTTCATGATTCAATCATTCTTTGAATCATTGTTCCAAAAATAAACACAAACTATAATTATCAAGCCAAATCCAAGTCAAACTCAAGTCAAGCACATGTTGACCCCTTTTAATTTGAAATTATTATATGTGCCAAAATACATTTGACTCCAAACCAATTGCAATTGGATTTATATTTCAATCTTAGGCTCATATGGGGTCCACTTGACCCAAAGGTAAAATAAAACCATTTAAGCCATTTAGGTCCACTTGACCCAAAGTGACCTAAAGACCCTTTTTGAGCCAAGTTCTAATCCAACCTAAATTGGGTTGAACTAAGCCCACTCAAATCTCATATCATGATCAACAATCCTCCTAGGGTGATCAACTACCATGAATTGGGTCAAACCAAGTCAACTTGATCATTTGACCAAGTCAACCTTTAGCTATGATGAAACCTAAACTAGCCAAAACCCACCATATACCAAATCGATTGAAACCATTGATTCAAACCCATGCATAATCAATGATTGAACATGACCAAACCTTTAATTGAGCCAAACCAAGTCTAATTGGCCATTTGACTTAAGTTGACCCAATTGGGCTAAAAAGCCAAAATAATCAAACCATGATTTGATCCAAATTGATTGCAACCAATGTCTCAATTCATCCCAAATCATCTATTGAACTTGACTAAAGCCATGATTAAGGCCAATTTGACCAATTGGTCAACTTGATCCAACGTAACCCAAATTGACCTAAAGGGTCAAATTAGCCAAAATCCAAATTAAACTCAAATCAAGCCAAACCAAAGCCTACAATCATTTTTTATTAACTAATTGAACATGAACCAACACCTAATCTAACCCGATTTGGTCAAATTAGTCAAATTGGTCAACTTATTCCCATTTTAGCTTTGACAATAGATCTCTCTTTTGATCAATCCCATTTGATCTTCAAAATTAAACCAATCGATTGATAGTCCTTCCTATTGAAATCTTCAGAGACAATGATGATTTACCTTAATCAAGAGTTTCTCTAAAGGTTCCTGTCCTTCAGGATGTAATTAATTATGGGGGCTTGCCCCTGTAGGGAACTTAACGAACCCAATTTTAAAATAAACCCTGCTTTACTTTTCCATGTATAGTAGGTGAAGAATCTCTGGTACATATGCAGACCCATCATCCTTTAGAGTCCTTATTGAGGTGATTGGTTCCATTAATGGGTAGTGATTTCTATCTCTCGAGATAGTACACTATACCTTGATGATGTATCCGATCACCTAAATAAGTACATCTGTGGATCTACGTGGCATCTTACTAAGATGAATTTCTATAAGGTCTCTTCTTGCGTTTCTCCACAGATTTGAAAGGCGACTCCCTATAAGAAATTTATTCACCATAGATTTTTTTGGCAACTCCGCTGGGGATGATTCCTCTCTCCATCTTTGGTAAATGATCATTATCTTTGAATATCGATAGTGGATTTATACTTTGGTATGAATCCAAGAATATCATTCTTTCCATTGGTACTTAACTCATTTCATTCTTGAGTTATGTTAGCCAACATCTTTAGGTTTTAGGGCCGCATTCCTTGTTGGTCTTAAAACCCCTGTTGGGTTCCTCCAATGGGTAAAATGAAAAGATCTAAAATAAAAAAGAAACATCTTGAAGACTTCCTCCTTATCATTTTCATGATAAGGAATGGTTCATCCTAAAAATAATAAATTTTCCATAAAGAACTCTATTTTTTAAAAGCACCTTTTTCAAAAAATGCACTTAATAAAATATTTTTCATAAAAGTTCTTCAGCCACATTTAACAATGCACATAATTATTACATGTAGGGATTTTGAGAATAAAACTAACAACATTTTCTGAAAAAGCACAAATGAATATCTTCTTTCAATTCACTTTGATGAATATTTCATTCTCAAAATAAAATGGACAATCATGTTTTCCAAAATCACATTCATAATCATAAAACTTTTCCAAAAGCACATATGGATCCTTCTATTTCAATATGCTCACACTTATTGAATGGAAAGTCCATTTGTAAACAAAGATAAATTTTTTAAAAAGCACATGTGAACATCTTCATTTAGTATGCTTAGGTTTATTAAATGAAGATTTCATCTCCAACTAAAAAGAAAATATCATTTATGAAATCCCACTTAAGCATATCCCACATATGTTTTAAGTTAGGCTTCCTCTCTTTTAAAAAGCAACAATCACACACAAAAATAAAAATTTCATATTTCAAAAATAAGATCAATCTCCAATCTACGTACTTAAATTTGTTGAATGGAGGTCCTCTTTTCAAAAATCAAAATCAACAATCACATTTCAAAATTCTCAACAATCACACTTGGAACTTCACTTAACATACCCGAAATTTGTTAAGTGAACTCTCCAAATCCCAAAAATTTTGAAAATTCTAAACACATTTGGAACTTCATTTAACATTCACAAATTTGTTAAGTAAAGTTTCCAAAACCAAAATCAACAATCATATTTCCAAAAATTTTCAAGACACACATTTTGGAACTTCACTTAACATACACAAATTTGTTAAGTAAGGTTTCCAAAATCAACATCCAAAAATTTTCAAAATTTTAAACACATTTTGGAACTTCATTTAACATACACAAATTTGTTAAGTAAGGTTTCCAAAATCAGAATCCAAAAATTTTCAAAATTCTAAACACATTTTGGAACTTCACTTAACATACACAAATTTGTTAAGTAAGGTTTCCAAAATCAAAATCCAAAAATTTTCAAAATTTAAACACATTTTGGAACCTCACTTAACATACCCAAATTTGTTAAGTAAAGTTTCCAAATCTAAAATCAAAATTTCAAAAAATATTCAAACACATTTGGAACTTCATTTAACATGCCCAAATTTGTTAAGTAAAGTTTCCAAATCCAAAATCAAAAATTCAAAATTTTCAAACACATTTGGGAACCTCACTTAACATACCCAAATTTGTTAAGTAAAGTTTCCAAATCTAAAATCAAAATTTTAAAAAATTTTCAAACACATTTGTAACTTCATTTAAAATATCCAAATTTGTTAAGTAAGGTTTCCAAATCTAAAATCAAAATTTCAAAAAAAAAATTCAAACACATTTGGGAACCTCACTTAACATACCCAAATTTCTTCAATAAAGTTTCCAAATCTAAAATCAAATTTTCAAAAAATTTTCAAACACATTTGGAACTTCCTTTAACATACCTAAATTTGTTAAGTAAAGTTTCCAAATCCGAAATCAAAATTTCAAAAATCTTTAAAACACATTTGGGAACCTCACTTAACATACCCAATTTGTTAAGTAAAGTTTCCAAATCCAAATTCAAAATCAACAATTAAATTTCAAAAATTTTCAAAACATATTTGGAACTTCATTTAATGAACCTAAATTTGTTAAGTAAAGTTTCCAAATCAAAAATTCAAAACTTTTCAAAACATATTTTAGAAATTCACCTAGCATACTTAAATTTGCTAAGTAAAGTTTCCAAAATCAAAATAAAAATTTCTCACACACCTTTGGAACTTCTTCCCTTAGCATACAAAATTTGCTAAGAAGAAGTTTCCATTTTTAGAAATCAAATGAAAAATGAAATCATTATTTTAAAACACACAATTTGGAATTTCATTTAGCATACTCAATTTTCTAAGTGAAATTTCCATTTCCTGAAACCAAGTGGGACTCCATCTTTAGCATACAAAATTTGCTAAAGTTGAATCTCCGCTTTCAATCATTTCAAAAAAAAAAAAAACCACAAATTGAACAACCTTAGGATCTCCTTAGCATGCCAAATTTGCTAAAGGTTCCTACCCTTTTCAAAAATCAAAACATTTCAAACAAATGAAATACTTAGTATTTTGTTAGCATACCTATATTTGCTAAGATCCTATTTTTCAAAATCAAACAAAATACAGTTGGATTCTTTACTAAGCATACCTAAATTTAATAAGAATTCCAGAAGAATCTTACCAAAATCTTGAATCCATGTTTCAACATACTCAAATTTGTTGAAGTTCAAATTCATACTCAAATTCCTCTTTCAATCAATCTTTCTAATTTCATTTGAACCCCACTTAACACTTCCAAGTTATTGGATGTGGGTTCAAATTTTCAAAATTCTAAAATTTCAAAATCTATGGAGATGGAAAATTGATGCAAGTTCATTTCTCATTGCATTTCTTCGCTAGTATAATTTTAGTTGTCACAAGATAATGTGATCACAAAAATTTGTCTTCACCTTCCTCATGGATGGATCTAGCCTGAAGGACTTCCCTCACTTGGATCACACCCATTTGATCCACTTTGGACATGGCTTTGAGGGAGCCAAGATTACTTGAGGGCATTCCCCTCACACAAGCCAGGAAGAGGTGGCCGGCAAAAGCCAATCATCGTGTAGACTTACCCTCGACTGAGATTTCTCACTAAAGAGGAAAGTTGTGGCGCATCACCTTTAGTAGTTTGCACAGCATACCCCACCACAGCTCATCCTAGAGTTGTTACACCCTACATCTTACAAGGGTAAGGCTCCCGGTTTGTGGATTTCCTCCCCTACATTTGAGTATGTGTATAGCTCACACTCTTCTTGTCCTACTCACACTCAACACCAAAATAAGAATCATATGGTCAAACGATTTCATACCAGGATAGTCAAAGAGTTAGAGGCAGCTACCAGGTCAGCCACAGATGAGTCTACTATGATCACATCACCACTGGTGATAGAGAACCAATTTCATTCTATCTCAGATCGAGAGAGGGATGACAAGGGATCGCCCCTCTACACCAACAAATGCAGCTTTCTAAGTAGGAGGTCATACCTCGCCCTGCTCTCTGCAAGTAGGGATAGCAAACGCTGATTGGTGCTCTTGATTTATGATCTATCCCCTGTAGTGTGGGAGGCGATTCGACATGAGAGGGCGTGAGGCCCATACATCATATACATTAGCCAGGAGATGGAGGTTCAACCATCGCTAGTTTTACTTTGGCCAACTTTTCCGCTACCCGCTCTTTCATATTGATAGTATCCTTTTCACAGGGACCAACCATCATAAGTGGGTAGCTCCTGTACATAGAGAGTCGGTGGTGTCTCCACCCCTCGCTCCACTCCATGTCCGTCATCCCAGTGCAGGTTCTAGCATCACCCATTCCATCCAAGGCCATGAAGGCCACATTTAGGGAGAAACATACCTCGTTTGTGATCTGGCTATGGCTAAGGGATCCTACTCCTCCTACACCACCCATTGTGGTAGGGACTAGCTCCCCTGCTCGACCTTCTACCTCAGTAGTGATGCGGAAGGAGTGGCAACCCCAGAGCATCATGGTCGTTCCTTCACCAACTCCACCCATTCAGCCAGATGCAGAGATGGTGACTACTATCATGGATATCCTAGATGATAGTATAGTGGCATCAATAGTAGAGGATCATTCCAGGATTGTTACCCCTATTACAGTTAGCATCAGTTAGGATTACCATTCTTCTAGTGAGTACAACCGATAGGATTGACTCCCGCCTTCAACTAAGGTTCGTGCCTCTCATGATAGGATCACACTCACCCCAAGCTTTTGTAACTGCAGAGTTAGATCGATCCTTAGATGAGATAGTTGCACACTATTTTATGGAGAAAAAGGAGATCTTAGGGTATGCATGGTTTGATGAAGAAAGAGTCAGCTTCAACCCAACGAAGATGACTTGATGGGGGATTCAGCTAGCATACACATGGTCGAGACTAGAGGTTCTCTTCTTAGGGACCAACAAGCTATGGAAGGAGATGAGGTTTATTAAGGAGACACCATAAAATTAGTCCATCACCTCCAAATTTAGTTAAGGCAGAAAGACAAATAGATTGATAGGATGGCACAATAGTTGTAGGACTTGTTGGCAGCATTATCAGTGCTTTAGAAGCAATCCCTTCTAATTCATCCTAGTAAAGTCGATGTCAGTTAGCTTGAACTAGTGCATGTCTTAGATCCAATTAAGACTCTACCTCCCGTTGAGCAAGGTAACACTAATCTATATAGAAAGGTAGTGGACATTACCTCCATATAGGAAAAATATTTGAAAACCATGATTAAGCAGCAGGTGAAGGAAGCCTTGGGCAGAGGATCATCGATCCAAAGGGTAGACAGAGGAATTTGATGCCATCCAAGATCCCAAGGGTTTCATGCCTTCCTTCA
Organism: Cymbidium sinense; assembly: GCA_021442155.1. NCBI lineage: Eukaryota > Viridiplantae > Streptophyta > Magnoliopsida > Asparagales > Orchidaceae > Cymbidium > Cymbidium sinense. Next base: position 56,929,683 of record CM038216.1, read on the forward strand.
AGAGCCATGGCGTGGAAACTGAGACAACATATAGCTCACTTGTGGCTATTGCAAATGCGTGGCAGTGCTTTTACTCTTTAGTCTTTTTATTAGTAGCCTAGCAGGTATTGCCTTTGATTGGTATGTTGAACTGCCCAACAGTTCAGTTAGGACATTTACTGAGTTAGATCAACTCTTTATCAAGAGATTTGTTAGAGCTCAATAAAAGGTTACTGTAATTGATCTCGTTGTATCCCAACAGCACTCTGGTGAGTCACTTGTTGATTATATTCTTTGATGGCATAGCTTGAGTATGAAGTGTGAATCACAGCTATCTGAACAACATGCTATTGAGATTCTCTTGAAGAATATCTATGGCCCAGTCACTTTCATGCTTAAGGGCTTCACTATAAAGATATTTGAGAAGCTAATCAACAAGGAGACTAGTCTATAAGGAGAGGCCAAATAGTTGCCTTTTCCAGATGAGTTGCTTAAGCAGAAATTCCAAAAGGTTTATGATAAGAAACCTAGAGCAGTAGCAACGGTTGATATGGGGAAGCAGCCAGCTAGAGATCAGTCAGAGAAACCATGACCTCAATAACCTCCAATCCTTTGCCACCATTGAGGTAGCCATACCGGCCTCCACCTCAGCCTCCATGGCCAAAGACACCATCGCCCATCCATACCACCAAGAAGAATGACATGCATATCCGCGCTAGTAGATCCACCCCACCTACTCTTTTAGATAAGTTAAACAAACCTTATTCTTTAAGAGGGAGGTAATCAAGAAAATCTTTAAGAATCTCTTAAAGAAACTGATTTTCAGCTACCCAAGCCTAGAGACCGAAGAAGTAGGCAAAGTCATGATCCAAACTTTTGCCCCACCATACTAGGCCACATTTTGGAGGATTGCTTTTCAAGGATTGGCTTGAACATAGTTTCAAGATCTGCATCATTATCCCAAAGGAATTGGAACAACCTTCTAGTTCCATTAGGTAATCCTTGGGATACAAGTGATCCTACCAAAACCAAAGAAGGTTGGGACATTTCTTTGTCTAAACCTCTAAGAAAATAATCTAGAAGATCAAGAAGCTTTCTTGCGTGCCTAAGTCTCCTCAAACCTCCAACATCAAGGAAGGTTTGCAAGTTACCGCCAACTCTAGGAAAGTGGGAGTCAACAAGAAGAAGAAGCAAGATGTGTCACCTGGATAGCCCCTTAGCACAACCACCGATAGTGTCCACTCCAGCCTTCCAGCTTCTACACCAAACTTCTTCCATTTTAGCTCTTTTCTTTTTTTCTACTAGTAGAACTCTTGTATCAATAGATAAGGGCATCAAATCCCTTACTCCACTCACTCTACTTGAGTTTTACTTTGTACCTCCAAATACTTCCAAGAAATTGAAGAACAAAATTGATTTGAATTACATATATGTCTCTTCTGATGAGTTGTCTTCTTCTATTCCTAACGATAACTCTTCAAGTCTAATAAACTATAATAATTTTGATCTTCCTCTTTCTGATTTAGAGTTGAATCTTCCAACTCAATACGGGTTCACCTCTTGAGATAGACTTGGAATCATCTCGAGAGAGTCCCATAGGAGAAGCTATAGGTAAAGAAGTGCGTAGAACTTGCCACCACTTGCCTCAAGAGATTACTGAAGTCAACCTCCATAGTGGCAAGGTTCTACCTCATAGGATAGCACCTCTAGATAGAGGGAAACAAGTCATTGGTACTAAAGATCGAGAAGCCCTTCCACAAGATGCTCCACCCTTGGATATGCTTGTGGAAGACCAGCTGAAGGTGGATTACAATGTTCTTTCTCACCTTAGAAAGTTGCCATCTAAGCTAAGCATATATGATGCCCTTATCTTATCTAAAGAGATGAGAGAATCACTAATCAAGGCCCTCCTTGATCCTGAAATATGCTTAGCTCAGCTGACCGCTATAGGTGAGGAAGCACACTATGCAAAAGAAGCTCAAGGGATCACCTTCATCGATGAAGACCTTCTACTAGGGGACTTGGAGCACAACCGCCCCTACATTACATGGACATGGATAGTTCACTCACCAAGGTTCTTATGGATCCGTGCATCAAGAAACATTATGAGTCTAAAGACTTGCCTATTTGAAGATCGACATCTCTACCTTCGAGGAGAGATAGTTGATGTTGAGAGGATTCAATGATCAAGGTAAGCGCTTTAGGTTCTATAGTGTTACCTTGGAGATCTGAAGACGAACCAAGTTCTACATCATTGATTCAAATACTTTATTCACTGCTTTGCTTGGTAGGCCTTGGATACATCAGAATAAGATCGTTCCATTCTCCCTTCATCAGTGCATCAAGTTCAGAAAAGATGGAATTGAGTACTGTGTCAACGAGGATGAAAAGCCATTCTCAATGAGAGAGGTTGAGATCTTTGAGGATGTGATCTATTATCTTCCTCAAAATACCCTTTCTCATGAACTTGGACAAAACTCAAATGCAACTGCAAAAGAAAAAGAAAATGAAACAAAAGAAAATATAAAATAAAATAAAAATAAAAAGGAAAGTCCAAGTGAGCAAGAAAGGGGAATTGAAGAAGAAATGGATCCGCATATCACATTCCACCCACAGTTCATTCCATCATATGGACATATGGGTAGGATGGCAACCTCCACCAAGTAAAGGTAGAGGTAGAAACAGGGTTCCAGAGGTGGAGACTCTAGTTGGCCTTCACCAATAGAGGTCGTGTTCCATAGAGTACCCTACTATTCACATAAACTTGGAATCCGTGAGGATGAGTCTAATGTGATTAGTGATACTAGCCAACCCCTCTCAGTTCCATTGGAGGTGACTTTTGATCTCCTGAGATGAAGGCCGTGCTCCAAGCAAAGCAAAGTATTCAATCTTTATGTGAAACTATCGGCAAGAGTTGGGAACCTTAGTCTTACCTCACTTACATCTCAAAGTTGAAGGTTTGATAGTTAAGGAAGTCCCTAAGTCTTCTAGTGACAGCATAAGAGGTTCTTTTGTTCATCATCCTCAAGTCCGTGAGCTCGATGTAGGACTTGAGGAAGATACTTTAAAGAATTAATGGAATTACCTTTTGACTTTACTCACCTTGTGTTCAAAATCTTATACAAAAGGTTTAGTTCCTCACACTTGGTCCAAGTAATATTTTGAAAAATTATGGAACAATACGGTGGAAGCACAATCAAGAGGGACTAGATTAGATTCGTCATGATGAAGATTTTTGCCTAGTTATTACCAACCATTTGGAATCTAATAGGTTCTTCTCACACATCCCTAACTCTTATGAGAATGTGTGTTTAGAAACTTTAGATGATCTAGATATCTCCAAGTTAAAGGAGCACCACCAGAGTTTGAAGAAAAGATTCATTCAACAATAAACAAGCTGAAAGAAATCAACCTCAAGATAGAAGAAAATCCTACATACATCGCTTGTCGAATGAAGAAGAAACCAATGACTTAGTTAGGCTATTGATGAAGTTTAAAGACCGCTTCACATGGAGTTATGAAGAAATGCCGATTATCTCATCCATTGCGTACCACAAGTCCTAATGTTTCCCTATTAAGCAAGCTCTAGACGAATGCGATTAGAAATTGAACAACGTGTCATTTTGAAGTCAAGAAACCGATCAATGCCGGTTTCATCGTGAAGAAAAATATCCTACCCGGTTAGCTAGTGTCATCCCGCTAAGAAGAAGAATTGGCAAATTCACATATGCATCAATTTTAGGGACTTAAATAAGGCATGTCCTAAGGATGAGTTTTCTCTTCCTATACCAGAGTTAATGGTGGACATTGCCTCATCTCATGCTGTGTTCTCTTTCATGGATGGATCATCTATAACCAAATCAAGATGTCTCCTAAAGATGAAAGAAACACCGCTTTCTAACCCGATAATCTTCTATAGGGTCATGCCTTTCCTTAAAAATGGGTGCTACATACCAACGGGTCATGACTCAAATCTTTAGTGAACTCATCCATCATTAGGTTGAGTGCTAGGTTGATGATCTAGTAGTCAAAAGTAGAGAAAAGGAAGACCACCCCTTTGACTTGAGAGTAATTTTTGAATAGTTGAGACAATATAACCTCAAAATGAATCCCCTGAAGTGTGCATTTGGAGTTGCTTTAGGGAAATTCCTTGGGTTTGTCATTCAACACTGGGGAATAGAAATAGATGCTGAAAAGATTAAAGCTATCTTAGAAATTCCACCTCCTAAGAGTTTAACTCAACTCAGATCCTTTCAAGGATGGTCAGATATCTAAGATGCTTTATCTCAAACTTATCGTGAGATGCAAGTCCTTCTCAACACTTGTCAAAAGGATGTTCAAATGGGATGACAAGTGTCACATTCAAAGACATCAAAGAATACTTGGAAGTCAAGTTCGCAGCTCTCTTTGCCACTGATCCTTTACATCAGATTGATGACTCTCTAGTGCTCTATCCAAGCCAATGACGAGGGGAAGGAAAACACACTCTACTACCTTAGTCATCATCTAATCCCCGCTGAAGCAAATTATCCACCTATTATGAAACATTGCCTAGTTTTGATCTTTATATCTCAAAAGCTATGACACTACATGCTTTCTCATAAGGTGAACCTGATCTTAAGAACCAATCCACTATAGTACCTCATGACATGACCAACAGTTTCTAAATATTTGGCTCATTGGTCCATGATACTCTCATAATTTGATATCATATTTGTACTCCTCCATGTGATAAAGACAGCGCATTTCTTAGCAAAGACACACACTTCCTTGATTCTCCCTTAGTGATCTCCCGAACAAATCATGAACTTAGGGGAGGCGGCAACACCGATGGGAGATGTATTTTGATGGTGCTTTTTTCTTAAAGGTGAAGCACCATGATCTATTCTCCAGAAAGGTGGGGTAGTAGTTCTTCTAACTCCAAATCATGATGTGATGAGATTCTCATACTATCTTTCTAACCCCTGCACCAATAATGAAGCTGAGTATGAGGATTTGATTGCCAGTTTGGAGTTAGCCATCACTATCAGTGTCAAGAGCATCAACATCTTTGGGGATTCTCGTCATCAATCGATTGTTGGTCCTACCATCATCTCAAGCCCAAGCTTCGTCATTACTATGAGTATACCATGAAGTCTTGGCCCGATTCCAAGTCACCATCTACAAGTTCCAGAGAATGCAGAGTAGATGCCTTGGCAAACTTTCCAAAGAGTTGGCATGTCGAAGATGAGTCCATTTCAATAAGGGTCCAAAATAGATAGTCTATCCCTTATTGAACTCATCGAGACTTTCTCTTGGGGAGGTTGTCGTTACCAAAATGGACAAGGAACTAGATTGGAGGCAACCATTCATAGATTACTTGAACACCGACAAACTACCTTAAGAGAAATCACAAGCCCATCAGGTAAAATAGAGAGCTCTCTCCTATGCTCTTATTGATGGAACCCTATACAATTAGTCCTTTGACTAGATGTGGTTACATTGTTTAAACAAACATGATACCTATGACATTGTAACCGAGGTGCATTCAAGTCTATGTGGAGCTCATTAGTATGGTCTGAAGATGAAGTTGAAGATCAAAAGACTTGGATACTTCTATGATCATGATTGCATGGATAATAGCCATATAGGTTCTCGCGTGATTCTCCAGCAACCACCGAACATTCTACACCTTACTTTGGCTTCATGACCATTTGAGTGTTTGGGTACCTACATTGTAGGTCCGATTGATCCTCCTTCTTCTAAGGGGCATCAGTTCATCTTAATTGATACTGAATACTTTTCCAAGTGGGTAGAAGCCATCCTACTCAGAGAGGTCACAACTCACCATGTGCTTCAATTTTTCAGGAACCATATCATATATAGGTTTGGGGTGCCTTGATGAATTATATCCGATAATGGTACTACATTCAAAAGCACGAAGATCAATCACTTTTCTAGAAGACATGGTATAAATTGGAGATACTCCACCATCTACTATCCCAGAGCTAATGATTTAGCAGAAGCATTTAATAAAACTCTCATCCAGATACTGAAGAAGATTCTTGATGATAACAAACGACAGTGGAACGAGTAGTTGGTTGAAGCCTTATGGGCCTACTGCATTACATACTAAACTCTAACTAAGTCTACCCCATTTTCCTTAGTGTATGGGTCCGAAGCCATTCTTCCCCTAGAAGTTCAACTCTCTTCACTAAGGATAACATTTAGTAACAAGATCACTGCAGAGCAGAATGCAAAGTTACAGTTAGAAGAGCTCAAAGGTTTGGAGGAAAGTCTCCTATGGGCATGCTAGAATCTCAAGTTGTACAAGGCCAAAATGATTCAAGCTCACAACAAGCTGGTATGACCTAAGTCTTTTCGAGTAGAAGAACTTGTGTTAGTCTTAAGGAGACCAATTGCTACCCGTTGAAAGATGAGAGGCAAGTTTGAACCCTCTTGGGAAGGCCCCTATGCCATAGATAAGGCCTACCAAGGAGGATCTTATTAGCTTATTGATTGTAAAGGGAAACACATGATGCTTCCAATTAATGGGCTCTATCTATTGAAATATTACCCATGAAATAAAACTTGTTTGAAAACATTCATTAATAAAAAGAACAAAATCTAATTTCATTAATCAAATCTTCTCTTCTTTCAAAATTTTGTTTGTTTGTCTTACGAATCTACCATAACGTGTCTAGGGTAGGTGTAAGAGTCCCCTAGTGGCATCCTATCCCTCTTTCACAACACAAACACAATCTGATGCTAGAATAGAGAACCCGAGGCATCCTATTTTGATTAGCATAACTAAGTTAGGTATGAGAAACCCAAGTGATATCCTTTCTTAGTGAGAATTCTTGTTGCCAACCATGGCATCATTTCAAAATTCACCAGCGTGTTTTGAGGTAGGTATAAGAATCTCCCAGAGAAATCCTATTCCTTTTAACACTTGCACAAAAACAAACTTAAATCTTTTATCTCGAGCTATTTTGATGTGGGAGCAAGCCCCCTGTGACACTCACTCATTAGCTGCTCTAGGTCAGGTCTACATGCTACCTCGCTAGTATGTCGCCCTAATGGTCACTTGTTGGAAGATGTGAGTCCCCACACTTTCTTCCTAACTTGATCATTGTAAACCAAAGAGTGCCTTGTTAGTGTGGTATGCTTCACTGCCCAGCCATTAAGCTACCTCATGTTAGCTTTGTTTAAGAAGATGTGAGTCCCCATGCTTTCTTCTTGAACTAGCTGTCATGCTTTAACTAGATTGAGTATATTTGAGGTTTAGGATAAGTCCCCCAGAGGCTCCTTTCCTCTTGACTACTTTTGAGTTGATCTAAGTCCTGTAGTGACATTCACTCATTAGTTGCTCTAGGTCAGATAGCATCTATTGAGCCAAAGGCAGACTATCCCAACAGTCAGTTCTGCTATAAGAAGATGTGAGTCCCCAAGCTTTCTTCCTAGGCTGATTGTTGCAAACCGACGGGCACCTTAGGTTAGTTTATGTTTGCTATGCTGATAATGACTCACCCAATGAGTACAACACTCTTGGCAGATATGAGTCATGTGCTTTCTCATTGAGTTGGACACCGAATACCTATTGAATTTATGACTAGCCATGTCATTTTCTCCAGGGTGTTAGATTAAGCCCCCCATCCCTTATGGGCACTCTAATTGGATCAAGTCCTTTGCGACCCCTTTTATACACTGCCCATGTTACTTTTGGATCAGACATTTCCCCTTTCCTAGTAGCCACCCTTGTGGTTAAAGAATTTGCTCAGCGGAAGCATAAATTCTCCCTTGGTTCAGTAAATCTGAGATAGGTCTAGGCTAATATAAACTCCCTCTCAGTTTGATCCCTCGTAAACTAACAGTGTCCATGTTAAAACAAACTAAAATAAACAAACAAAATTTTTTTCTTGTGGATTAGGATTTAAGCCCCCAAAGGGTCCCTTTTCCCAAGCAAGCATCTTATCTTTAGGGCAGTGTCAGCAGAACTCCATATAGGAGTTGCCTGACTACCTGAGTTGAGATAAATCCCAAATCGATACTCACTCTATAGTCACCCCAAGGTTAGTTTCAATCTATTTTGCCATAAGCAGGTTACCCTGACAGTCATTCCGCTTTGAAAGATATAAGACTATGTTGGATTCTTTATAGCATGATTGTCGCAAATCGACGGGCAACCTCAGGCCAGGTTTGATTTGTTGCCCAAAGCAACGATCACCCCAGTGGTCTTTTCTAGTGGAAGATGTGAGTCCCTGAGCTTTCTTCCCTTCAATTGATCATTGCAAATCGAAAGGCACTCATTTGGTCGGATAGTTCTCTCATTGATCGGGAAGCTACTCCCTTTATTTCAGTAAATCTAAGATAGGTCTAAGCTTCTATAAGCTCCTTCTCAGTTTGATTCATTGAAAACCAATGAAATCCATCAAAATAAATAAAATTAAAATGAAATTAACCTTGACTATTTTTGAGCCGTTCTAAGTCCCCCAATGACATTCACTCAATAGTCAGCCCTAGGTCAGGTTTGATTTATTGCCCAAAGCAACCAATCACCCCAGTGGTTCCTTGTCTCTAGAAGATATGAGTCCCTATGCTTTCTTCTCAAGACTTGACCGTTGTGTACCAAAAGGCATTTCTCCTTAGTTGGATAGTCCTACCTTATGGTTGTTAGACTACTCCATTTGAATTGGTAACTGAAGTTATTCACGATTCCATGACCCTACTGCAGTCATCGCAAACCTATGGGATCCATCATAATCAAAATAAATAAAACTAAAAATAAAATCAATCTTTGAATATCCTTGAGTTGATCTAAGTCCCCCAGTGGCATTCACTCAGTAGTCAAGGGGTTCAATCTGTTGCCAATAGATTACCCCAGCAATCTCTTTACTTGGACGATGTAAGTCTACTACGCTTTCTTCCTAGTACAGCTGCTATATACCGATAGGCATCCCCTTCGGTCGGCTAGTCCTACTATGTGCTTAGTAGATTACCACTTTGGTTTGGTAAATTTGAATTTGGTATGGCTCCTATTCAGTACAACCCATTGCAAACCAATAGGGTTCTTCCTAAAAATTCAAACCTAACAAAATTTGAAACAAATTCAACCCTCTTCCCTAGTGGAGATCTCTCCTTAGTGAGATTCAAATCAAATCCAACCTCTCATCTCCTTGTAGATGACTTGAACTTACTTCCCTAGTGGAAGGTTCACACTCTATCCCTTAGTGGATTTCTTCTCTCTCTCTTATGTCTTGAATATAAGTAGAGCCACATTACACTATGATCTGGATTCACTCTTTTCCTTGGGTCAAGGATAGATAGTTTCTGTTAGTGCTTGTGATCTTTCGGTGTTGTTGATCATTTTAGTGAACACCAATACATGCGGTGTTCCTGATTAGTCACACCACACCTATTGGGTACCCTTTGTTGACTTCATTTTTAGAATGAGTTCTCAACACCTCCATCTTAGACATAAGATTCCTCTTAGACTTTAAGAGTTTCTTAGTCTTAAGACACATCTAGTGATTAGGTGGACACTCTCTCCTAGTCATAGAAGACTTAGAAGAGTTAGCCATTGGAATAGGTCATGCCTTAGGGGTGTTAGGAAAATTTTCTACCCATTAGCTTAAACCATTCCTCACTTTCCTTCTTTCAAGTCAAACTCCAAATCAATCCCATTTGATTTTCTAAAACTAAAACCAATTCCATGATTCAATTCCTTAATTGAAATCCTTGGTTGAAATCCATGATTGAAGCCCATGATCAAAATCCATCAAAATTCCTAAGTCAAAATTTCCTAAGTCCTTAACCCTTTCTTAAGGACTTAACTAAAATCTTGATCAAACTTATTCAAATCTTTGAAATTTTTTCATGATCCATTTTATATTCTCATTTGTATTCACCTATATAAATGAAATATAAATTCAAATCCATCAAGTCAAATTCAAAATTCCAAAATAATTTATGAAAATTTTCCTAAATTCCTTTCATTTTTCATTAAAGGATTTAGCCAAAATCAACTCTAAAACTTGATTGAACCTACTCTAAACCTTGGGATTTTCTCAAAATCAATTTATATCCTCATTTATATTTTCATATATAAATAAAAAATAAATATACTCAATTCAGTCCAACTCAAAAATTAAATTCCAAATTTAAAATGCTTGAAATTCCCTTAAATCCCTTAATTTTTCATTAATGGATTTAACATAAACTTTGATCAAACCACTTAAAATTCATGGGATTTTCTCAAAATCAATTTATATTCTCATTTATGTTCTCATATATAAGTAAAATATAAATATAAATTAGCCAAATCTAATCCAAAATTAAATTTCAAATTAAAAATTCAATTAAATCCTTTATATTCCCTTTAAATGGATTTAACTTAAATCATGATTAAACTCTTTCAAATTATTGAAATGTTCTCATGATCAATTTATATTCTCATTTATATTCATATATATAAATGAAATATAAATTCAAACAATCAAAACGAACTCCAAAACTCCAACTCAAATCAAATCAAAATCAAATTTAAGTCTTTCAAGTCAAAATCTTGAGCTTAGTCAAAATCAATTCAAATCAAGCCAAACTGTTGATTTTCTCTCATGGTTCAATCATGAGCTCATATATAAATCCAAACTTCAATTTTTCAATAAAAACCCAAATAAAAAATCAAACCCAAAATTTCTTCATATTCTTCCTATGAATATGAGCTTTTCAAATGGATCAAAACTCATTTGACTTCAAACCTCTTGTAAATGGATTTATATTTCAATCATAAGTCCATATGCAAGATCAATCAACTTCATATTAAACTTTGACCAAGCTATTTGACCCACTTAGGCTCACTTGACCCAAAGTGACCTAAAATACTCTTATGAGCCAACTTTTGATCCTAACCAAATTGGATTGAACCAAACTAATATTTGTCTCTCATCATGATAAACAATCATCATGGGATGATCAGTCAATCAAATTGGGTCAAACCAAGTCAAACCTAACGGTTGATCAAGTCAACACTTAGCCCAAAATAATACCTAATATAGCCAAATTCTACCATAGGCTAAATTAATTGAAACCTTTGACCTAAGTTCACTCAAGAACTATGTTTGAACTTGACCAAGTGAACCTTTGAGCCTAACCTAACCCATTTGGCCCACTCGACCCAAGTTGACCCATTTTGACCTAAAGGGTCAAAATGTGTCAAAACTTGATCTAAGCCAAATTGATTGAAACCAATGGGCCAAGTCCATCCCAAATCACTTGTGAAACTAGACCAAAACCTCAATTGGTCAACTAGACCCAACCTAGCCCAATTGACCTTAGACCCAACATGACCTAAATGGGTCATGTTGAGCCAAAATTGAACCTAACTCAAATTGATTGGAAACAAAGATACCAATCCACTCCATATGACTAACCAAGTCTAAACCTACCCTTGACCTAACCCAAATAGGTCAAATGGGTCAAATAGGTCAACTTGACCCATTTGACCTAAATGGGTCATATGAGCCAAAACCTAATATATACCAAATTGAACCAAACCAAAAGTACCAAAACATTTCAAATGGTCATATGAATTTGACCCAGCCCTTGGTTTGACCTAATTTAACCTATTGCTTAACTTGATCCTGGTTGACCCATTTTGACCTAAATGGGTCAACATGAGCCAAATCCTATCAAATGGATTCCAAATCCATTGAAACTTGGCCCAACCTATTTTCTCAACATACCAAACATATCCAAATTGAGAAAAATAGCAAAATGACCATTATACCCCTAGGACATAGAATAAATTTTGGCTTAGCCCATGGGTATTTTGGTCATGCACTTATCACAAACACTTGAGGCTCTCCTAAATCTCAAGGCAACCTAGTGATGAGTGGTGCACCCAACCCATGGATTTGGGTCAACCCATTTGGCCCATGGACCAAACCCAACCCATAAGCATGAATTTGAAAATTCAAACTCCCCCCAAACCTTAATTGGACGCACGTGGGAGGTTGTCAATCCACTCCTTGGCTCAAACCGACCATGTGCACACTCCTAATTGATCAAAGAGCCCTCAACCTATGATCAATTGGATCAAAATGTCATGTCCATTATCGCTCATCCGATCCTTCTAGGGGGAGATATACTCCCCTAATTCACTGTTTCACCACTCATACTCACTTAATTCAGGAAGCCTTAAGAAATCATCAGAGCTTTCCCAAGGTGCCTAAGGAGGATTTAGAATTCATCTTCCTCAATTTTGCATAGTGTAAAATAGTGGAGCTTACCTTGATTTCCAAATTCCTCTACACTTGATCCCACTCCAATTCCTTCTGCAAGCACACTTAGGTGACTAAGTTGAGCTCACCTAAGTTAATTCCTAAGTTCTAAAGGCAAGGGAGGATTAAATTGGATAAAAGATGAACTCAAGCTAAGGAGGAGGTGACCCATAAGAAGATCCACTCCATCTCAAGTGCTCTAAACTTCAGCAAGGCTTCATCTCAACTAGATGAAGCTTCTCCAAGGGAATTGAGTGTCGGTGATCACCTCCGGTGAGGTTAGTGAATTTTTGACCACTTAGTCTAAGAGGTGTTGGTCTTTTGTGAAGTGGATTTTAAACTCATAGGATCTTAGCTATTGGATTGGTCTCTTTGGTCCTTTAGATGGTGTGGGTTGAGTTGATTGAATCCATGAAGGATCAGGCTCGAATGTTCCCTTGGATTATGAACGGCTCACATTCCTCCTCAGGGAAGAACTCAACCCATCTCAGCCGTCCATCCGTGCATTTTTAGATGGATGGATGAGATTATTAGGCACATTTTTAATCCCTTATTCGATTTATAAACCATGGGTGTATCCTCAATCATTCGATCATTAATTGCTAAGCATAAAAATGCATGCGCCACCACCGCTTTTCATGATTTGACAACTTAAGTAATGGCTCACAATACGACATGTGTAAAGCGTGCTGACCGTCGCTGCCACACGTTGCTCTGTGAGCTAGGGATTAGTTAGGGATTAAGAAATTACTTTACTAATTCTTAATTAATTTAGAAACTTTCAAAAATCATAACTATTTCAAGAAAAATTTGAAAAATATAAGGAAAATGCCTTGGATAGATAATTCCATCCAGAATTTTCTAAAAATGTTTTTAATGTATTTTGATTTCCCTTTTTATCTGAATTTGGGTTTCTTTAGGAATGGTAATTAACTAATTATTCCTTAGTTAAGCCACCAATTAATCTCAAACTTCTAGGGTTCATTTTAGGGATGAACTCTGCCTCCCTTAATTTTCTTGAGATTTATTGAGGCATTGATTAGGAAAATTTCTATCTCATTCCCATTACCCCTTTCATGTAATTAAGGGTAATTAAGGTATAATTAGTGATTTTTCCCTATGATTAAGTTGGATTAAGCTTAGATCCAGTGAGTACAGTTTTAGAGAATAATTTTTGGGTATTTCCCCTAAGCTATTCCCTAAACACCTTTTCTTTCATTAATCCCCTTCTTAATTAAAGGTTAATTCATTAATTACCCATTTACATAATTTTCAAAAATTCTAAAAATCTTCAAAACTTAATTAATCTATCTTGGGTAGATTTTTAAGTGTTCAATAGCCTAAGTCTAATTAATGAAAGTAAACCCCCTTTCATAAGTGTGAAAGGGTGTTTTAAAAGTACTTAAGCTAAAACCCCTTAGCTTAATTAACTTTTAATTATGAGCCAAACTGTATTAGGCCATTTCATTACTAGGTGCATTGCAAATTTAAATACCTTGTGGGTTGTATTTCATCTCATTGGCTCATAATTACTTAATTAATTTTTCTAAGGTGGTGTAGGTAAGGGTTAATTAAGCCACTTAATGCATACCTTAACCTAATTAATGTTTAAAAATAGATTTAATTATCTAAAAATTAAACTAAAATACAAAACAAATGTGGGAATGGGTTAGAGATAGTAAACTCATCCCACCCTTTCAAAATTAAATCAAACCTTAAACAAACAAAAATTATTTTGAAATTCACTTTGATTTATTCTAAGTTTTCTTATTCTTTAAGAATGTCTTTAGGAATTAAGTAAAGTGAGTTTTATCATGTGATTACATTGCTTTAGATCTTTCCCAACATGTTAAATTGTATGCCATATGACTTATGCATCCAGGATTTCATGTTTTCAAAGTTTAAAATGAAATTGTTTACTTTATGTCAAATGTGCATGTGTTGGCTAAAGTAAAATATGAATGGCTATTATCACTACTAAATCCAAAATATTTTCAAAATCTATAAATGAAACATCAAATCAGAAAGTGTGTTATTCATATATTAATTATTTGCTTGCATGTGATGAAGTATAAAGCATGTTTAATATAACCTTTCCTTCCTTTCTTATGTTAGCATAGTTTTGGATATGGGTTGGTAAGATGTAGGGTTCATTTGAAAAGAACCCAACACTTACTTAATTCCAAACCCTATTCATCTCTATGCTCCAACTTAAGAAGGATTTCCTATACTTTCATGAATAAATTGTATAAGCAAAAATGAAATCATTAAGCAAACTTTTGCATATTCCTTTTCCACTTTATTTCTTTTATATGCATGTTGGTACTTAAGGAAAGTAGTATGTTAGTCTAGACAACCTCGAGGTTGCAAGGCTTTAAGTAGCCCTAAGTAGGTCTTGTACCTTACACCTCTAGTTAACAATGGCGCTATACTCACTTATGCCTTTCTTACGTTCATGCATATATGCGAAGTTTTTGGAGAAAGAAAACCTTTTCTACTTAAGAAAAATCATACATGTTTAATTCTAAGTTTTCTTAAATGAACTACTTAGCATGCATCATAAAGTGTGTTAACTATTCTCATTTGCATGTATAGATATGCTTAGGGTCCATCCATATGCATGCTATATATGTTGGGAAAGAATTGGAGTAATGTATGTTATGTGAATTTTGATTCATTTTTCTTAATCTTAAAATGCCTTTCTTTTTGAATAGGTTTGTTTAGAGTTAATCTAAACTTAGAATTAATTAGAATATGTAATTAAAACATTCACCTAAATGAAGTTAAAATGTGAACTTACTTTAGAGATTACTTTAGGATTAGGGAAGGAATGAGAAGTTCTTTTCTCTTTCCCTCTCTTTATAACTTAGTAATTAATTTTAAGTTTCACTCAAACCAAATTAAAACATGAAATAAAAATAACCCAAAATCACTAAACAACTTAAATGAAACCCTCCTCTAAGTTGAACATGTCTTTCACACTTAGAAAATTCAAACCTAAAGTCTTAAACTAAGCATGCCACACAAACCTTCAAAGCACACACATTAGCCTAAGTCACCACTTCTAGCTTTAGGTTAGTTCGATGCATGGTTTGATGTTATGCTTTATTTTGTGATGGATGTTTTAGACTAGATGATAAGGTGTTTCTCATAGAATGAATGGTAGGATGTGCTTAGTTTAACTATTCTTTTCTGTAGGGAATTATGCTAAAGGGGCGCTATCATAAATAAAAATATGAATGCTTCTTGCTTGCATGTGCTCATACCCTTTAGCATAATCCATAGGCTAGTTGGACTTAGTCAGTCATGTGTGAGGTGATAAGTCCAATATACATGCTTGGGATTTGTGTGGTGTGATTTGACTAACCTTTATTTTGCTGGTGTTAGTTAGATTTATTCATTTCCTTTTCATGTAAAAATTTGTATATTTAGGATTTTGGAATGATTTGTTATGGGGGATTAGAATGAGCATTGGTCATAAGATTTAATCTTATGCACCATGTGAAGCCTTGGAGCATCTACCATTCAACCATCCAAAGGAAGATCCAAAGAAGAAAAGAAAGAAAGAAAGAAGAAAGAAGAAATCAACAAATAATCTTAGCCATCATTTCTAAAATGTTCCAAATAATCTCAGCCATCCATCTAAAATGCATGGATGGATGGCTGAGATGAGCCAAGTTCTTCCTTGAGGATTAATGTAGATCGTCCATGATCCAAGGGGAGATCCGAGCTCGATCTAGCATAGAATCATACAAGACTCAACCCACACCATCTAGGCATCATTACCAACCTATCCAATGGTTGATTTCTCATGAAATGAAACTTCCTTTCACAAATGACCAACGCCTATCAAGCTAAGTGGTCATAAATTACATACCTCACCGGCGCTCGAGCTCGATGAAGTAGCTTCGTGTGGTGGAGACAAAGCCCTGTTGAAGATCCTAGGCCTTGGGGTTGAGTGGATTGATGGGTAGACCAACTCCTTATTAAGATCCTTGCGGATTTGATTAAATTGAGCTCTTTCTTGCCTCTAGAACTTCATAGAAAGCTTAGGCCAATTCAACTTAGCTCCTAGATTAAGTGTGCAAGAGGAATTGGAAGGAGATCAAGTGTAGTAGAAATTAGCTATTGGATTGAGCTCCCCTATTTTGCACTATGCAAAACCAAAGAATGGGGAATTCGAATCCTATCTAGGGACCTTTAGAGAGCTCTCTGATGATTGCTAAGGGTTCCTAGTGCTCAATCGAGTGTGAGTGAAGTGATTTTTCATTGAATTAGGGGAGTATATCTCCCCCTATGGAAATCGGACGATCGACAATGTCCATGCCATTTTGATCTAATTGAGCCTATGGAGTGAGCCATTTTGGTTTTTTGAGTGTGTACAAGGTTGGTTTGGCCAGAGGAGTGGAATGCCAACTTCCCAGATGCTTGAATTGAGTTTGAGAGGGAGTTTGAAATTTCAACTTCAAGGCTAAGGGTCGGGTTCGGTCCATGGGTCAAATGGGCTGACCCAAACCCATTAGGTTGGGTGCACCACTCATCATTAAGTCTCCTTGAGCTTTTAGGAAAGCCTCAAGTGATTGTGAAGAGTGTATGACCAAAATACCTATGGGCTAGCCCAAAATTTATTCTAGGGCCTAGAGGTAAAATGGTCATTTTGCTATTTTTTTCACTTTGGGTATGTTTGGCATGTTGAGAAAATAGGTTTGGCCAAGTTTCATTAGATTTGGAATCCATTTGATAGGGTTTGGCTCATGTTGACCAATTTAGGTCAAAATGGGTCAACTTGGGTCAAGTTGACCAATAGGTCAAATTGGGTCAAACCAAGGGTTGGGTCAAGTTTATATGACCATTTGAAATGTTTTGGTGCCTTTGATTTGGTTCAATCTAGTATAGATTTGGTTTTGGCTCATATGACCTCATTTAGGTCAAATGGGTCAAGTTGACCTATTTGACCCATTTGACCTATTTGGGTTAGGTCAAAGGTAGTTTTAGGTTTGGTTAGTCGTATGGAGTCGATTGGTATCTTTGTTTCCAATCAAATTGGGTTAGGTTCAATTTTGGCTCAACATGACCCCTTTAGTCAAGTTGGGCCTAAGATCAATTGGGCTAGGTTAGGTCTAGTTGGACAATTAAGGCTTCGGTCAAGTTCCCCAAGTGATTTGGAATGGGCTTGATTCATTGGTTTCAATCAATTTTGCTTAGATCAAGTTTTGACACATTTTGGCCCTTTAGGTCAAAATGGGTCAACTTGGGTCAAGTGGGCCAATTGGGCTAGGTTAGGCTCAAATGTTGGCTTCGTCACGTTTAAACATAGGTCTTGATTGAACTTGGATCAATGGTTTCAATCAATTTGGCTTATGGTGGAATTTGTCTATGTAAGGTTTCATTTTAGGTTAAGTGTTGACTTGGTCAACCCTTAGGTTTGACTTGGCTTGACCCAATTTGATTGATTGATTGATCATCCCATGGTGATTGTTGATCATGATGAGAGGGATATATGAGTTTGGTTCAATCCAATTTGGTTAGGATCAAAAGTTGGCTCATAAGGATACTTTAGGTCACTTTGGGTCAAGTGAGCCTAAGTGGATCAAATGGCTTGGTCAAAGCTTGATTTGAAGTTGATTGATCTTGTTTATGGACTTATGATTGAAAAATAAATCCATTTACAAGAGGTTTGAAGTCAAATGGATTTTGATCCATTTGAAAATTTCATATTCAAAGAAAGAATATGAAGGGGCCTTGGGTTTGATTTTTGAACTAGGTTTTGATTGAATGATTGAAGTTTGGATTTATATATGAGCTCATGATTGTAGGATTGATTGAACCATAAGAGAAAATCAAGAGTTTGGCTTGATTTGAAAATGATTTGACTAAGTTCAAGATTTTGACTTGAAAGGCTTAGATTTGATTTTGAGTTGATTTGAGATTGATTTTTGGAATTGGTTTTGATTGTTTGAATTTATATTTCATTTATATATGTGAATATAAATGAGAATATAAATTGATCATGAGAAAAATTCAAGAATTTGAAGTGTTTTAATCATGATTTGGGTTAAATCCATTAAAGGGAATTTAAAAGATTTAAGGAAATTTTTAATTTGAAATTTATTTTTTTTTGAATTGGATTTGATTGATTTATATTTATATTTCATTTATATATGAGAATATAGATGAAAATACAAATAAGTTTTAAGAAAATCCCATGATTTTGAAAAGGTTTGATCAAGGTTTAGGTTAAATCCATTAATGAAAAATTAAGGGATTTAAGGGAATTTGAAAGATTTTAATTTGGAATTTAATTTTTTCCTTTGATTGGATTGATTTATATTTATATTTCATTTATATACAAGAATATAAATGAGAGTATAAATAAGTTTTGAGAAAATCCCATGAATTTGAATAGGTTTGATCAAGTTTTGGAGTTAATTTTGGCTAAGTCCTTTAATGGAAAATTAAAGGGACTTAAAAGAATTTTCATGAATTGATTTGGAATTTTGAATCTTATTTGATGGGTTTGAATTTATATTTCATTTATATATGAGAATATAAATGGAACATGAGAAAATCTCAAAGATTTAAGTAGGTTGAGATCATGATTTTGGCTAAGTCCTTAAGAACGGGTTAAGGACTTAGGAAATTTGAACTTAGGAATTTTTGATGGATTTTGATCATGGGTTTCAATCATGGATCTCAATCATGGAATTGAATCATGGAATTGAGTTGAGTTTGAGAAAATCAAATAAAATTTATTTGAAGTTTGACTTGAAAGAAGGAAGGTGAGGAAAGGTTTAAGCTAAAGGGTAGAAGATTTTCCTAACACCCCTAAGGCATGAACTATTCTTATGGCTAACTCTTCTAAGTCTTCTAGGGCTAAGGGAGAGTGTCCACCTAATCATTAGATGTGTCTTAAGACTAAGGAACTCTTTAATTCTAAGAGAAGTCCTATGTCTAAGATGGAGGTTTTGAGAGCTCATTCTAAAAATGAGATCAACAAGTAAGTCTTTCAAACTAAATCAAATCATCAAATAAAATTAACCCATATCAACTAAATAACTTAAATGAGACCACCCTTCTAAGTTGAACCTTTTCACACTTAGAAAATCCTAACCTTAAAGCCTAGCTAAGCATTCCACACAAACCTTACACACACACATTAGTAAGTCACCACTTCTAGTCTATGTTGTGTATGGTTTGATGTTTACTTTTATTTTATGATGTGATATTTTAGTCTAGATGTTAGGGTGTATATGCATAAAATGAATTGTAAGATGATATATTCTAATCATTGTCTTTTGCAGGGGATTGTGCTTAAGGGGTGTTGTAATAAAAATGTAACTGCTTTTGCTATGAGGGTTGCTTATACCCTTAAGCATAATCCAAAATAGGTGAGGTGGACTTGGTTACCCATGTGTGGGGTGCTAAGTCCAATTTGTTAATATACATGCTTGGGATTTGTATGATTTGTTTAGCTAATCCCTATTTTGCAGGTGTTAGTGTGATTTACTTTTCCTTTTCATGTATTTTTGCAATTAGGATTTTGGAATGATTGTTATGGGGATTAGGATGAACATCAATTATAAGACCATTCCTTATATACCTTGTGAAGCCTTTGGAGCATCCACCTTCCAACCATCCAAAAGAAGGAACCAAAGAAGAATGAAGAAAAGAAGAAGAAAGAAGAAAAGAAGAATGAAGAGATGAAGCTTGAAGGCCTCCATAATAATGAATTCCTTGCTTAGTTGTACTTACTTCATTTGTAATCCGGGTTGTATAAGGGTAGAGCTCGACTACCCAATTTGTTTTTTGGTTTGTGCAGTGGTGCCCGACCACAAATGGCCTTTTATTCTTTTGTGCTAGCTTTATAAAATGTGTGATGTTTTATTTAGCTTGTACATTAAGATGGCATATTTTCTTAGTTTCTTTCTTGCTTTGATGTATGGCCTGGATGAAGATTAGGCTCTTAGGAACAAATAAATCTTTTACCAAACCCAATTTAAAATAAACCCTATTTTACTTTTCCATGTAAAGTAGGGGAAGAATCTCTAGTACATATGCAGATCCATTGTCCTTAGGAGTCCTTATTGAGGTGATTAGGTCCATTGTAGGGTGGTGACTTCTGTCTTTCGAGATAGTACACCTCACCTCAATGTCATACCCGATCACCCTAATAAAAATATCTACGGATCTACATGGTGTCCTGACCAAAAGATGTATATTTCTATTTTCATTTATCCCCTTCAACAAAAATAGATGAAGGTGGAAATATTTTCACCATAATGTGTTGATTTAAACTAAAAATATTATGGCTATTATTACTATTAAACCAAAAGTTAATTTCAAAAGCTCATAAATCAATTATAATAAAAGAGTGATGTTAATTCAAAATAGCTATAAGTTTGCATGTGTTGATAATATAAGATATGCAATATTAAGTTCTCTTTTTTTATCTTACATGGATTCATATAGGATTTACAAATGTATAGTTCATTTGAAGAGAACAAAACTTTTTCCTAAATCTATTCCTATGCATATCCATGCTAAGACTTAGGAAGAATTCCATAACACATATGTAAATTATATAAGAAAATCAAATATGACTTCTTGCATGACTTCTTATTCTTATGATTCTTTTTGTACATTCACATGTTTTTGAGAAAAGTGGTGTATTAGTCTGGACACTCCGAGACTACGAGGCATTAAGTATCGCTAAGTAGGTCATGTACCTTATGCCCCTGGTGCAGAACAATGGCACCGTACTCACTTAAAACTCTTATACATATGTATGTATAATATGGCCAATGAATAAGAATCATAAATCAAATAAATAAAATACAACTTTTGCATGAGTTTTTCCTATCTTTGTATTTATTTGTACATCTCTATGTATCTAAGAAAAGTGGTATATTAGTTTGGACACCCCGGGACTGTGAGGCTTTAAGTAGCCCTAAGTAGGCTTTATATCTTACACCCCTGGTGCAGAATAATGTCGATCTACTCACTTAGAACTTTTATACATGTGAATGTGTATCTAACTAATGGATGAAAATCTCTCTTTTCTATTAAAAAGGTATGCATTCATAATTCAATCAAATGAAATATTTAAATTCCAAACACACTTCTTTGCATTCGCCATTCAAGTATACTAAAATTTAAATTGCATGTATAGGTATGCTTAGGATTTACTCATGTGAATGATATACATGATGGAAAAAAATGAATGAATATGTGTTATGTTATAGTAATTCATTATAATTAATCTTAAGATGCCTTTTTTATTGAATAAGGTCATTTAGGGTGAACCTAAACTTAAGATTGATTAAAACATGTAATAAGCCACTCACTAAGGTAAATTGATTAATTAAATTACTTTAGAAGTGACTTAAGGTATGGATGATGGAGAGGTTCCTTATCTTTGTTCTCTTTATAACACTTAGTTGTTAAGTGCAGGCTATATGATACAAAAGAAAACACTAGGCAAAATCTTCAAATTAATTAAATCACTTAAAGAAAAATCAACCCTTTATAAATTAAATCCCTCACACTTAGCAAATTATAACTCTAAAGCCTAGTTAGGACATACCACATATGAATTAATGCACACACATTAGACTAAGTCACTACTTTTAGCTTTATGTTAGGGTGGTGCATGGTTTGACGTATGCTTATTTTATGATGTATTATTATAGATTGGATATTAGGCTGATTTTAGCTTAATTTTGCTTTCTATGGGGGGTTGTGCTTAAGGGGCTACCATAATAAAAATATAAATACTTTTGTTGTGTAGGTTGCTTAGCCCCTAGGCATAATTCAAGTTAGGACAGGTGGGCTTGGATACCCATGCGTGGGGTGCTAAGTCCAAATTATTTATATAATTTCTTGGGTGGTTTGGTGCATTTAGTTGACATTTGTTTTGCAAGTGTAGCTAGATTTACTTTCCTTCTTTTAATATAATTTTGCATTAGGATTAAAATGAGTGTTACAGGGATTAGGATAAGCATTGATTATAAGACCAAGTCTTATGTTTCATGTGATGCCTTTAGAGCAAGCAACATCCAAATCAAACCAAAAGTAAAAAGGAAATCGAGCAAATCAAAATGAAGAGATGAAAAATGAAGAGATAAAAGATGAAGAGATGAAGGACAAAAAATGAAGAATGAAGACCCCATAACATTCATTATTCTTAATTATAATTATTCTTTTGTAATCCGTGTTATATAAGGGCAGAGCTCAGCTACCAACTTTTCTTTTTGGGTTGTATGGCGGTGCCCGGCTGCATCAGCCTTTTATTATTTTATGATAGTTTCATAAAATTATTTGATATTTTGTTTAGCTTGTGCATTAGAAATGGCATGCCTTTTTATAGTTTCTTTATTGTTAGTGATTGTTGTATGGCCTCGATGCGATTAGGTTCTTAAGATAAAAATAAATTTTCTATACCATTAACAATTCATAACTAAACTTTTAAAATAACTCACAACCTCATATAAAAACTTAGGAATTTAATTAAGATAATAAAATATTTAGCAACCCCTTAGCTGAATGTTATATGTTTAATATCATGCATAACCATTTTGTTTCACTCTTGTTAAGAGAGGTCTTCCATCTTTTCCAGATAGAACGGGCTTAACTTTTGAGAGCCTATGATGGAAGAACAACTCTTTTCCTTTTGATTTGTCCCATAATCAACTTCTCATGCATTTAGGCATACAAAATCCTACAGCCCATGTTAAAATAAAAAGTCCTAAATTAAATAAAATTTGTTAAGAATTTGCATTAGATTTAAGTCATTATTCATACCCCTCATGCTTTAGTCTCTTAGGTTATGGGTTTATGGACTTAGTCTCTTTTCTAAATAATAATAACCTAATCTTGCAAAAGCATATGACTTGCCTACATGTATTTAAAGCGTAGGAGGAGTTAGTTGGCTGCCACTCCAGGTGGTAATAAGTCCAACAGTTGGGTGGTTTACTCTCTCTTGTGGAGGTAAACCATATACCCACTTTCTCTTTAGATTTAGGTCATTCTTTGGTCATTGCCAAAGCTCCCTAGATTTAGAATCTGAGATTGTTATTTTCCTTTGCAGACTACAAGCATAAATCCTCACCTCTTAGGCATTTTCATAATCTTGTATTGTGAAATTATAAGTCCTAGATTTCTAATAAAATTTCAAATCAAATAAATAAATATCCTCAATTTTTAATATATAAATCCTGACCATAGGATAGATTGGAGTGCTCACTAGATTTCCTAGTATCATGAGCACTCCCTACTCATCTCCTTTGGTTTCGATAATAACTCTTCCATTTTGATCCATCCCACTTGATGTTCTAAAATAAAACCAATTTATTGATAGTCCTATCTTTAAATTCTTTGGAGAAAAATCACCTACATTAATTGAGAGTATTCTTAAGCGATTCACTTTTGTTAAGATGTAATTAACTATGGAGGCTTGCCTCCATAGGGATCTTAACAAAACTCAATTTAAATAAACCCTACTTTACTTTTCCATATAAAGTAGGGGAAAAATCTCTGGTATATTCGAAGAACCATCATGCCTTTGGAGTCCTTATTAGGTGATTAGGTCCATAATAGGGTTGTGATTTCTATCTTTCGAGGTAGTGCACTATTCCTTGATGTCATACCCGATCAGCTCGATAAGTACATTCTCAGATCTGCATGGTATCCCCTCACATATGCACACACAATGAAATCAAAAATAGACACAAAAATTTTTTCTGAAGACTTTGCTCGGGATGGTTCCTCTCTCCATCTCTAGTAGACTATCTTTTCTTCTATTGGAACTTAGCTTATTTTATTCTTAAGCAAAGTTAGCCAACATCCTTTAGTTTTTAAGAGCTCACTCAATGTAGGTCTTGAAACCCCTATTGGGCTCCCAATAAGTAAAAAATAAAATTTATCAATGAAGTGAGAGATAATAAAAATCTAGAACCTCCTTACCACTAGCTTGGTGAGGCAAGGTTCATCATAAAATCTAAGAAAATAAATTCTTTCATAAAAATGACACTTTCCAAAATCACTCTTTTGAAAATAGCCACCTTTATTCAACATACTTAAATTTGTTGAATGAAGATTTTATTTTCAAATCATAAAATTGAAACTCGACTTAACATATTTCACATATGCTAGAGTAGAAGTTTCTCTCTTTTCAAAATCAAGAAATCACATACATGGCATCAAAATATATCATTGAAATCTATTTAACATACTTAAGATTTTTTAAATGAATTTCACCTCTATTATGGAATCTTATTTGACATGCCACATTTGTCAAACAAAGAATTCCCCTCTCTTTCCAAAAAAGAAAGAGAGCACATCAAATGCATTTGATTCCCACTTAAACATATCAAAGTTTTGAAGTGAAAATCTCATTTTCATATGCATTTGATTACACTTAACATGTCAAGGTTGTTAAGTGAGAATCTTATTTTCTTGTCACATTTGATTCCCACTTAACATATCAAAGTTGTCATGTGAGACTCTTATTTTCATGTCATATTTGATTACACTTAACATATCAAAGTTGTTAAGTGAGAATCTCACTTTCATATACATTTGATTCCCACTTAACATATTAAAATTGTTAAGTGAGAATCTCATTTCCATGACACATTTGACTTTCACTTAACATATCAAACTTGCTAAGTGAGAGTCTTATTTTCATAAATTATATTTGATTCCACTTAACATACCAAATTTGTTAAGTGAGAATCTCATTTTTATGATATATTTGACTCCCAACTTAACACACCAAATTTGTTAAGTGAGGGTCTCATTTTCATGTCACATTTGACTTCCACTTAACATACCAAATTTGTTAAGTGGGAATCCCATTTTCAAAACATATATCAATCACATTTGGGCTTTCACTTAACATACCAAATTTGTTAAGTGAGAATCTCATTTTCAATGAAAAGTAAAACATATATCAATCACATTTGGGCTTTCACTTAACATACTAAATTTGTTAAGTGAGAGTCCCATTTTCAAAGAAAAGCAAAACATATTTCAATCACATTTCGCTTTCACTTAACATACCAAATTTGTTAAGTAAAAGTCCCATTTTCAAACATAAATCAAACCCATGTGGCTTCTACTTGACATATCAAATTTGTTAAGTAAAAGACATTTCACAAGTAAAAGAAATTTCACAAAAAATTTTTAAGCACACAATCACAACCTCTTCTTAGCATACTCAAATTTGCTAAGTAGAGGTTCTTTCAAATTATCAATATTTTCAAACAAGATACACAAAATACCAGTATCACCAAAAAAATATCTCCTCAAATTTATGAACCCCACCCAATATACTTAAATTGGTTGAATATGGGTTCTAAAACTAAAATAAAATGGCAAAGACTCTCCTCATCACATCAAAATTTCTCCACTGAATCGCACTTAACATATTTGAATTATCAGGACTCCAAATTCTTGTGATTCTCTTGGAAAAAATATTAAAGCAGAAACTTGACTCAAGTTATATTTCAACACATGCAGAGATATAGCTCAGACCAGCCTGTGTAGTCTTTATAGTCAGTACACATGGCTTCACAGAAGTTCATTTTTACTTTCCCCTATGGGATGGATTTGGCTTGGATCAGGCTAGCCTCCCAGACTCCACCTAGTTTTCTTGATGAGTGATTAGAGAGCATGTGTTACTTGTGAGGCGACCTCTCATTAGTTAGATGAGGTGGTGGTGGCCACTCATCCGCATTGACATGCCATCTGATTTTGAGTACCCTCCATTGAAGAGGAAGGCTGTAGTGGTTCGTATGACCCATTCTGAGATAGTTTCAGCACCTTCCTATCCAACTGTCCCTACCATTGCTCCAGTGAGAGCTACTACCTCCACTTTGGTTACCCTGAAGGGGAAGGCTATCTTAGCTTTTAAGATAGTCTCCTCCACTTTTGAGGTAGGTACTAGTTCTCGCTCTGCCTTGTTCAATCATACTCAATGTCATAATAAAAATTGAAATATTAAGCAGGAGCATGATCGAGCAGCCAGAGAGCTTGAGGCTGCATCACATGTAGTCAAAAAGGACCTCAAGAGGTCTCTCCACTTCTGACCAGCAATAAGTTCCACCCCCTCTCGGCATTAGATAGAGAGGAAGATTATCGTAGGATTGCTGCTTCTCCTCCACCAGTAGTATATTATGAGACAGAATAGGAGAATACAGTACTTTGACTATCTAAACCAGTTGGTAGCTACACTAGTCACCTGTCTTGTTTGATCTGTGATCATTGATCCCTAGGAATGCTAGTGTTCAGATCCATAGAGAGAGGGTCATGGAGGCCCAAACATCTACCTAGGTAGGAGGAGGCGGCAATGCGCCATTTGCCTCTGATGGATTTTCTTGATAGTCCCCCCGTTAGGGCCGATTATTCAAACATGATTATTCTTACTAGTGCTACTCACCACAGGTAGAGGTCTCCTATTGAGGGGTAGTCAATGTTGCCTTCACATAGCTCCCCTCATCATCCACCATCACTCGTATAACTCCCCAAGGATAACACTCCACCGACGAGCAGTCATGAGCATATCTCTTCTAGTGAGCATGACCCTCTATGGTGTTTATTTTTATTTTATGTGTGTTTGTGAGGGGACACCACATAAATCTGCAAATGTACTTATTAGGGTGATCAGATAGGATATTAAGGAATAGTGTACTATCTCGAGAGATAGGAGTCACTACCCTATAATGGACCAAATCACCTAATAAGGACTTCTAAGGCATGATGGGTCTTTCAATATACCAAAGATTTTTTTTCTTACTTTACATGAAAAAGTAAAGTAGGGTTTATTTAAACCGAGTTCATTAAGTTCCCTATGGAGGCAAGCCTCCATAGTTAATTATATCTTAAGGGAAGTGATTCCATTAAGAATACTCTCGATTAAAGTAAGTGATTATTGTCTCCAAAGAATTCAAAGATAGGACTATCAAATGATTGGTTGTATTTTTGAAAATTAAGTAAGAGAGATCAAAAGGGGAAAGTTATTATCGAAACCAAAGGAGATGAGTAGGGGATGCTCATGATACTAGGAGGCTTAGTGACCACCCCAATATATCATATGGTTGGGCTTCATATATTTGAAATTGAGGAGATTCATTTTTTTGAGTTAAAATTTTATTAGAAATCTAGGACTTATAATTTCACAACACGAGATTGTGAAAATTCCTAAGAGGTGAGGCTTTATGATGGTAGCCTGCAAAGGGAAATAGTAACCTTAGATCCTAAATCTAGGGAGCTTTTGTGAGGGCCGAAGCGTAACCTAAGCTTAAGGAGAAAATGGGTATATGGTTTACCTCCACAAGAGAGAGTGAACCACCCGACTGCTGGACTTATTTTCGCTTGGAGTGGTAGCCAGCTAACTCCTTCTACGCTTTAAATCTATGTAGGCAAGTCATATGCTTTGCAAGATGGCTAGACTATTATTTATTTATAAGAGAAAGCTAAGTCCTTAAACTCACTCCCTAAGAGTCTAGATCATGAAGGGCATGAGTAATGAACTTAATCTAATGCAAATTTTAACAAGTTTTTATTTCATTTTTGGACTTTTTGTTTTAACACAAGCTATAGGTTTTTTGTATGCCTAAATGTATGAGAAATTGATTGTGGGCTAAAACAGAAGAGAAAGAGGTGTCATTCAATCAAAGGGTCTTACAGGTCAAGTATTTATTCTCTGGCATAGATGGAAGCCCTCTCTTAATAAGAGTGGAAGAATATGACATGCATGAAGTTGTACATACAATCATGCACCTAAGGGGTTGCTAAAAATTTTATCATCTTGATTTAATTCATAGGATTTTATGTGAGGTTATGAATTATTTTACAACTTTAATTATGAGCTATTAGTAGGATAGGAAATTTATTTTTATCCAAGGAGCCTAATCACATCTAGGGCACGTAATAATCACCAATCATAAAGAAACTATGAAAAGGTATGTTATTTCTGATGCATAAGCTAAATAAAAAGTTACACAATTTTATAAAGCTATCGCAAAAGAATAAAAGGCTGGTGCGATCAAGTTTCATTGTACAACCCAAAAAGAAATGTGGGTAGCAGAGCTCAACCCTTAAACATCCCGTTAAAATGAAAGAATAAATTTCAATTACAAAATGATAATTGTTATTGGGGTCTTCATTCGTCATCCTCCATTTTCACTCTTCATCTTTCATTCCTTTATTTTAGTTTGCTTCACTTCTTTCTTCCTTTTGGCTCGATTGGGATGTAGCTTGATTGGGGTATAGCTTGATTGGGACATAGCTTACTCCAAAGGTGTCACATTATTTAGATCGGGGTTAAAAAAATAGTGTTTCTTTCATCCTCAAGGGCCATCTTTATTTAGTTGTAGCCAGATGACCCATCCATAAAGAAAAATACTGCATGAGATGAGGCAATGTCCACCATCAATTCTAGTATAGGAAGTGAAAATTCACCTTTAGGACATGCCTTATTCAGATCCCTAAAATCGACACATATGCGAATTTGGCCATTCTTTTTCTTAATTGGGAGGACATCAGCTAAACAAGTAGGGTATTTTTCTTTCCTGATAAAGCCAGCATCGATTAGTTTCTTGATTTCAAGAGTGATGTTCAATTTCTAATCGCATGCGTCTAGGTGCTTACTTGATAGGGTTAACATTAAGATATATTGCTCGATTGTGGATTGCTATGTTAGGAGATAAACTGAGCATTTCTTCATAGCTCCATGTGAAGTAGTCCTTAAGCTAATAGCCTAACTAATTCATTGGTTTCTTATTCATTCAGTAAAGAATTGATGTATGTCAAGCATGAATCTTCTTTTATTCCCAAGTTGATTTCTTTGAGTTCATCAATGGTTGATCTAATTTATTCTTCAAACTCCAGAGGTGCATTTTTAACTTTGGGCTCATTTGGATCATCTGAAGTTTCTAAACATGTCTTTTTATTAGAGTTAACATGATTTGAGAAGAACCTATCAGACCCCAAATGAGTGGTGATGATTAGGCAATGGTTATCGTCATCGACCGGACCCATTGTGTCAAACCCTAGTCCCGATTTTGCTAAGTATGTATGCTTTGGTTGTCCCATAGTTTTTCAAAGTAGTTTGACCTGTGTTTAGACCAAGTATGTGGGATTAATCCCTTCTTTGCTAAGTTAATAATACAAGGCGAATACTAATCAAAAGGTAGTTGTATTAAATCTTTATATGAATCATCCTCAAGTTCTACATCAGCTTCTTGACTTGAGAATGATGCTCCCAACAAAAACCTCTTCGGCCTGACATCTATGGATGACTTGGGGGCCTCCTTAACTACTAAACTTTCAACTTTATGGGAGGAAAGTGAGGTTAGAGCTAAGGTTCCCAACTGTTGCCTGACTGTTCTACATAATGATTCAGATACATTCATGCTTTGTTTGGAGGCCTGGTCTTCATCATTGTCTGACTCAAACATCACCTCCGAAGGAATCCGCTGAGAGGGGTTGGTTGGCGTGCTAATCACATGAGACTCATCCTCCAAAATGGACTCTAAGTCTATGTGGATAGTGGGGGTACTCCTGTGAGCTAGAACATAGCTCCTACTGGCTGGCCACCAACATGGAGGTCTTCCACCAATAGAATTGCCTCTGAATTTGCCTCTTCCTCTACCTGATGGGGGTCGAGTCATCGTACACATGTATTCATATGGAGGAATGAACCGTGGGTGGAATCTAACATCTGGCGCTACCTCTTCCTCGACGTCTGATTCTCGCTCACTTGTGCTATCTTTTTCTTATCCTTTTTTCTTTTATTTTTCTTTTTCAATTTCTTTTTATTTTTTCATTTCTTTTTCTTTTGAATTTAAACTTTCACCATGTTCATAAGAATAAACTTTTTGATTTGGAGGAAGATAGTAGGTTGCATCTTCATAAATCTCAACCTCTCTGACTAAGAATGGCTTCAAGTCTCCTTTAACACAGTACTGAATTCTACCGCTTCTGAATTTGATGCACTAATGCAAAGAGGATGGAACCATGTTGTTTGCATGTATCCAAGGCCTATCGAGCAAAGTAGTGAAAGATGTATCTGAATAAATTATGTATAATTTGACTTATGTCTCCCAGTCATCAATCTCCAGTGGTAACACTATGGAGCCTAAAGCCCTCTCTCCTTATTCGTTGAATCCTCTCAACATCATATGATCTCCTTGGAGTTTGCAGATATCAATCCGTAAATAGGTAAGGGTTTTTTAGATTCATAATATTCACTGATGCACCTTGATCAACTAACACCCTAGAGAGCCTGAATCTGCCCATGTCGACTATGATGTAGAGGGGACAGTTGTGTTATGTTGTCCCCAAAAGAAGGTCTTCATCGATGAATAGAACTCCCCGGGCTTCTCTTGAAAAGTATGCATCCTCTCCAACAGTGGCCAGCTGAGCTAAGCATATTTTTGTATCAAGTAGGGGTTTGATCAATGACTCCCTCATCTCCTTGGATAAGATGAGGGCATCATATATGCTTAGTTTAGCTAACAACTTTCTCAAGTGAGCAAGGAAATTGTAGTTAACTCTGGGTTGGTCCTCCACAAGCATATCCATAGGTGGAGCATCCTGTGGAGAGGCTTCTTGACTGTTAGAACTAATGACTTGTTTACCCTTATCCTAAAGTGCTACCCTAGGAGGTAAAACTTTTCCACTATGAAGGCTGACTTCAGTGACTTTGTGAGATGGTTTAGTGAAAAGTTCTACCTGCTAATCAAGTTTACCTACAGCTTCTCCTATAAGATCATCAAAGTCAGATGACTCAAAGTTTATCTCAATGGGTGACCCAAGTGATTTAGAAATGGATAATCCATTTCTAAATCAGAAAGGGGTGGAACAGAATTGTTATAATTATTAGCACTTGGAGAGCTTTCTATAAGAATAATGTCATTAGGATGATCAAAAGTAGAGAGAATGTAAGTGGAATCAGTCTTCTTCTTCATTGATTTTTTAGATTTTGATGAAGGTACAAAGTAGAAATTAAGTAAAGTAAGCGAAGCGAGGGATTTGGCACCCCCCTCCACTGATATATTACGACTGCTAGAAGAAGAACTAGTTGAAGGACCTGTAGCTGCAACTGCGGTATGAGTGATGGACTCAGTAGGTGGTTGCGCTAATGTGCTATTCCGAGCAAGTGGAAGTTGTCGCTGCTGGTGTTGGGCTTCTAGCTTCCTCAATTTGTCTTAAGAAATTTGCAAACCTTCCTTAGAGTTGGAGGTTTGAGCTGCTTCAGGCACTCATAAGGGTAACTTTTTGATCTTAGAAATTATTTTCTTGGAGGTTCGGGATAGGAAAAATATCCCAACCTTCCTTTGTCTTAAGAGCTGTGTGGCATCCCTTTCCTTTGACTGCTTCAATTAGTGTTGCTTGATTTTATCTTTTGATCTTGAGTTGGAACCCACACTTCAACAAATTTGGTTATGTTGAGTGGGGTTCAAATTGCATGGAGAGATTTATAGAATTAGCGGAGGAGCTTTTGCCTTGATGTTGACTTGAATTGTTGATTTTGATTTGTCCTTTTAAATTAGAACCCTCATTTAACAATTTTAGGTATGCTAAATGGGGTTCTATTGGAGAGATTTATAATGTGAGGAGAGACTTTTTCCATTTGATTTTTGATTTTAGAACCCATACTCAACCAATTTAAGTAAGTTGAGTGGGGTTCAAAAAATTGAGGAGAGATTTCTTTTTGGGGGATTTGTTTGCTTTTTTATGTGTCCTTTTTCAAAGCATGGATAATTTAAAAGAACCTCTACTTAGCAAATTTGGGTATGCTAAGAAGAGATTGTGATTGTGTGTTTGAAGTATTTTTTTTTCTTGTGAAGATTTGATTGTGTGATGTTTCGATTTGAAAAATGGGGCTTCTTTCTTAACATATTTGGTATGTTAAGTAGGGGCCACATGTGTTAGATTTGTGAGATTTTTTTGTTCTCTTTTGGAGATGGGAGTGCCACTTAACAAATTTGGATATGTTAAGTGAAAGCCCCAAATGGTGTTTGAGATATGTTTGTTTTCTTTTAAAAATGAGACTTTCACTTAATAAATTCATTATGTTAAGTGAAAGATCAAGTGTGGTTGATATGAAAAATTGGATCCTTATTTAACAAATATGGCATGTTAAGAATAGGGATCAAATGTTTGTTGAAAAGAGACCCTCACTTAACAAATTTGGTATGTTAAGTGAAAGCCTAAATGTATTTGATATGTTTTTTTTTAAATGAGATTCTCAATTAACAATTTGGTGTGTTAAGTGGGAATCAAAGTATGATATGACTTGAGAATATAATTTACACTTAACAAATTTGGTTATGTTAAGTTGGAATCCAATGCGGCATGGTTATGTGGTTGTTACTTAACAATTTTGATATGCTTAAGTAGATCCAAATATATGCTTTTAAAAGTGAGACTCTCACTTAGCAAATTGGATATGCTAAGTGAAAGCGTAAGTGTATGCTTTCAAATTGAAACCCTTACTTAACAAATTGAATATTTTAAGCAAAAGTCAAATTATATGTTTTGGAAATGAAACCCCCACTTAACAAATTGAAATTGTTAAGTGAAGGTCCAATTTTATGTTTTGAAAATGAGACCCCCACTTAACAAATTGAAATTGTTAAGTGAAGGTCAAATTTTATGTTTTGAAAATAAGACTCCCACTTAACAAATTGAAATTGTTAAGTGAAAGTCAAATTTTATGTATTTGAAATGAGAGCACCACTTAACAAATTGAAATTGTTAAGTGAAGGTCAAATTTTATGTTTTGATAATGAGATCCCCACTTAACAAATTAAAATTGTTAAGTGAAGGTCACATTTTATGTTTTGAAAGTGAGACTTCCACTTAACAAATAGAAATTGTTAAGTGAAGGTCAAATTTTTTTGCTTTGAAAATTAGACCCCACTTAACAAATTGAAATTGGTAAGTGAAGGTCAAATCTTATGATTTGAAAATGAGACTCCCACTTAACAAATTAAAATTTTTAAGTGAAAGTCAAATTTTATGTTTTGAAATGAGACTACCACTTAACAAATTGAAATTATTAAGTGACAGTCAAATTTTATGTTTTAAAAATGAGGCCCCACTTAACAAATTGAAATTATTCAATGAAGGTCAAATCTTATGTTTTTAAAATGAGGCCTCCACTTAACAAATTGAAGTTGTTTGGTGAAGGTCAAATTTTATGCTTAATTCAAATAGAGATTCTCACTTAACAAATTTTGATATGTTAAGTGGTAATCAAATATGACATGATTATTTTTCAAGAGTGTGCTTTTGAAAAGAACCTCCATGTAGCAATCATAAGGATTGTTAAATGGAAGAGGTTTGATTTCGTGATTTTGTGAGTTTCTTGAAAGGTGCTTTTGGAAAGTGTCATTTTTATGGAAGACAAAATTATTTTCATTAAATTTTATGATGAGCCTTGCCTCACCAAGCTAGTGATAAGGAGGTTCTAAATTTTATTATCTCCCTCTTTGTTGATAAATTATGTTTTCACCTATTGGGGAAAGCAACAGGGGTTTCAAGACCTACACGGAGTGAGGTCCTAAAACCTAAAGGATGTTGGCTAACTTTGCTTAAGAATGAAATAAGCTAAGTGTTAACAAAAAGAAAAATAGTCTTGGGCTAACATGAGTTGTAAGTCCACTAATGATGCTTGGAGACAACAATCGTCAACTAGAGATGGAGAGGGGAACCATCCCCAGTGGAGTCACCAGAAAAATCTATGGTGTTTATTTTTGTTTTGCGTGTGTTTGTGAGGGGACACCACATAGATCCACAGAAGTACTTATTAGGGTGATCGTATATGACATTAAGGAATAGTTTACTATCTTGAGAGATAGGAGTCACTATCTTATAATGGACCTAATCACCTAATAAGGACTCCTAAGAGGTGAGAATTTATTCTTGTAGCCCACAAAGGGACACAATGACCTCTGATCCTAAATATAGGGAGCTTTGGAAAGGGCCGAAGTGTAACCTAAGTCTAAGGAAAAAATGGGTATATTGTTTACCTCCATAAGAGAGAGTAAACCACCCGACTGCTGGACTTATTATCACATGGAGTGGCAGCCAGCTAACTCCTCCTATGCTTTAAATCCATGCAGGCAAGTCATATGCTTTGTAAGATGGCTAGCTGTTGTTTATTTAAAAGAGAAAATTAAGTCCTTAAACTCACTCCCTAAGAGACTAGATCATGAAGGGCATGAGTAATGACTTAATCTAATGAAAATTTTAACAAGTTTTTAATTGATTTTTGGAGTTTTTATTTTGACACAGGCTATAAGTTTTTTGAATGCCTAAATGTATGAGAACTTGATTATGGACTAAATCAGGAGAGAAAGAGGTGCCTTTCCATCAAAGGCTCTTACAGGTCAAGCCTTTATTCTCTAGCATAGATTGACGCCCTCTCTTAACAAGAGCGGAAGAATATGACATGCATGGTATTTTACATACAATCAACTAGCTAAGGGGTTACTAAAAATTTTATTATCTTGATTTAATTCCTAGGCTTTTATGTGAGGTTATGAATTATTTTACACTTTAATTATGAGCTGTTAGTAGGTTAGAAAATTTATTTTTATCCTTAGAGCCTAATCGCATCCAGGCCACACAACATTCACCAATCATAAAGAAACTATGAAAAGGCATGCTATTTCTAATGCACAAGCTAAACAAAATAACACACAATTTTATAAAGCTATTGTAAAAGAATAAAAGGCTAGTGTGGTCAGGTACCATCGTATAATGTGAAAAGAAATGTGGGTAGCTGAGCTCTACCCTTGTACATCCTGGTAAAATGAAAAATAAATTGTAATTATAAAATGATAAGTGTTATGGGGGTCTTAATTCTTCATCCTCCATTCTTCACTCTTCATCTTTCATTCCTTCATCTTGGTTTCCTTCACTTCTTTCATTCTTTAGGCTCGATAGGGATGTAGCTTGATTGGGATATATCTTGCTCCAAAGGTATCACATGATATATAAGACATAATATTATAACAAATGTTCATCCTTAATCTCCATAACACTTATCCTAGTCCTAATGCAAAATTATATCAAGAAAAAGGAGAGTAAATCTAGCTACACCTGCAAAATAAATATTAGCTAAAACACGCCATACAACCCAAGCAGTCATATGAATAATTTGGGCTTAGAAGCCCAAACATGGGCAACCAAGCCCACTTGTCCTAACTCAGGTTATGTTTAGGGATATAAGCAATCTACACAATAAAAAGAATTTAATATTTTTTTATTACAACACTCTTTAAGCATTACCCCCTATAGAAAACATGATTAGGCTAATATCAGCCTAACATCCAGACTACGCACATACACCCTAACATCCGGACTAAAATAATATATCACTAAACCAAATATTCATCAAACCATGCACCTCCCTAGCATAAAGCTAGAAATGGTGACTTAGTCTAACATGCATGTGTTAAGCCATGTGTGGCATGTCCTAACTAGGCTTTGGAGTTATGATTTGCTAAATGTAAGAGGTTTAATTTATGAAGGAATTGATATTTCTCTTTAAGTGATTTAATTGGCTTGGAGATTTTATTTAGTATTTTTTTTCGTATGACCTACACTTAGCAGCTAAGTGTTGTAAAGAAAAAAAAGAGAGGGGTTCTCTCTTTTATCCCTACCTTAAGTTATTTCTAAGGTAAATTGATTAATGAATTTCCTTTAATGAATGGTTTATTATGTGTTTTAAATAAACTTAAGTTTATATTCACTCTAAATAGCCCTATTCAATAAGAAAGACATCTTAAGATTAATTGAAATGGATTACTATTATATAACACACATCCATTTATTTCTTTCCTCCATGTATGTCATGCATATGAATAAATCTAAATACATATACATTTTGATGATGAATGCAATGTTTTGATTGTTTATAAAAGGGGAATTTTCATTAATTAGCTAAACAAATATTTACTTCTATAAAAGTTTTAAGCGAGTACGGTGCCATTATTTTTTACACCACGGGCATAAGGTACAAGACCTACTTAGGGCTACTTAAAGCCTCGCAGCCCGGGGATTTCTATAATAATATATCACTTTTCTTAGATACATGTAGATGTATGAATGACTATAAGGATAGAAAACCCATGCAAAAGGTGATATTTGATTTATGATTTTTTATTCATTAGCCACATCACACATGCATATGTATAAGAGTTTTAGTGAGTGCAATTAATTATTTTCTACACTAGAGGCGTAGATGACCTACTTAGAATACTTAAAGCCTCGACCCGGATTTCTAGAATAATATATCACTTTTCTTAGATACATGTAGAATGACTATAAGGATAGAAAACCCATGCAAAAGGTGATATTTGATTTATGATTTTTTATTCATTAGCCACATCACACATGCATATGTATAAGAGTTTTAGTGAGTACAGTGCAATTATTTTCTACACTAGGGGCGTAAGGTACAAGACCTACTTAGGGCTATTTAAATTCTCACAACCTTAGGATGTCCAGACTAATATATCACTTTTCTCAATTATATATGAATGTACAAAAAGAATCACATGAATAGGGAATCATGCAAGAAATTATGTTAAATTTGATTGTCTGATTTACATGTGTAATATGGGATTCTTCCTAAGTTTTAACATGGAAATGCATAGGAATAAATTTAAGAAAGTGTTATGTTCTTTTCATATGAACTATACACTTACAAATCCTATGTGAATCCATGTTAAATTAAAGAAAGAGAAGCTCACATTACCCATCTTATACTATCATCACATGCAAGCTTATAAATACTTATAACTAGCATTACTTCATTATAACTTTTAATTTATGGGTCTTGAAAATAGCTTTTGACTTAATAATGATAATAGCCACTCATATTTTATTTAAGTCAACACATGCAATTTGATATAAAAGAAAACATTTCATTTAACTAATTTAAAAAAAAATGAATGCATGACTTCACATGACAAGCAATATTTAGTATGATTGGAAAAAATAAAGAAATGTAAGCATATGATTTCATTCATCCCAAATAATTCCTAAGGACAATCAAATTAAACAAAGCTATTTAAAATGAAGCAAAATTCTTTAAAGATGTTTTTTTTTCAAATTTTAGTTTGAGACCTAGAAAATATCAGAAGGGTTTGCTAATCCTAACCCATTTCCCCATGTGTAGTTTAATGAGGAATTTTTAAGTTGATTTTATGTTTTGATTAAGTTAAGATATGAATTAAATGAATTCATTATCCCTTGCCTACATCACCTTAAGTTAATTAACTAATTAATAATAAGACAATATGATATGCAATCACATGAAAAGTAAATTTGCAATGCTCCTAAGAAATGAAAGGGGCCTAATATAATTGGCTTATGATTAATAGTTAATTAGGCTTAAGGGATCTCACTTAATTACTCTTATGATTTTCTCACACATGTGAGCCAATCATAATTTCATTATCTCTCACCTTGGGTTATTGAACATCCAAGGAGCTACCCAAGATCAATTAAAGGTTGCTAAGGTTGAGATGAAATGATTCTTAACTTTAATTTCATTAGGCTTTTAATGAATTGATTAAATATGTTGGTTATGTTTTAATTTAAATGATGAAATTAACTTAAGGGAAAGGATCAAGGGCAAGTCCCTAATCCCAATCCCTAAATCATTTAATCTTTCAATTAGATTTTCATTTCCTTATTTTTAGGATCTAATCACTTAATTAATCAACTAATCACTACATTAAACCATTAATTAATTTAATTTTCAAAGGTAAAGAATACTTAGGAAGAAAATTAGGGAAAATAGACCCAATCATATCCCCAAAGTGATCTTACTATTTAACAGGGATAATTGTGTTCAAATGATTAATCAAGCTACTATTCATTCCTTAATTATAATTAATTGGATTAAGAGAGTGATTAGGGCTTGCTCAAATGATTTCTTTAATTAAGCAGTCAATAAAATCCTAGAAAAATAGTGGAGCCAGAGGTCATCCCCCTAAACATCCACATAAAATTTGAGATTAATTGAATGCTTAATTAAAATGTAATTAGGCTAATTTTATTTTTGATAAAACCTTAATTGAGCCAAAGTAACTGTTCAAAATCAACTAATTATAATTTTCCCAAATTCTCCTCTAAAATATCTTCAAAATGAGCCTAAGTTTGCAATTTTTGCATTTTCCTAGAATTAGTTATGATTTTAGAAAGTTTCAAGATTAAAAAATAATTAATATACCATAATTAAACCCTTAATCCTATCGGCCACGTGGCTGCTGATGTGGCATGCTGATGCAGTGATCTTTTCATGTGGTGCAATGGGATTAGTTATTTAAGTAGTCACATCCATGCGCTGACTCAGTAGCGATGGATGCGCTTTCTTTGTGAGATTAATCTTGCAATTTAAGCTAAAAATTTCAAGAGATCTAGCGTGATTTGATCACAGTCGTCCATTGCAATCATGCAAAATAGACGGTACATGATCCTTCTCCTTCACAAGCAATGAAAGATGAACACCGTTCATCTTTCCCAATTCAATCCAAGCTCACCCGAGCTTGAATTGGGATCAAAATGATCCCACACCTTCAGAAGGAGGGGGATGCATATCCAATGGTCAAAAATGCATGGGATGATAATTCCCTTTGAAAAGACCAATTAAAAATTTCTTAGAGCTAGGATTTTGAACAATTACCTCATTGTAGGCTGTCACCAGTGCTTCCAATGATGAAGGTAGCTTCGTCTAGTAGAGACAAAGCCTTGTTGAAGAAATCTAGTCTTGATTTAAAGTGGGTTACTCGGTCAACCAAGCTCCTCTTCAATGGCGAATGGTCTTGATCAAAGTTGC
This sequence comes from Cymbidium sinense, assembly GCA_021442155.1. NCBI lineage: Eukaryota > Viridiplantae > Streptophyta > Magnoliopsida > Asparagales > Orchidaceae > Cymbidium > Cymbidium sinense. The sequence goes on from CM038216.1 coordinate 56,968,785, forward strand.
ACTTTTTGTTGCATAGAAGCTTGGAAAATGATTTGATTGAGCTCGACGAGGTGTGGTGAGGGTGTGGGTAAAAGGAATTTGGGTTTGGTGCAGTGAGGAGAGAGTATTGCTTGAGAGAAGGGTGTTCTATTTAGGCTTGCTCACCGTAATGGCGATGGCTGAACGGAGAGGGGTTGGGGATCCTTGGATTTGCTTTGAGGGAGTTTGGAATGTGCTTAGGGACTCACATGAGCTGATTGTGTGTGAAAATCATTTTGAATTGATGGGGTATACCCCTCAATTTTCCATCATTGATGGACGGGATTGTACACAGACTTTGCACTGGCTCATTGCGGTCCGACAGTCGAAGTTGCCTCCATTAAAGTCAGGCAGCACGCCAAGGATGGGGTGAGTCATGGGAGGAACCTCAAGGGCTAGTGTGTAAAGTTTCATCTTCCTTTGCCCATGGGGTGCTTAGTTTGGCTTGGAGGTGAGGCAACTCACCTCACAAAGGTTCTTAGCTGACCTAGAGTGGGTTAGGTGTACTAGGTGGGTCAGGGGAAGGTTCCATGTAGTGTAAAAGAGCTACCATGAGGGATGGGTAGTTGACTTTAGCCTTGATCCATTAGGTTTAAGGTTCAAATCCTATTATTTGATGGCTAATTCCCTTAGTGGGGTCCACTTGGCTTTTGAGTTGATTTAAAAATGAGTTGGGATATGTTTGGGTCGGGTTTGGCTAGGTTTTAGGGTTTCACAAGTTGGTTTGGATGGATTTGGCTTCATTTTGTCAAATGGGTGCTATTTTGGTTAGGTTGGGTTTACCAATTGGTCAAATTGGGTCAAACCAAGGCTTGGGTTAGGTTCATATGATGATTTGGGATGTTTTTAATGAATTTGGATTGGTTTGGCTCAAGTTTGAATTTGACTCATTTGGATTCAAAATGGTCAAATTGATCAAGTTGATCAATTTGACCAATTAGGTTGGGTTAGGTGTTGAGTCATGTTCAATTAGTTGATTGAAAATGATTGTAGGCTTTGGTTTAATTTGAAATTAATTTGGATTTTGGTCAATTTGGGCTAAGTTGGGTCAAGTTGGCTAATGGTCAACTTGGGCTCAATCATGGCTTTGGTCAATTTCAACAAGTGATTTGGATTGAACTTGAGCCATTGGTTGCAATCAATTTGGGTTAAATCATGAAATTTTTAGGCTAAAATCAACTTTTGTTGCCAATTAGGCTTAGTTTGGCAATATGGGTTTGGGTCAATGGTTTCAATTAATTTGGCATATGATAGATTTTGGCCACTTTGGGTTTCATTTGGGCTAAATGTTAACTTCGTCAAAAGGGTTTGACTTGGTTTGACCCAACTCAAGGTGGTTGATCACCCCATGATGATTGTTGATCATGATTGAGGTTTAGATAGGCTTAGTTCAATCCAATTTAGGTTGGATTAGAACTTGGCTCAAAAAAGTCTTTTAGGTCACTTAGGGTCAAGTGAGCCTAAATAGGTCAATTAGCTTAATTAATGTTTGATTCAAGTTTAGTTGAACCCAAATATGAGTTTAAGATTGAAATATAAATCCAATTGCAATTGGTTTGAAGCCAAATGGGTTTTGGTTTTGTTGACCTCATTTTTAGAATGAGCTCTGAACCCCTCCATCTTAGACATAGGACTCCTCTTAGACTTTAAGAGTTCCTTAGTCTTAAGATAATATAGTGATTAAGTGGACACTCAACCTAACCCTAGAAGACTTAGAAGAGTTAGCCATAAGAATAGGTCATGCCTTAGGTGTGTTAGGGAAATTTTCTACCCTTATCTTAAACCTTTCCTCACTATCCTTCTTTCAAGTCAAACTCCAAATTAATCTCATTTGATTTTCTCCAAACTCAAATCAACTCCATATGATTGAAATCTATAATTGAAATCTATGATTGAAACCCATGATCAAAATCCATCGAAATTTCTAAGCTCAAATTTTCCTAAGTCCTTAATCCTCTCTTATGGACTTAGCCAAAACCATGATCAAAACCAATTCAAATCTTTGAGATTTTCTCAATATTCATTTATATTCTTGTTTATATTCACATATATAAATGAAATATAAATATAAATCAATCAAACTAAACTAAAAATTCAAATCAATTCATGGAATTTTCCTAAGTCCTTAATTTTCCATTAATGGATTTAGCCTAAATCAACTTCAAATCAATTCAAACTCATGGGATTTTCTTAAAACTCATTTATATTCTCATTTATATTCATATATATAAATGAGATATAAATATAAATCAATCAAATCAAAACCTCAAATTAAATTCCCAATTCAAAATCTTTTTTTAAGTCATTAATTCTCCATTAATGGATAACCTAAATCATGATCAAATCAATTCAAACTCATGGGATTTTCTCATAACTCATTTTCTCATTTATATTCACATATATAAATAAAATATAAATATAAATCAATCAAACCAAATTCAAAAATTAAAACTACAAACTCCAAAATTTTCCTAAATCATGATCAAATCATTTCAAATCCTTAAAATTTTCTCATGATCCATTTATATTTTCATTTATATTCACATATATAAATGAAATATAAATTCAAACAATCAAAACCAATTCCAAAAACCAAACTCAAATCCACTCAAAATCTAACCTAAGCCTTTCAAGTCAAAATCTTGAACTTAGCCAAATCAACATCAAATCAAGCCAAACCCTTGATTTTCTCTCATGATTCAATCAAACCTATAATCATGAGTCCATATATAAATACAAACTTCAATCACTCAATCAAAATCTAATTCAAAAACTAAACCCTAAATCCTTTCATGTTCACCCTTTGAATATGAAGTTATCAAAAGGATCAAAACCCTTTTGACTTCAAACCACTTGTAAATGGATTTATATTTCAATTATAAGTCCATATACAAGATCAATCAAGCTCAAATCAAGCTTTGACCAAGACATTTGACTCACTTAGGCTCACTTGACCCAAAGTGACCTAAAGTACCCTTATGAGCTAAATTCTAATCCTAACCAAATTGGATTGAACCAAACTTAGATATGCCTCTCATCATGATCAATAATCATCATGGGATGATCAATCAATCAAATTGGGTCAAACCAAGTCAAACCTAAGAGTTGACCAAGTCAACACTTAGCCCAAAATGAAACTTAATATAGCCAAATTCCACCATAGGCCAAATTGATTGAAACCATTGATCTAAGTTCACTCATGAGCTATGTCTGAACTTGACCAAGCCAACATTTGAGCCTAACCTAGCCCTATTGGCCACTTGACCCAAGTTGACCCAACTTGACCTAAAAAGTCAAAATATGTCAAAACTTGATCTAAGCCAAATTGATCCAAACCAATGGGTCAAGTTCATTCCAAATCAATTGTGGAACTTAACCAAAGACTCAATCGTCCAACTAGACCCAACCTAGCCCAATTGACCTTAGACCCAACATGACCTAAAGGGGTCATGTTGAGCCAAAATTGAACTTAACCAAAATTGATTAGAAATAAAGATATCAATCCACTCCATATGACTAACCTAACTTAAACCTATCCTTGACCCACCCCAAATAGGTCAAATGGGTCAAATAGGTCAACTTGACCCACTTAGCCTAAATGAAGTCATATGAGCCAAATTCAAAACAATACCAAATTGAGCCAACCTAAACCACTAATACATTTCAAATGGTCATATGAACTTGACCCAACTCTTGGTTTGGCCCAATTTGATCAATTGGTCAACTTGACCCAAATTGACCCATTTTGATCTAAATGGGTCAACATGAGCCAAACCCTATCAAATGAATTCCAACTCTCATGAAACTTGGCCAAACCTAGTTTCTCCACATACGCAACATATCCAAAGTGAAAAATTAGCAAAATAACCATCCTACCCATAGACCATAGAATAAATTTTTGTTTAATCCATGGGTAATTTGGTCATACCCTCTTCATATCCACTTGAGGCTTTCCTAAAAGCTCAAGGTGCACCCAACCCAATGGGTTTGGGTCAGTCCAATTGGTCCCAAGACCAAACCAAACCCCATGGGTTAAAATGCCAAATTCAAAATCGATCTCCCACTCAATTTCAAGCACATGGGAGGTTGGAAATTTACTCCTTGCCTCAAACTAGCCATGTGCACACTCCTAACAGCTCAAACAACCTTCCCGTTATGATTAATTGGATCAAAATGGAATAATGGCTTGCGACCGTCCGATCCTCCAAGGGGGAGATATACACCCCCTAATTCAATCTGAATTGTGAATTCCCATATTCGATTGAGTACTAGAGAGAGTAAGGAGCCATCAGAGAGTGATCCCTAGCTTCCTAGAGCTCTAGCCATTTTCCCATCCTCAATTTTTGAACAGTGAAATAAGGGAGGAAAATCGAAGAGCTAACTTTCTCCATACTCAATATCCACCCAACTGCTTTTGCATACTTCATCAGGGAGCTAAGTCGAGTGCACCCAAGCATCCACTGGAGTTACCATAGCAAGGAAGGGTTGAATTAGATCAAAGCCATAAAGGGGAGCAAGGGGATCAAGGGGAGTTGGTCTATAAAGCAATCCACCTTACCTCAGGAGCTCATTCTTCCAACAGAGCTTCATCTCAACCATACGAAGCTCCTCCAAGGGAATTGAGAGCTAGTGATTACCTCCAATGAGGTATGAAATTTTTTGACCAATCCCACCGTTGGATGTGCCGCTCTTTTCCTTTAGATGGTGTGGGTTAAATTTGGTTTGAGTCTGAGCTCAATCGAGCTCAAATCTCCTCTAGATCATGGACTACCTCTATTGATAAAGGGGGAAGACTTTGGAGATCTCAGCCATCCATCCGTGCATTTTGGATGGACGACTGAGATAATTCCCATGTTTAAATTTCTTTATATTCATTTTAAAACCACGGGGAGATCTCTGACCATCCGATCTTTGATCTAACGGTAGAGATCAAATCACGTTTGCCGCCAGCTGCCTTTGTGGATTTGATATTTAAGTGAATCCCTCATGGCGTGACACGTGTAAAGAGCGCTGATCGCCGCCTCCACACGCCACGCCATGAGCAGGAGGATTAGTTAGAAATCTTTAATTAATTTCTAATTAATCTAGGGATCTTCTAAAATTTATAACTCTCTTTACAAAATTCAAAAAATTATGAAATAAAATCCTATGAAAAGATAATTCAATATAGAATATTTTAAAATTAATTTCAATGGGTTTTAAATTATAATTTTTTCTGATTTTGGGTTTTATTGGAAACTTCATTTTGCTAATTACGTTTTAATTAAGCCTTTGATTAACCCTAAACTTCTTAGGTATGATTTAGGGGATGACTTCTGCCTCCCCTAATTTTCTTAGGATTAATTAATGGCTTGATTAGAAGAATTGCATATGGATTTCTTAATTATCCTCCTTATATAATTAAGGATAATTAGAGTATGATTAGTAGTTTTAATCCATGATTAGGGTTGATTAAGGTCAGATCCAGTGGATAGGAAGTTAAAGGAATAATATTTGGGCATTTCCCTTAAGCTATTCCCTAAACCCCCTTTTCTCTTCTTAATCTCTTCTTAATTAAGGGTTAATTCATTAATTATCCCCTTAATTAATTTCTAAAAATTCTAAAAAGTTCCAGAACTTAATTAATCTACTTTGGGTAGATGCTTAGGTGTTCAAAAGCCTAAGTTCAATTAAGGAAAGCAAAACCCAATTTATGTGTGTGAAAGAGTGTTTTGAAATTACTTAAGCTAAACCCTTTAGCTTAATTAACCTTTAATTATGAGCCAAATTACATTAGGACTTTTTATTATTAGGCGCGTTGCAAATTTAAAATCATTGTGAGTTTTTATGTCATCTCATTGGCTCATAATTATTTAATTAATTATTCTAAGGTGGTGTACGTAAGGGTTAATTAAGTTACTTAATTCATACCTACACAAAAATGGATCTAATTATCTAAAAATTAAAAAATATATATCAAACACATGAATGGGTTAAGAACAGCAAACTCAACTCCCCTTTTCAAAATTAAAAAAAAACTTCAAACTAAACAAAAATCACATTGAATACACTTTGATTTATTTTAAACTTTCTTACTCCATAAGAATGTCTTTAGGATTTAATTAAAGTGAGTCTATTTACATGCTTTCATTACTTTGAATCTTTCCCCAACATGTTAAATTTGTATGTCTTGTGATGTCATGCATTCATATTTTTCAAATTCATGTTTAAAATAAAATTTTTTACTATATATCAAATTTGCATGTGTCAGCTAAAGTAGAAATATGAGTAGCTATTATCACTATGAAATTTAAATTATTTTCAAAACATATAAATTAAATATCAAATCCAAAAGTATGCTACTTATATTTTAATTATAAGCTTTCATGTGAAGAATATAAAGGTATGCTTAGCATAGGTTTCCTTTCTCTCTTATGTTGGTATAGTTTTGAATAGGAATTTGGTGAGATATATGGTCTATTTAAAAAGGACCTAACACTCACCTAATTTCATATCCTATTCATCTCTATGTTTTCACCTAAGAAGGGTTACCTACACTTGTATACATAAATTGCATAAACAAAATAAATCCATAAATGAAAATACAAATGCTTTTTCTTGCACGTGCTTTATACCCCTAAGCATAATCCAATAGGCCAGGTGGACTTAGTCACCCATGTGTGGGGTGATAAGTCTAACATACATGCTTAGGATTTGTGTGGTTCATTTTAGCTAATCTTTGTTTTGCAAGTGTTAGTTAGATTTTCACTTTTCCTTTTCATGTAAATTTGTGCAATTAAGATTTTGGAATAATTGTTATAGGGATTAGGATGAGCATTGATCATAAGATCCTATCTTATGCACCATGTGAAGCCTTGGAGCATCTACCTTCCAACCATCCAAAAGAAGGAACCAAAAGAAGAAAGAATAAAAGAAGAAGAAATAAGAAAAAAAGAAAGAAGAAATAAAGATTGAAGACCCCCATAAAAATGAATTCCTTACTTAATTATAATTTAATTGATTTGTAATTTAGCTTGTATAAGGGTTGAGCTCGGCTACCCAACTTTGATATTTTTGGGTTTGTGCAGTGGTGCTCGACCACAATGACCTTTTTATTATTTTCACGATTAGCTTTATAAATTGGTTGATGATGTGTTTAGCTTTTGCATTAAGTGGCATGCTTTTCCTAGTTCATTCCTTGGATTATGTATGGCCTGGATGTGGATTAGGCTCTTTAGGGAAAAATAAATCTTTTACCTAACTTAATAAGTCAAATTAAAAATAAAGAACTCATAACCTCACCTAAAGCTTAGGTTTAAAATCAAGATAAAAGAATTAGTAACCCCTTAGCTAGATGAGCATTTCTTTTATAATATCATGCACAAATGCATCTTATTCACTCTTGATTGGAAGGCTTCCCCCTTTACCAAAGAAACTTGGCTTGACCTGTGAGAGCCATGGTGGAAACACACCCTCCTCCCTGCTCGCTGATTTTGGCCAATAAATTCATTTCTCATGCATTAGTCATATGATTCCTATTAGCGTGAGTCAAAATAATTATCCAAAAATAAAAATAAAATGAAATTTGAATTACATTAGATTTAAGTCATTTGATGCATACCCTTTACATGATCTAGTCTCTTTGGGGAGTGAGTTTAAGGACTTTGTCTCTTTCTAAATAAATAACAAACTAACTATCTTGCAAAAGCATAATGACTTGCCTACATGTATTTAAAATCATAGGACGAGTTAGTTGGTGGCCACCCCTAGGCAGTTGTAAGTCCAAGCTGTCGGGTGGTTTGTTCTCTCATATGGAGACAAACCAATTTCCCATTTTCGCCTTAGATTTAGGTTGTGCTTTCGGCTCTCGCCAAAGCTCCTTAGATTTAGGTTCTGAGATTGCTTCTCCCCTTTATGGGCCATAAGAATAATTCCTCACCTCTTAGGCATTTTCTTAAATCTTGTGTTAAGGAATCAAAAGTCCTAAATTTATAATGAAAAATATAACTCAAACAAACTAAATCAATTTCAAAATTGTAAAGCCTAACTATAGGATAGTTTGAGATGTTTGCTAGGTTTCTTAACATAGTAGGTATCTCTTACTTATCTTCCATTTTGGCTTTGATAATAACTCCTTTTTTTGATCAATCTCATTTGATCTTCAAACATGAACTAATCGATTAATAGTCCTTCCTATCGAAATTTTCAAAGACAATGATCATTTACCTTAATCAAGAGTTTTCCTAAGGGATCCCATCCCTAAGGATGTAATTAAGTATGGGGACTTGCCCCTATAGGGAACTTAACAAACTCAGTGTAAAATAAATCGTACTTTACTTTTCCATGTAAAGTAGGGGAAGAATCTCTGGTATATATGCAGACCCGTCATCCTTAGGAGTCCTTATCAAGGTGATTAGGTCCATTAAAGGGTAGTGATTTCTATCTCTCAAGATAGTACACTATTTCCTTAATGACACACTCGATCACCTGAATAAGTACATATGCAGATCAATGTGGCATACTAAAAAGATGAATTTCTATAGTCTTGTCTTTCTCTTCTCCCCACAAATTTGAAAGGCGACTCTTATTGGAATTTTTCTACCAACATGTTCAATATGACAATTTCAACTCAAAAGGGTCAACTTGGGTTTGATTTGGGTTGACTAGGATTTGGTTTTATAATGGTGGTTTATGTTTATATTTGGATCAATAATTGTAGGAATGATTGAATTATGAAGAAATCCATCAGTTTTGATTTGATTTGGGTTTCATTTAGCCAAGTTCAAAAGTTTGGCTAAAAGGGCTAAAATTTGGAATTTGATTTGGGTTTGGTTTTGGTCATTTGAATTTATATTTTAGTTATATTTGTGAATATAAATGAAGATATAAATAGGTTATGAGAAAATCACTTGAGTTTGGAGTGATTTGGAAGCAAATTTGACCCAATTAGGTGATGTAGGTAAAAAAGACTAACTTGGACTTTGAATTGGTTTGATTTATTTTTGTTCATTGGAGGGTGGGTTTCAATTATATTTATAAACATAAATGAAGGAATGGTTGATTTATATAGAAATCAGCCAAGTTTGAGTTGGTTTGAAGGAGTTTTGACTAAGCATATGAAGGTGGTTCATATGACTTAGAAAAAGATTTAGGAGTTCAGATTTAATCATGGGTTTCAATTATTGGATATTTGGATTTGATTTATGGCTTGAAATTTGATTTGAGATTGAATTTGGTAATTTGAGAAAATCAATTGGATTGGGATTGATTTGGATTTGGATGGGGCTAAGTTCATGAAATAAAATCAAAGGGCTTAGGGATGGATTTAGAGTTTGGATTAAATGATGGATTTCAATCATTGGATAGTAAGATTTGATTTATGATTTGGAATTTAATTTTAGATTAAATTTTATAATTAAGAAAATCAATTGGATTGGGGTTGATTTGGGATTGGTTAAGCCTAAGCCCATAAGATAAAATCAATTAGGAAAGGATTTAGAGTTTGGATTGAATGATAGATTTCAATCATTGGATAGTTGGATTTGATTTATGATTTGTGATTTGGTTTGAGATTAAATTTGAGGTTTGGTTTTGAAAGAAGGAAGCAAGGATTGGGTTTTGGCTATGGGGTAGGCAAGTCTTCCTAAATCTCTAAGGCACAACCTATTCCTATGGCTAACTCTTCTAAGTCTCTAAGATTAGGTTAAGTGTTCACCTAATCACTAGAAGTGTCTTAATACTAAGGAACTCTTAGTGTCTATAAGAGTCATAAATCTATAATGAGAAAGTTGAGGGCTCACTCCAAAAGTGAGCTCAATAAATGGCACTGATTAGTTGTGGTGTGATTGACAAGGCACACCACACGTATTGGTATTGATCGAGAATATCAACAGCATCCGAAGGATCGCAAACACTAACAAAAATGATCTACTCCGAAACCTAAGGTGTAGAAGGAATCAAGATCTTAGTGCAATGAAACTCAACTCATGCCAAGGGCATAAGGCTGGAAGAAGGGATCCACCAAAGGATCAAGCATGTGAACCTTCCACTGGGGAAGCAGGTTTAAATTATCCACTAAGGATAAGAGGTTTGGATTTGGTTTTAAGGTATGATTTGGGTAGAGTATCCACTGGGTATTAGAATGTATAACCCACCAGGGATAGATGCATGAACCTTCCACTAGGGAAGTAGGTTCAGGTTATCCACCAGGGATAAGGATTTGATGAGATTTTTTTTAAGGGTGCACTCATGGGGGAATGAAAGTTTGAATTAGATTTGATTGACTCCACTGGGGATGTCAGAATGATTTATGTCTCACTGGGGAGAAATTGATTGATTATTTATTTAAGTTTGAGATTTTATGATGAACCCTGTCGATTTGTGATGGATCGCACTGAGAAGGGGCTATGTCGGCATAAGCCTATCTAAAATTTATTGATCCAAAGGGGTAGTCCACCAGCCACATGGTAGAACTATCCAACCAAAGGGGTTGCCTATTGATTTGCAATGGTCAAGTCAAAAAGAAAGTGCGGGGACTCATATCTTTCAAAATAAGGAACCACCGAGATAATCAATCGCTTATGCAATGAATCAAACTCGACATAGGGCGACTACTGAATGATTGCCTTTGGGGGACTTACATCAACACAGAAGTAGTCAAGATATTGTCATTTGATTGGATTACATTTGTTTTAATTTCATTTGTTTTAATTTTATGGATCCCCTCGATGTGCGATGGATCCACTAAGATGGGGCTAATATCAACCTAGACCTGTCTTAGGTTTACAAATCCAAAGGGATAGTCTACTGACCGTGGGGTTGGACCAGCCAACCAAGGAGGTGCCTTTTGGTTTGAAATGGTCAAGTTAGGAAGAAAGCAAGGGGACTCACATATTCCTAAACAAGGAACCACTAGGGTGATCGATCACTTTTGCAATAAATCAAACTTGACCTAGGGTTTCTCGTCAATTTATAATGGTCATGCTGGAAAGAATGCATAATAAACTTAAATATTTCAAACCAAAGATAACTGCTGGGGTAACTTATCGATGGCACGACAATTTAAACCTGACCTAAGGGTGACTACTAAGAGAGCTGACCCAAGGAATTATCTTAACTTAAAGTAGTCAGGCAATTCCTGATGATACCGCAAGTTCTAAAAGGACCCAAAGTTCAAGTGGGATGACAAGTGCCAGCATGCTTTTAAAGACATCAAGCATTACCTGATGACGCTGTCAGTTCTAGTAGTACCTATCCTGGGTAAGCCATTGATACTATACACTATTGTATTAGATGACTCCCTTGATGCTTTGTTGGATCAAACCAATGACGAAGGGAAAAAATGATCTCTACTACCTCAGTCATCATCTAATTTCTGCTGAGGTAAACTATCGACCTATTGAAAAGCACTGGCTAACTTTAATCTTTCTATCCCAAAAGCTGTGGCACTACATGCTTTCTCATAAGGTGAATCTGATATCCAAGATCAATCCATTGCAGTATCTCATGACACGGTAGATGCTATCCAGACAATTGGTGCATTTTTCCATGATTTTGTTATAGTTTGACATCACATTTGTACCCCTCCGTGCGGTGAAAGGACAGGCATTAGTGAATTTCTTATCATCACACCCACATCCTGTTGATTCCCCGCTTAGTGATGACCTCCCAGATGAATAAATCATGAACTTAGGGGACACTAACATTCATCACTGGGAGATGTATTTTGATGGTGTGGCTTCCTTTCAAAAAGGAGAAGAACCACAATCTACTCTTCCAAGAAAGGCAGGGGTAAGAATAGTTCTCTTAACTATATACCATGATTTGATGAGATTCTCATATCATCTGTCAAATCCATGTACTAGAAATGAAGCTGAATATGAGGCTTTGATTGTGTCACTAGGCAAAGCTTCAATCCATGCACCAGCAATGGCTTCAATCAACAGCTTTGCCCAATGACACAACATAGATTGGAGATATTCTACTATCTACTATCCAAGGAAAAATGATCTAGTAGAAGCATTCAACAAAACCCTCATCCAAATACTGAAGAAGACACTCGACGATAACAACCGACAATGGCATGAGCAGTCAGTTGAAGCTTTGTAGGCTAACCGCTCCACATACATAACTCCAAATCAATCTATCCCTTTCTCCTTAGTGTATGGGTCTAAAACCGTTCTACCATTAGAAGTCCAACTCCCATCATTAAGGATAGTCATGGCTAATAAGATCACAACGGAGCAGAACGCTAAGTTACAGTTGGAAGAGCTCGAAGGTTTGGAGGAGAGATGCCTCCAAGCATGCCAGAACCTCGAGTTATACAAAGACAAAATGATTCAAGCTCATAACAAGTTGGTCCATCCTAGAGCTTTTCAAGTATGAGAGCTTGTTTTAGTTCTAAGGAGACCAATTATTTCCCATTGAAAGATGAGAAGAAAGTTTGAACCTACTTGGGAAGGCCCTTTTTCCATAGAGAAGGCCTACCAAGGAGGATCTTATTCGCTTATAAACTGTGAGAGAGTGCCCAATGCTTCCAATCAATGGGATGTACTTAAAGAAATACTATCCATAAATCTTGTTCGAAGATAATCATCAATAAAACTTATTTGCATATCAAATTCTATCTCTTATGTGTTAAAAATATCTTTCGCTTGTGAATCTGCCACGACGTGTTTAGGGTAGTGTAAGAAAATTTGAGAGGCATCCTATCCCTCCACAACATAAACACAAACTATAAATGATCCCCCAGTACTACTAGGTTAGGTGTAAGAGAACCCAAGCAGCATCCTTTCTTGGTGGAGTCATAATTTTCCCTGTGTCCCCATTTCATCCATTATTCTATGTGTTTAGAGTAGGTGTAAGAGAACCCACGCAGCATCTGATTCCCTCTTTCACAGCATAAATGAACACATATCTTTTATCTTGAGCTATTTTGATGTGGGAGTAAGCCCCCTGTGGCACTCACTCATTAGCTGGTCTAGGTCGGATTGATATGCTACCTTGCTAGTGCGTCACCCCAGTAGTCCCTTATTCAGGAGGATGTGAGTCCCTACGCTTTCTTCTTAACTTGACCATTACAAACTAACAGTTTTTCGGTTTGGTTATCACAAAAGAACCTACCCCATGTTGACTTCTTTTAAGAAGATGTAAGCCTACATGCTTTTTTCTTGGACTAGCCATCATGCACTGACTAGGTCAAGTATATTTTAGGTTTATGGTAAGTCCCCCAGTGGCTCCTTTCCTTCTGACTACTTCAAGCTTAAGTCTAGCCCTTATACAGTACTCTTGTCTAAATAGTCACCCTAGGTCAGATAGCCCCTATCGAGCCAAAGATAAATTATCCTGATGATCAGTTTCGCTTTAGAGAGATGTAAGTCTACACACCTTTTCTCTAGACTGATTATCACACACTGATGGGCACCTTAGGTTGGTTGCTTATCGCCATGCTGACGGTGACCCACCCGGTGTATACACCGCTCTTGGCAGATGTGAGTCCCTGTGCATTCTCCCTGAGTTGGCTGATGTATACTTATATGCTTTCTTTTATAGGGTTTTGGATGACGCCCCTAGTGGCACCTCCCATGTGAGAACTCAATTTGGATAACATTCTTAGTGACCTAATTTAGACACTATCTCACTTACTCTTGGATTAGACAGTTCCCCTTTCTTAGTAGCCACCTTTGTGGTAGGAGAATTTATCTTTCGAATATGCAGATTCTTCCTTAGTTAAGTCTGAGATAGGACTAGGCTGATATGAACTCCTTCTCAGTGTGGTCCCTTGAAAATCAACAGGTCCATGATAACATAACAAATAAATAAATAAATAATATATATATATATATATATATATATATATATATATATATATATATATATATATATATATATATATATATATATATATATATATATATATATATATATATATATATATATATATATATATATATATATATATATATTCACTTGTGGATTAGGAGCAAAACCCCCAGTGGTACCTTTTCCCAAGCAGGCATCCTATCTTTAGGGTAGTTTTAGCAAAACTCCTTATAGGAATTGCCTGACTACTTTCGGGTTGAGTTAAGTCCCTGGGTTGGCACTCTCTCATTAGTCACCTTAGGTTAGGTTCAATTTAGGTCAACCAATCACCCCAGTAGGTTCAATTTGGGTCAACCAATTTGGGTCGACACTCTTTCAGTGCTATCAACCAATCACCCTAGTGATTCCTTGTTCAGGCAGATGTGAGTCCCCGCACTTTATCCCTGACTTGACCATTTCACACTGAAAGGAAACCCTTAGGTTGGTTAGCTCTACACTACGGCCGGTAGACTATCCTTTTGGATTTGTAAATTTGAGACAGGTCTAGGCTGATATTAGCCCCTTCTTAGTGGATCCATCGCACACCGACGTGGTTTATTTCATCAAATCCACCATCCTCCCTCCAGTGGAGTGCAAATTAAATTTATCTTATCCCCAATAGATTTGAGCTCACATCTCTAGCAGGTGCCTACTCAAAACCAAATTCATATCCTCCCCATAGATAATCTAAACCTGCTTCCCTTGTGGAAGGTTCATCCACTTTATCCCCGATGAATCTAAGCTCATATCCAGCAGATATGCTCTCAAAACCAAATTATATCCTCTCCCCAGTGGAGCACTAAATCATAAATTAACAAATCAAATCAAATTATCATCCCCAGTGGATGCCTCATCAATTAATCAAATCAATCCTTCCCCCCCCCCCCCTCGCATGAGATGCAAATCAAATCAAACCTCTATCTCTAGTGGATAACCTAAACCTGCTTCCTAGTGGAAGGTTCATGCACACATCCCCAACATATCATTCTCCCCAAATCATATCAAATCAACTCAAATTTTTATCCTCTCCATGGATAATTTGAACCTGCTTCTTTAGTGGAAGGTTCACATACTTGATCCCTTGGCATAAGTTGAGTTGCATTGCACTAAGATCTTGATTCTATCTACACCTCAGGTTTAGGGATAGATCATTTCTATTAATGTTAGTGATCCTTCAAACGTTGTTGATCGTGTCGGTCAACACCAATATGTATGGCGTGCCTTGTCAGTCACACCACACCTATTGGGCGCCCTTTGTTGACTCACTTTTGGAGTGAACTCTTAACTTACTCACCATAGATCTAGGACTCTTATAAACACTAAGGTTTCATTAGTCTTAACACACTTCTAGTGATTAGGTGAACACTTAATTAAAGACTTAGAAGAGCTAGCCATAGAAAAAGTTTGTGCTTTAGGGATTTAAGAAGACTTGTCTACCCTATAGCATTGAACCCGATTCTTGCTTCCTTCTTTCAAACCAAACCTCAAATTTATGCCAAATCCAAAACAATTTTCCAAGACTCAAAATCAATCCCACAATCAAATTCAAGCTCAAGTTCTCCATGAACTTTATGATTGAATTCAAAACCCTTTCTAAGTCATTTGATTTCATCTTATGGACTTAGCCTTAACCAAATTCAAATCAATCCCAATTCAATTGATTTTCTCAAATATCAATTCAATCCTTCAATCAAACTCTCAAATTCCAATTCAAACCCAACTTCAAATAATTCAATCCCAAAATGAAATCCAAGTTCCATAATTCATTCCTTTGCCAAATGACCCATTCCATAAACTTAGCCAAATCTCCACCTGTCATCCCAAACTTGATTAATTTTTTTATAAATAAATTATTCCTTCATTTATATTCATAAATATAAATGAAAACCACACTCACATGATCAAAACCAAATCAAACTAAATCAAACCAAATTAAGACCCTTCTTAAGCCATATGGACCTATCTTCATAAGCTAATTCAAGTCTTAACCCAAATCAACCAAAATCAATTAGTCTCTTTATAAATCAATTATTCCTTCACTTATATTCATAAATATAAATGACACCCACCTTCCAATGACCAAGAACAAATCAAACTAAATTAATTTCCTTCTTAGCCCTTTTGACCTACACCCATGAGCTTGGTCAAATTTGCTTCCAAATCACTCCAAACTTATGTGATTTTCTCATGAATCATTTATATCTTCATTTATATTCTCAAGTATAAATAAAATATAAATCCAAATCGACAAAACTAATTCCAAACCAAAACCCAATTTAAACATTTTAAGCAAATTTCTTGGACTTAATTAAAATCCACCTAAACTAATTCAAAATCAATCGATTTTCTCTTGAATCAATCATTCCTTCAATCAGCTATCTAAATAGAAATGAAACCTACAATTATCAAACCAAACTCAAGTTAACTCAAGTCAAGCCCAAGTTAGCCCTTTGACTTGAAAACTTCAAATGAGCCAAAATTCATTGGACTTCAAATTGATTGTAGTTGAATTTATATTTCAATCATAGGCTCATATATGAGTTCAACTAAACTTGAATCAAGCCAAAATCAAACCAATTGACCCATTTAGGTCCACTTGACCCAAAGTGGCCTAAAGGACCTTTTTGAGCCAAGTTCTGATCTAACCCAAAATGGATTGAACCAAACCCTTCCAAGCCTCATATATTGATCAAAAATCACCCTAAGATGATCAATCACCATGAATTGGGTCAAACCAAGTCAATTTGGTCATTTGATTAAGTCAACCTTTAGCCCAAATGAAACTTAAACTAACCAAAACTCACCATAAACCAAATTGATTGAAGCCATTGATTCACACTAACTTATAATCACTGATTGAACATGACTTGACCCTCAATTGAGCCAAACCAAGTCCAATAGGCCATTTGACCCAAATTGGCCTAAAAGACCACAATTGGTCAAATCATGATCTAACCCAAATTAATTGCAACAAATGGCTCAAGTTCATTCCAAATTGATTATTGAACTTAACCAAAGCCATAATTGAGCCCAATTTGGCCAATTGGTCAACTTGACCCAACCTAGCCCTAATTGACCTAAAAGGTCAAGTTGGCCAAAACCCAAATTAAATCTAAATTGATTCAAACCAAAGCCTACAATCATTTTTAATTGACCAATTAAACAAGAACAACACCTAACCCAACTAAATTTGGTCAAAAACTTCATGTAGGGACAAAAACCAACAAGTCCATTCTCGTGAATCTTGTTAAGATCCCCATAAGGGACAAAAAAGAAAGAAAAAGAAAAGAAAAAAGAGAAAGAAAAAGAGAATAAAAGAGGGCAAGATATGGACTCAGGGGAAGATATAAAGCCTGACATTAGATTTCACCCACAGTTCATTACTCCATTCAAGCATATGGGTAGGATGACCCAACCTCCACCAGGAAGAAGAAGATGATAGTTTAGACACAGGCCTCGAGGTGGAAAGCCTCCCTATTGGCCACCTAATGGGAGGTATGTCCCCCAGGAGTATACTTGCTAGCCATATAGACTTAGAATCTAGTTCACAGGATGAGTCTTATGGGGTTAGCACAACAGCCTTCTCAGCAGCAGATCCCTTTTAAGATGACGTTTGAGCAAGATAGTGATGAAGATCAGGATCCAAAGTAAAGCATAAATATATCTAAGTCTGCATATGAAATAATCAGGGATCAGTTGGGAACTTTAGCTCTAACCCCACTTTCCTCACAAAAGGTTGAGGGTTTGGTAGTTAAGGAAGCCCCTAAGTCATCCACAGTTGGGAAGACTCAGAGATTCTTTTTGGGAGCATCATCCTTAAGTCATGAAGCTAATGTAGAACTTGAGGATGACTCATATAAAGATTTAATATAATTACCTTTTAATTAGTATTCATCTTATGTTCTTAATCTAGCAAAGAAGGATTAATCTCACATACTTGGTCTAAACACAGGTCAGACTACTTTGAATTGTTATAGGAAAACCAAAGCAGACATCCTCAATCAAGACCAAGACTAGGATTCGATACAGTGGGTCCAGTCGATGATGATGATCATTGCCTAGTCATCACTAATTATTTGGAATCTAATATGTTCTTTTCAGATCATGCTGACTCATATGAGGAGGTGTGTTTAGAAACTTTAGATAATCTAAATGACTTTGATGTCAAGGATGCACCACCGGAGTTTGAAGAGATCAAATCAACCATCGATGAGCTCAAAGAAATCAACTTAGGAACTGAAGACAATCCACGTCCGACATACAACACTTCTTTGTTGAATGATACTGAAACCAATTACTTAGTTAGGCCATTAACTAAGTTTAAGGACTGCTTCGCATGGAGTTATGAAGAGATGCTCAGTTTATCTCCTGACATAGCAGTCCATAAACTAGCAATAGAGCCTAGTGCTAACCCTACCAAGCAAGCTCCTAGACACATGTGATTAGACATTGAATAGCAAGTCATTTTTGAAGTAAAGAAATTGATCGATGCTAGCTTCCTTAGGGAAGAAAAATATCCTACCTGGTTGACTAGTGTCATTCTAGTTAAGAAAAAGAATGGACAAATTTGCAAATGCATTGATTTTAGCGATCTAAGTAAGTCATGTCTAAAAGATGAATTTTTGCTACCAATCCCGAAACTGATAGTGGACATTGCCTCATCTCATGCAATCTTCTCTTTCATGGATGGCTCATCTAGTTATAACCAAATAAATATGGCCCCTAAGGATGAAAGAAACACTACTTTTCAAACCCTGATCAAAATCTTTTATTGTAGGGTCATGCCATTCGACCTTAAAAATGCCTGTGCTACCTACCAGTGGGCCATGACTCGGATCTTCGATGAACTCATTCATCATCAACTTGAATATTATGCCAATGATCTCGTAGTCAAAAGTAAAGAAAAGAAAAACCATCTCTTTGACTTGAGAGTAGTTTTTGAATGGTTAAGATAGTTTAACCTTAAAATGAATCCTCTGAAGTGTGCATTTGGAGTAACTTCAAGAAAATTCCTTGGATTTATTATCCTACAATGTGGAATAGAAATCGATCTAGAGGAGATCAAGGTGATATTAAAAATTCTACCCTGTAAAAGTCTAACTCAGCTCAGATCATTCCAAGAGTGGTTGGTGTATCTAAGAGGCTTCATTTCCAACTTATCAAGAATATGTCAACCATTTTCAGAACTTGTCAAAAAGGATGCTAAGTTCAAGTGGGATGGTAAGCGTCAACACATCTTGAAAGACATCAAATACTACTTGATGACACCGTCAATTCTAGCAGCCTTTATCCTAGGCAAGCCCCTCATCCTCTATACTGCTACATTAGATTACTCCCTTAGTGCTTTGTTGGCCCAAACCAATAACAAAGGGAAAGAGAATGCACTCTACTATCTTAGTCATCATCTAATTCCCGCTAAGGAAAACTACCCGCCTATTAAAAAGCACTGCCTAGCTTTAATCTTTACATCCCAAAAGCTACGACATTAGATGCATTCTTATAAGGTGAACTTGATCTCTAGGATCAATCCACTACAATATCTCATGACACAATTGATGCTATCTGGACGGTTGGCACGATGATCCATGATTTTATCATAATTTGATATTACTTTTGAACCCCTCTATGCAATGAAAAGATAAGCACTTGCAGATTTTTTAGCAGCACACTTACTTCTTGCTGACTCTCCGCTTAGTGATGACCTCCCCGATGAACAAATCATGAACTTAGGAGAGACTAGCATTCACCGTTAGGAGATGTATTTTGATGGTACAGCTTCCTTTCAAAAGGGAGAAGAACCATAATCCACTCTTCCAGGGAAGGTAGGGGTAGGAATCGTTCTCCTAACTTCGAATTGCGATGTGATGAGATTCTCATATCATCTGTCCAATCCATGAACCAACAATGAAGCCAAATATAAGGCTCTGATTATCAGTCTATAGTAGCCATTATGCTATACATCTAGGATATCAACATCTTCTGGGATTCTCAGTTAGTTATCAACCAAATCGCTGGGTCTTATAAAGTTCTAAAGCTTAAGCTCCATTACTACCACAAGCACACTATGGAGTTGTTGGCCCAAATCTCAGAGGTTACTATCTACAAGATTCCTTGAGGAGAGAATATAGTAGTAGATGCATTAGCCAATCTTGCTAAAGGGTTGGAATGTTCGAAAGATGAGTCCATACTAACAAGGGTCCAAAATAGACAAGTCTTATCCCTTATTGATGTTGAACTCATCGAGAGACTCTCTCTTGAAGGGGAGGTTGTCATTACTAAAAGGATGATGAGTTAGATAGGAGGAAATCATTCATGGATTATCTAAATATAGAAAAATTACCTCAAGAGAAGTCACTAGCACATCAGGTGAAGTAGAGAGCCCTTTCCTACACTCTCATGGATGGCACCTTGTACCAATGGTCCTTTGATCATATGTGGTTACATTATTTGGACAAACATAAAGCCTGTAAGATCATGATTGAGGTACACTCATGTTTATCCCGAGCGCATGAATTCAGTCTGAAGATGAAAGCTAAGATCAAGATATTATGATATTATTGGCCTTCAATGATCAATGTCAAGCGCACGGTGTGGTCTTACACCAGCCACCCAACATTCTACACCCTACCTTGGCCTCATGGCCATTTTAGTGTTGGGGTACAGACATAGTGTGTTTAATTGATCCTCCTTCTTCCAAGATCATCAGTTCATTCTACCTACCATCAACTACTTTTCCAAGTGGATGGAGGCGATCCCACTTAGAGGGATCACAGCTCAGCATGTGCTCTAGTTTTTTGGAATTATATCGTATATAGGTTTGAGGTGCCTCAACAAATTATATCTGATAATGGTACTACATTCAAGAGCACTAAAATCAACAACTTTGCTTAGATACATAGCATAGATTAGAGATATTCTACCATCTATTACCCGAGGGAAAATGGCTTAGCAAAAGCCTTCAATAAAATTCTCATCCGAATATTAAAGAAGGTACTCGACAATAAGAAGTGACAGTGGCATGAGCAGTTAGTTGAAGCCTTGTGGGCTTACTGCACTACATATAGAACTCCAACTCAATCTATCCCTTTCTCCTTAGTGTATGGGTCTGAAGCTGCTCTACAATTAGAAGTCCAACTCCCATCACTAAAGATAGTTGTGGGTTGCTAGAACATAATAAAGCAGAAGGCCAAGTTGCAATTAGAAGAGCTCAAAGATTAGGAGGAGAGACACCTCCGAGCATGCCAAAACCTCGAGTTGTATAAAGCCAAAATGATTCGAGCTCATAATAATTTGGTTTATCCTAGAGCTTTTCAAGTAGGAGAGCTTATTTTAGTTCTAAGAAGACCAATTATTGCCCATCGAAAGATGGGAGGCAAGTTTGAACCCACTTGGGAAGGTCCATTTTGCCATAGAGAAGGCCTACCAAGGAGGATCTTATTAGCTTTTAAACTATAATGGAGAGCGCCCAATGCTTCCAATCAACGAGCTCTACCTAATGAATATTATCCATAAATCTTGTTTGAAAATAATTATCAATAAAACTTCTTTTCATCTTAAATTCCATCTCTTTTGGTTGAGAAATATCTTTATTTGTGAATCCGCCATGATGTGTTTAAGGTAGGCATAAGGAGCCCAAGTGGCACCCTATCCTTTATCAACTCAACACTGACATAAACTACACACAACCGCATACAAAACAAACACATATCTTTTTTCTTGGGCTACTTTGAGGTGGGATAAAGCCCCATGTGGCACTCACTCATTAGCTGTTCTAGGTCGTGCTGACATGCTACCCTTCTAGTGTGTCACCTTAATGGTAACTTGTTTAGAGGTTATAAGTCCAAGCCTTCTTCTTAACTTGACCTTTGCAAACTGATGAGCGCCTTGTTAGTTTGGTAGACCTTACTGCATGGCCAGTAAGCTACCACATGTTGACTTTGTTTAAGAAGATGTAAGCCTACACGCTTTCTTCTTGAACTAGCCATCATACACTGACTAAGTTGAGTATATTTGAGGCTTAGGATGAGTCCCCTAGTGACTCCTTTAATCCTGACTACTTCAAGTCTGGGTTTAGTCCTCATATTGGACTTCCCACTTCATAGTTTCCCTAGGTCGGATAGCATCTGTCCCACCGATGATAGACTATCCTAGTGATCATTTTCATTTGTGAAGATGTAAGTCTACAATCCTTCTTCTCAAATTGATTATCACACACCGATGGGCACATTAGGTTGGTTCATTCTCACTATGCTGGCAGTGACCCACCTGGTGGATACACCACTCATGGCAGATATAAGTCTACAAGCTTTCTCCTGGAGTTGGCCACCATATACCTATAGGATTTCTTTTACAAGGTCCAGGATAAAGCCCCTAGCGGCACCTCCCTTGTGGGCACTCTATTTGGATAACATCTTTAGTGACCCCATTTAGACACTACCAGGGTTACTCTTGAATTGGACAATCCCCTTTTTTAAGTAGCCACCCCTATGATTGGAAAATCTATCTTGCGGGTATGTAGATTCTCCATTGGTCCAATAAGTCTAAAATAGGACTAGGTTGATATTAGCTCTTTCTCAGTGTGGTCCCTCGCACACCAACAGGGTCCATGCAAACATATAAATAAAATATATATTTTCACTTATGGATTAGGAGGACACCCCGGTACCTTTTCCGCGTGCATCCTATCTTTAGGCGTTGTCAAAGAAACTCCTATAAATTGCCGACTCTTGAGTTGAGATAAGTCCCAAGTGCACTCTCTCAAGAGTCACCCTAGGTCGAGTTTGACTTATTGTGCCACCAACGGGTCACCCCGAAGGTATCCTTATTTTGGAAGATGTAAGCCTATTATGCATTCTTGTCGGCATGACCGTTGCACACCGACGGGCAGCCTTAGGTCTGGTTTGATTTATTGTGCTATCAACTGATCACCCTAGCGGTTTCTCTCTACTTTGGAAGATGTAAGTCTACACGCTTTCATCTTAGCACAGCCATTGCACACTAAAAGGCACCCCTTAGGTTGGTTAGCTCTACCCCACGGCCGGTGGACTATCCCTTTGGATTTGTCAATCAAAGATAGGATAAGGTTGATATAGCCCCTTCTTAGTGAATTCATCACACACTAACATAGTCTATTTAAATTAAAATGATATTTTTGGTTACTCTTGAGTTGAGATAAGTCCCAAGCGGCACTCTCTTAATAGTCATCCTTAGGTTGGATAGTCCTACCTAATGGTTGGTTGACTTTCCCTTCAGATTTGTAAATCTGAGATAGGCCAAGGCTGATATAGCCCATTCTCAGTAGATCCATCAGACACCAACAAGGTCCATGTATTAAATCCACTCTTATCCCTAGCGGATACTTCCCTAAGCAAACCAAACAAATCCATCAAATCAAATCCATCTTATTCCCCCAGCGAATTTGAGCTCATTTCTCCAATAAATATGCTCTTGACTCCTTTTAAATCAAATCAAATTTCTCCCCATCAAGGTGAAAATTGATTTAGTCCCCCTAGTGGAGCCTAGACCATAATAACAAATCAAGCCAAATCAAATTTATATCCCCAGTGGGTAATTTGAACATGCTTCCCTAGTGGAAGGTTCGTGCACCCATCCCCGACGGGTTATAAATCCTAATCCCCAGCAGATCTTCTCTTCCCAAATCATATTTGAAATTAAAATCAAACCCTTATCCTTTATGGATAACCTGAACTTGCTATGCTAGTGGAAGGTTCACATACTCAATCCCTTAGGGGATTCTTCTTCCCTCTCTTATGCCCTTGGCATAAGTTGAGTTGCATTACACTATGAACATGATTTTATCTACACCTCAGGTTTAGGGATAGATCATTTTTGTTAGTTCTTGCAATCCATTTGATTTTGTTGATCATCTCGGTCAACGCCAATATGTGCAATGTGCCTTGTCAGTTACACCACACCTATTGAGGGTCCTTTTATTGACCACACTTTTGGAGTGAATTCTCAACTTTCTCATAATAGATCTAGTACTCTTGTAGACACTTAGAGCTCCATAGTCTTAAGACACTTCTAGTAATTAGGTGAACACTTAACATAAGCCTAGAGACTTAGAAAGGTTAGCCATAGGGTTAGGTCATGCCTTAAGGACTTAGGGAGACTTGCTTACCCTATAGCCTAAACCCAATCCATGCTTTCCTTGTCAATCCAAACCTCAAATTCATGCCAAATTCAAATCAAATTTCCAAGGCTCATAATCAATCCTACAATCAAATTAAAGCTTGAAGTTCTCCATGAACTTTATGATTGAATTCAAAACCCTTTTTAAGCCCTTTGATTTCATCTTATGGATTTAGCCTTAACTAAATTCATATCAATCCCAAGTAATTTGATTTTCTCAAATATCAATTCAATCCTTCAATCAAACTATCGAATTTCAATTTAAATCAAACTTTAAATAATTCAATCCCAAAATCAAATCCAAGTTCTAAAATTCCTTCCTAAGTCATATGACCCATTCTAATAAACTTAGCCAAAATCTCCACCCAACATCCCAAACTTGATTGAATTCTTTATAAATCAATTATTCCTTCATTTATATTCACAAATATAAAAGAAATCCACACTCACATGATCAAAACCAAATCAAACTAAATCAAACCAAACCAAGACCCTTCTTAAGCCATATAGACTTACCTCCATATGCTTAATCAAATCTTAACCCAAATCAACCCAAAATCAATTAGTTTCTTTATAAATCAATTATTCCTTCATTTATATTCATACATATAAATGAAACACACCTTCCAATGACCAAAAATAAATTAAACTAAATTGATATCCTTCTTAGCCCTTTTGACCTACACCCATAAGCTTAGTCAAATTGCTTCCAAATTACTCCAAACTCAAGTGATTTTCTCATGAATCATTTAAATCTTCATTTATATTCCCAAGTATAAATAAAATATAAATCCAAATAGCCAAAAGCAAATCCAAAATCAAACCAAAACCCAATTCAAGCCTTTTAAGCAAATTTTTTGGACTTAACTAAAATCCACCTAAACCAATCCAAAACCAATGGATTTTATCTTGGATTAATCATTCCTTCAATCATCTATCCAAATAAAAATAAAACCTACAATTATCAAACCAAACTCAGTCAACCCAAGTCAAGCCCAAGTTAGCCCTATAACTTGAAAATTTCAAATGAGCTAAAATCCATTGGATTGCAAATTGATCGTCGTTGAATTTATAATTCAATCATAAGCTCATATATGAGTTCAACTAAACTTGAATCATGCCAAAACCAAACCAATTTACCCATTTAGGTCCAGTTGACCCAAAGTGGCCAAAAAGACCTTTTTGAGCCAAGTTCTAATCCAACCCCAATTGGATTGAACCAAACCCATCGAAGCCTCATATCATGATCAACAATCACCACCCTAAGATGATCAATCACCATGAATTGGGTCAAACCAAGTCAACTTAGTCATTTGACCAAGTCAACCTTTAGCCCAAATGAACCTAAACTAACCAAAACCCTCCATACACCAAATTGATTAAAACCATTGATTCACACAAACTCATGATCAATGATTGAACATGACTTGACCCTCAATTAAGCCAAACCAAGTCTAATTGGTCATTTGGCCCAAGTTGACCCAAATTGGCCTAACAAGCCACAATAGGTCAAATTATAACCCAAATTGATTGCAACCAATGGCTCAAGTTCATTCCAAATTGATTATTGAACTTGACCAAAGCCATAATTAGGCCCAATTTGACCAATTGGTCAACTTGACCCAACCTAGCCTAAATTGACCAAAAAAAGTCAAGTTGGCCAAAACCCAAATTAAATATAAATTGATTCAAACCAAAACCTAAAATCATTTTCAATTGACCAATTGAACATGAACCAACACCCAACTCAACCCAACTTGGTCAATTTGGTCAAATTGGTCAACTTTTCCCATTTGGCCTATATGAATCCAAATGATCCAAAATCAAACATTGGCCAAATTGATTGAAACCACTTAAACTAAAACTCTTAAAATCATCATTTGAACCTAACCTAAGCCTTGGTTTTATCCAATTTGACCAATTGGTCAACTCAACCCAACATAGCCCAATGTGAACTTATTTCACCAAATGAAGCCAAAACCCATAAAACCAACTCATGGGACCTTGAAGGCTGACCTAACCTGACCCAAACCCATCCTAGATCAGCCCAAAATTAGACCAAATCCATTTGGAGCCAAGACGAATGCAAATCCTCCATGGATCCTCTCCCCCATGTGGGATTTTACCAAAAATGGCAAAGTCCACCCTCCTTTCACGTTGGCAGCCCTCAGTCACCCAAATGAGGGATCCTTAAGCCTCCTAGCCCACTCTATAAGGGGATAGGGACTTACCATGGACCAAAGGAGGTGAACTCACCTCCCATGCAACCCAGCACCCAAGGGATCAAGGAAAGACAGCCATATCCATTTTGAGCCTCCCATCATGGCCTCCTTATCCACGAGCCACATGGATTTGAGTGACCTGAGACTCGGTGGTCGGCCAAAAATGGGAAGCCATCTGTCCATCCTCAAGAATCAGGTACCTCTTCGCAGAAATGCATCACGATGAGAAGCTTCCATAGATGATTTCAAGCCTTCTTGCAATCCCTAGAGTGATCTCGAGCTTCCTATCTTTAGTATTTCTCCTACCTGTGTGAAACTAAAATAGGGGAGGCTAATCCTGATCCAAGCTTGCTTGTTCCCCAACAAAAATCAAATTCCTCTTACACGCATCTTCCACGCACATCGTCGAAGCCACCTAAGTCATTTCCCAAGGTCCTAAGCCACTGAAGGAAGGACTTTGATCACCACCGAGCTCCATAGTGATGGAACTTGACCCACCAAGCGAACCAAGGGGAATTGGCCTGATTTCTTCTCAATAGGGCCTCATCTCTACTAGACAAAGTTACCTCCGTTGATCCCATCATTGATCTTGAGCTCCGACAAGGTAATTCCTTAAAAGTGTTGAAATAAGAAATTTTGGTTGGAGCTTTTCAAAGAAAATTTGCATGTGAGCCCATCATAGCCATTAGATCCATGTGGATCCCTCGTGCGAAGGTGTTGGTTGATTTCAAAGTGAATATGTGCTTGAGTGAGCTCAGATCGAGTGATCCATGGAGGATGGCATCCGTCGTTCATCGCTCGTAGGAAGGAGGATCATGGGTCATCCGTTCTGTGCAATTAGAATAAATGGCCCTGATCAAATCATGTTATATCCATCCATTTTTCTCCCCTTACATCATAGGTTTGATCTTCATTGTTCAATCTGAGATCAAATGGTGAAGCTCAATATCGCCCCACGTCAATCGACTCGACTGGATGTGATACTTAAATAGCAATCCATGGTGCATGTGGAAAGCATGCGTCGCCATGTGGCACCAATGAGATTAGGCTTAATTAAGGCTATTTAATGTGTTTTTAAGGCTTAAACTTCCATAATTCATAACTAATTATAGAAAAATAAAAATATATAAATAATGGATCATTTTAAAAGGCATTTCAGATGGGAATCCATTTAAATTATTCTTAATTAATTTTGAGCAATAATTTTTGCTTAATTAATATTTAATTAAAATTTTAATTAGCCTAATTACTCCTTAATTAATTAACCAAACTTTTTGATAATGTTTATGGGGATGACCTTTGCCTCCCCTATTTTTCTTGGAATTTATTGGTTGATTAATTAGGAAAATTGATTGCTTAAGCCTTAATAACTCTTTTAACTTAATTAAGTAATAATTAAGCATTTGAATAGTAATTAATCAACACATTGGGCCCCTTAATCACTGTTGAATAGTGAGGAGATCTAGGGAATTGGATTGGAGCCTCCCTCCTAATCTTTTCCCTAAGGTCCCTTCTCTTTTTCAACAAAAATGCTAATTAATGTTTAATTAACCAATTAGTGGCCTAATTGGCTAATTTAAAATTTAAATCATTTCAAATCATGTTTAATTGAATGAGAGGGCTTATGGAATTAGGTTGGGACCTTTTCCCAACATTTTCCCCTTAAGCCCATTTCATTTCAAAGGATAATTAATTTATTTAGTAATTAAGTAAAAAAGAATGGGTTAATAATTTGGTTAACCTAATTAAAAGGGAGATTGCATCAGATTTCCCTTAATTGATCCATGGATAGATATTTAGGTGTTTAATAACCTAAATAAAGTTAATGAATTTATGGTTGACCCACATGTGTGAGAAAATCATAAAAGTAATTAAGTGAGTATCTTAAACTTAAATAATTAGTGATTATGAGCTAACTACATTAGGCCCCTTTAATTTCATAGGAGCATTGCTATTTACCTTTCAATTCATTTGCATATTACATTGGCTCAAAATCATTTAATTAGTTATCTTAAGGTAACATAGGTAAGGGTTAATTAATTAATTTAACTCATACCTTAACCTAATTAATTTATAAACTCAACCTAATTGCTTTTTATTAAATCAAATTAACTCACACATTGGGAATGGGATTAGGATTAGCATACCTTTCTCACATTTCCTAAATCAAATCAAATATTAAATTAAAAATAACTTTAAGAAATTTTAGCTTATTTTAAATGAGCATATTTAGTATGATTGTCCTTAGGAATTAGTTGGATTGAAAGAAATCATGTGCTTTTGTCCCTTTATTTATATCTAATCATATTAAATATTGTATGTAACTTGTGATCATGCATTCATCTTTTTCCAAAGTTAATTAAATTAAATGATTTCCTTTATGTCAAGCTTGCATGTGTTAATTTAAATTAATATATGTGTGGCTATTATCATTATTAAATCTAAACTTATTTCCCAATACTTATAAATGTATAATTACATATTCTATGAATGTTAGTTATAAATACATAGGAGATGTATATGATTATAGCTTAAGTGTATGAAGTGAAGTTTCTTTTCTTTCATTCATGTATTGATTTATGTAAGTAAGAATGTTAATGGGTATATAGCTTGGGCATCCCAGGAATATGAGGCTTTAGTTAGCCCCAAGGAGGTCATTTGATTACCTCACTTCCCTAGTTTATCAATGGCATGTACTCAATTTGATTTCATTCTTATATATTTTAATATTAGAGTTTGGATAAGACTTTACTTTATATGCATAAATATTTTAATCAAATAAAAAAATATAACTTTTGTATGGTTTTCTTTCTTCTATTTATGTATACATCCATATGTATTTGAGAAATGTAAATATTTAGTCTAGACATTCAAAAAATATGAGATTTTAAGTAGCCCCAAGGAGGTCGTTTGATTACCTCACTTTATTGGTTAACAATGGCATGTACTAGCTTATGTCTCTTATACATGTGTGTATGTTTTTAATTATGGAATTACAACCCATTGTCTTCTATCAAAAATCCATGCATTCATGAATGATTAAGTTGTTGAATTAATTAATCATATGACTTGGATGTCTCTTTCTTATGTTCATGTATACAAATTTACATATGTTTGAATGCAATTGGTATATAGTTTGGACATCTAGGGAATACGAGGCTTTAAGTAGCCCCAAGGAGGTCATTTGATTACCTTACTTCCCTAGTTAACAATGACGCATACTTCTTTAATTTCATTCATATGTATTTTTGTGTAAGAATTTAGATAAATCTTTAAATTAATATGATAAAATAATTCAATCAAAAAAATATAAACTCTAAATACACATATACTGATATCCATCATCTAAGTGTGCTAAGACATATTGCATGTATAGGTATGCTTAAGGTTTAATCATGTGCATGTTACATATGATGGGAAGAAATGAATGAACATGTGTCATGTGATAGTAATTAATTCTAATTAATCTTAAGATGCCTTTCTTATTAAATGAGGTTACTTAAAGTGAACCCAAACTTAGGATTAATTTAACATATGCAATAAGCTATTCACTAAAGAGAATTAATTAATTAATTTACTTTAGATGTGACTTAAGGTATGGATAAAACAGAGTGTTCCTCTCTTTTCTTCTTTTATAACATTTAGTTGTTAAGTGTAAACCTAAATGAAATAAAAGAAAACATTAAAAAAAATTGCAAATTAATTAATTCACTTAAAGTGAAACCATCCTTTATAATTAAATCATTCTATACTTAGGAAATTATAACAAAGCCTAGTTAAGGCATTCCACACAAGCCTTAATACATACACTTTAGAAGTAAGTCACCACTTTTAGCTTTATGCTAGGATGGTGCATGGAGTGATGTATGTTTGATTTTATGATGTATTATTGTAGATTGGATGTTATGGTGTGTGTTTCATAGATTGGATGTTAGGCCGTGATTAGCCTAAACATATTTTCTAGAGGAGATTGTGCTTAAGGGGTGCTTAAAATAAATAAGAACGCTCTCTTTTGCAAGTTGCTTAACCCCTAAGCATAATCTAAATTAGGATAGGTGAGCTTGGTTACCCAAGTACGGGGTGCTAAGTCCAAATCATTCATATAACTACTTAGGTTGTATGTTGTGTTTAGCTAATACATGTTTTGCAAGTGTAGTTAGATTTACTTTTCCTATTTTTAATATAATTTTGCATTAGGAATTATGATTAGTGTTATAGGGATTAGGATGAGTAATGGCTAGAAGGTTTTATCATGGGAGGCCCTATGATGCCTTTGAAGCAAGCACATCTAAATAAAGAAATGAAGGAGATATGAAGAATGAAGATAAGAAGACCCCCATAGCATTTATTCATTTGTAAAATTATAATTGTTCTTTTATATACCAGGTTGTATAAGGGTAAAGCTCCCACCCATTTCTTTTTGTATAGCACCGACGAAACTATTTATTCTTTTGAGTTAGATTTATAAAAATGCTTGATGTTATGTTTAAATTGTGCAATAAAAATGACATTCCTCTTTCTAGTTTCTTTATGAATAGTATTTAATGTGTGGCCTAGATTAGATTAGGGTCTTAGGGAAAAATAAATTTTCTACCCCAACTACAACTCATAACTAAATTTTATAAATAATTTATAACCTCTCATAAAGCCTAGGCATTAAATCAAGATAATTAAAAGATTTAACAACCCCTTAGCTGAATGGTTGTATGTCTAATATCATGTATTCATATTGCTTAACTCTTGTAAAGAGAGGGTTTTTATCCTTGCTCGATATGGGAGAATTGACCTTTGAGGGTCTCCTCTGTGTGGAAAACACTTCTTTCTTTTTAATTTAGCCAATAACCTCATTTCATCATGCATTTAGACATATAAAAATCTATGGCCTTTGTCAAAAATGAAGAGTCCAAAATCAAATAAAATTTGAAAAGATTTGCATTAGATTAAGTCGTTGTTCATACCACTCATGCTCTAGTCTCTTAGGGAGTGGGTTTAAGGATTTTAGTTTCCTTCTAATAATAATAACCCAACTATCTTGTAAAATTATATGACTTGCCTACATGGTTTTAAAGGGTAGGAGGAGTTTGATGGCTGCCACTCCAAGTTATTATAAGTTCAACAGTAAGGTGGTTTATCCTCTCCTATGGAGGTAAACCATATACCCACTTTTGCTTAAATTTAGGTTGTGTTTTGGCCCTTGCTAAAGCTCCAAAGATTTAGGATCTGAGATTATTATTTTCTTCGAGCTACAAGCATAAATCCTCACCTCTTAGGCATTTTCACAATCTTGTATTGTGCAATCATAAGCCCTAGCTTTTTAATAAAATTCAACTCAAATAAATAATTCTCTTCAATTTCAAACATATAAAGCCCAACTATAGGATAGATTAGAATGCTAACTAGGCTTCCTAGTATCATGAGCATTCCCTACCTTTTCCTTTTGGCTTTGATAATAAGTCTCTCTTTTTTTAATCTACTCCATTTGATTTTTCAATATAGCCAATTTATTGATAGTCCTATCTTTGAAATCTTTGGAGACAACAATTGCCTACTTTAATCGAGAGTATTCCTAAAGAATTCACCTTCTTTAGGATGTAATTAGGGTAGTGATTTCTATGTAAAGTAGGGGAAAAATCTCTGGTAAAGATTCCTTATTAGGTGATCAGGTCCATTATAGGGTAGTGATTTCTATCTTTCGATATAGTGCACCATTCCTTAATGTTGTACCAATCACTACAATAAGTATACCCTCAGATCTGCATGGTGTCCCCCATATACAAATCAAAAATAAATACCACAGCTCCCCACTATGATTTTGAACCTCCTTGCAATTTCTAGATCCATCCCGAGCTCCCCTCTTTTAGCATTTCTCCTCTCGATGGGAAACTGAAATACGACACTCCAATCCTGATTCCAACTCCCTCATTTCTCAACCAAAATAAAATTACTTTTATACACACCTTCCACGCACATCGTCGATGCCACCCAAGTCATTTCCTATGCTCCCAAGACACTGGAGGAAGGACTTCAATCACCACCGAGCTCCAAAGTGATAGAATTTGATCCACTGACGAACTAACAGGAATTGGCTTGCATGCTACACAACAGGGCCTCGTCTCTACTTTACAAAGCTACCTCCATCGATCCCACCTTCAATTTTGAGCTCCGACGAGGTAATTCCTCAAAATTGTAGAAATCAAAAAATTTTGTTGGAGATTTTTGAAAGAAATTTGCATGTGAGCCCATCCTAGCTATTGTATCTTTGTGGATCCCTCACATGAAGGTTTGGGTTGATTTTGGAGTAAATCTAAGCTCGAGTGAGCTCGAGTAAATTCATGCTGTTGTCATCGCTCATGGGTCAGTCCACATGATTGGAATGGACGGCTCTGTTCAAATCACCTTAGATCCATCTATTTTTCTCCCTTTATACTGTGGGTTTGATCTGCGCCATCCAATTTGAGATCAGACAGTAAAGATCAATATCGCGTCTGCTGCTAGCTGATTCAGCCCACGGATGTGATAACTTAAATAGCCAATCCCATGGTGCCACATCAATGTGCCACTTCATGCAAATGGGATTAGGCTTAATTAAGGCTAATTAATGTATTTTTAAAGCTAAAACTTCAATAATTCATAACTATTTATAAAAAAAATTCAAAAAATATATAAATAATGGATCATTTTAAAGGTATTTCAAAGGGGAATCCATTAAAATTATTCTTAATTAATTTTGAACAATAATTTTGGCTTAATTAGAATTTAATTAAAATTTTAATTAGTTTAATTACTCCTTAATTAATTAACAAATCAATTTCAAACTTTCTGAGAATGTTTAGGGGGATGACCTCTACCTCCCCTACTTTTTTGGAATTTGTTGGTTGATTAATTGGGGAAATTGATTGCTTAAGCCTTAATTACTCTATTAAATTAATTAAGTGATAATTAAGCATGTGAACAATAATTAATTAACACATTGAACCCCTCAATCACTGTTGAATAGTGCGGAAGCTTAGGGAATTAGATTGGGGCCCCCCTCCTAATCTTTTCCCTAAATTTCCTTCTCTTTTTCAACCAAAATGCTAATTAATATTTAATTAACTAACTAGTGGCCTAATTGGTTAATTTGAAATTTAAATCATTTTAAATCACATTTAATTGAATGAGGGCTTATGGAATTAGGTTGGGAACTCTTTCCGAACCTTTTCCCCTTAAGCCCATTTCATTTCAAAGGATAATCAATTAAATTTGGTAATTAAGTAAAGAGAAATCGATTAATGGATTAATAACTTGATTAACCTAATTAAAATGGTAATTGCATCTGAGTTCCCTTAATAGCTTTAGGTGTTTAATAACCTAAAGATAGTTAATGAAATTATGGTTGGCTCACATGTGTGAGAAAAACATAAAGTAATTAAGTGAGTATCTTAAGCTTAATTAATTAATATTATGAGCTAATTGCATTAGGCCCCTTTCATTTCATAGGACCATTGCTATTTACTCTTCAATTGATGTGCATATTACATTGGCTAATAATCATTTAATTAATTATCTTAAGGTAACGTAGGTAAGGGTTTAATTAATTGATTTAATTCATGCCTTAACCAAATTAATCCATAAAATCAATCTAATTCCTTTTCATTAAATCAAATAACTCACACATGGGGAATGGGATTAGGATTATAAAACCTTTCTCATATTTTCTAAATCAAATCAAATATTAAATTAAAAATGACATTAAAATATTTTGGTTTATTTTAAATGAGCTTATTTAATATGATTGTCCTTAGGAATTAATTGGATTGAATGAAATCATGTGATTATGTCCTTTTATTTCTATGCAATCATGTTAAGTATTGTATGTCACTTGTCATTATGCATTTATCTTTTTCCAAAATTAATTAAATTAAATTATTTCCTTTGTGTAAAGCTTGCATGTGTTGATTTAAATTAATATATGTGTGGCTATTATCATTATTGAATCAAAATCTATTTCTCCAAACTTTATAAATGAATGATTATATATGCTATGAATGCTAGTTATAAATACATAGGAGATGTATGTGGTTATAGCTTAAGTGTATGAAGTGAAGTTTCTTTTCTTTTATTCATGTATTGATTTATATAAGTAAGGATGTTAATGGGGATATAGCTTAGACATCCCGAGAATATGAGGCTTTAGCTAGCCCTAAGAAGGTCATTTGATTACCTCACTTCCCTAGTTTAACAACAGCACGTACACCATTTGATTTCTTTCTTATGTATTTCAATATTAGAATTTAGAGAAGATTTTACTTCATATGCATAAATGTTTTAATCAAATAAAAATATAACTTTTGTATGATTTTCCTTCTTTTATTTATGTATACATCCATATGTATTTGAGAAAAGCAAATATTTAGTCTGGGAATTCAGGGAATACGCAGCTTTAAGTAGCCCCAAGGAGGTCATTGATTACCTCACTTCCCTGGTTAACAATGGCATGTACTAGCTTATGTCTCTTATACATATGTGTGTGTATTTTATTATGGAATTATAAACCCTCTTTCTTTTATAAAAAATCCATGTATTCATGAATAATTAAGTTGTTAAATTAATTAATCATATGACTTGGAGCTCTCTTTCTCACATTCATGTATGCAAACTTACAGATGAATGTAATGGGTACATAGTTTGGATATCCCAGGAATGTGAGGCTTTACCTAGCTCCAATGAGGACATTTGATTACCTCACTTCCCTAGTTAATAATGATACGTACCTAATTAATTTCATCCATATATATTTTTGTATAAGAATTTATGTAGAGCTTTAAATTAAAATGATAAAATAATTCAATCAAATGGAAATATAAACTCTAAAAGTACATGTTTACATCCATCATTTAAGTGTGCTTAAACATATTGCATGTATAGGTATGCTTAAGGCTTAATCATGTGCATGTTACATATTATGAAAAGAAATAAATGAATATGTGTCATGTGATGGTAATTAATTCCAATTAATCTTATTAAATGAGATTATTTAAAGTGAAGCTAAACTTAGGATTAATGTAAAATATGTAATAAGCCATTCACTGAAGAAAATTTATTAATTAATTTGCTTTAGAAGTGACTTAAGGTAGGGATAAAAGAGAGTAATCTTCTCTTTTCTTCTCTTTATAACACTTAATTGCTAAATGTAAGCCAAATGGAACAAAAGAAAATGTTAAAAAAAATTCTCAAATCAATTAAACCACTTAAAATAAAATCCACCTTTTAAATTAAACATCATTTTCATACTTAGGAAATTATAACAAAGCCTAGTTAAGGAATACCACACAAGCCTTAATACACACACTTCAGAAGTAGGTCACCACTTCTAGCTTTATGTTAGGGCAGTGCATGGAGTGATGTATGTTTAGTTTTATGATGTAATTTTATAGACTTGATGTTATGGTGTATGCTTCATAGATTGGATGGTAGGCCGCGATTAACCTAATCATATTTTCAGTAGGAGATTGTACTTAAGGGGTGCTTAAAATAAATATAAATGCTCTCTTTTGTAGGTTGCTTAACCCCTAAGCATAATCTAAATTAAGACAGGTGGGATTTGTTATCCATGTGCGGGGTGCTAAGTCCAAATTATTCATATAACTGCTTGGATTGTATGGTGTGTTTAGCTAACACTTATTTTGTAGGTATTGTTATATTTATTTTTTCTATTTTTAATATAATTTTGCATTAGGAATTAGGATTAGTATTATGGGAGATTAGGATGAGCAATGGATAGAAGACTTTGTCCTGGGAGACCATATGATGTTTTTGAAACAAGCACATCCAAGTAAAGAAGTGAAGGAGATATGATGAATGAAGATAAGAAGACCCCCATAGCATTCATTCTTTTGTAAATTGTAATTATTCCTTCATGTACTGGATTGTATAAAGGTACAGCTTGGCTATCCATTTCTCTCTTTTCGGGTTATATGGTGGTACCCGACCACACGGCTTTTTATTCTTTATTGGATTTATTAAATGCTTGATGTTATGTTTAAACTATGCAATAGAAACAACACCGCCTTGTTCTAGTTTTTTTATGGATGATGATTTAATGTGGGGCCTGGATCTGATTATGCTATTAAGGAAAATTTTAATTTTTCTACCCTAACTACAACTCATAACTAAATTTTCTAAATAACTCATAACCTCATATAAAGCCTAAGCATTAAATCAAGATAATTAAAATATTTAGCAACCCCTTAGCTAAATGTTGTATGCTTAATATCATACATTCATATTGCTTCACTCTTATAAAGAGAGGTTTTCCATCCTAGCATCATAAGGGAAAACTTGACCTTTGAGGGTCTCCTCTATGGTGAAAAACACCTCTTTCTCTCTGATTTAGCCAATAACTTCATTTCATCATACATTTAGACATATAAAAATTCTTTGGCCTTTGTTAAAATAAAGAGTCCAAAATCAAATAAAATTTGAAAAGATTTGCATTAGACTAAGTCATTGTTCATACCACTCATGCTCTAGTCTCTTAGGGAGTGGGTTTAAGGACTTTAGTCTCTTTCTAAATAATAATAACCCAACTAACTTTTAAAATCATATGACTTGCCTACATGGTTTTAAAGTATAGAACTAGTTATCGCCACTCTAAGGTTATAAGTCCAATAAATGTACTCTCTCTTGTGGTGGTAAACCATATGCCCATCTTCGCTAAGATTTAGAACATCCTTTGGCCCTTGCTAAAGCTCCCTAGATTTAGGATCTAAGGTTGTTATTTCCTTCAAGCTACAAGCATAAATTTTCATCTCTTAGGCATTTATATAATATTGTATTGTGGGGTTATAAGCCCTAGCAATCTAATAAAAATTCAACTCAAATAAATAATTCTCTTTAATTTCAAACATATAAAGCTAAACCATAGGATAGATTGGAATGCTCACTAGGTTTTCTAGTATCATGAGCATTCCCTACTCATCTCCTTTAGCTTCAATAATAAGTCTCTCCTTTTAATATGTCTGATTTTATTTTCTAATAAAATTGATTTATTGATAGCCCTATCTTTAAAATATTTGGAGACAATAATTACCTACTTTAATCAAGAGTATTCCTAAGGAACTCACCTTCCTTATGATGTAATTAACTATGGGGGTTTGTCCCCATAGGGAACTTAAGAACCTGGTTTAATATCAACCCTACTTTATTCATCCATGTAAAGTATGGGAAAATCTCTGGTATATTTGAAGACTCATGCCTTAGGAGTTCTTATTAGGAGATTAAGTCCATTGAAGGGTGAGGCCTCTATCTTTCTAGATAATACATCATACCTCGATATCGTACCTGATCACTTCAATAAGTACACCCTCAGATCTGTGTGGTGTCCCTCATACACATTCCAAAAATAAATACCACACACTCCAAACATTATAGTTGATTACAAACTTTTGAAAATAACTTTGATTTAATAGTGATAATAACCACACATATATTAAATTTAATTAAACACATGCAAGCTTAGCTATTGACCTCATTTTTAGAATGAACTCTCAACTTCTCCATCTTAGACATAGGACTCCTCTTAGACACTAAGAGTTCCTTAGTCTTAAGATACTTCTGGTGATTAGGTGAACACTCAACCTAACCCTATATACTTAGAAGATTTAGTCATAAGAATAGATCATGCTTTAAGGGTGTTAGGAAAACTTGTCTACCCTATAGCTTGAATCAAATCCCCACTTTCTTATTTTAAGTCAAACTCCAAATTCACATCAAACTCCAATCCAAACGAACTTCAAACTTCAAATCCAAATAAACGTCAAAATTCAAAAAAATTCCAAATCAAATCTCAATTCAATTCCAACTTAATTTATTTTCTCAAAACCTTAAATCAATTCCAATGGATTTTCTCAAATCATGAATTACTTCCAAATAATTGAAACCCATGATTTAATTTCAAATTCAAAAATCTTCATAAGCCCTTTATTTCATCTTATGGACTTAGCCTAAATCAAATCCAAATCAAATCAAATTCAAAAGAATTTCTCATAACCCATTTATATCCTCATTTATATTCACAAATATAAATGAAATATAAATTTAAATACCCAAAACTAAATCCAAAATTCAAACCCAAATCTAATCAAAATTCAACCCACTCTTTCAAGTCAAATTTTTAAATTTGGTCAAATAAACCACAAATCAATTCAAACCCTTGATTTTTCTTCATGATTCAATCAATCCTTCAATCATGAATCCAAATATAAACACAAACTTCAACAATCAAACCAAACTAAATTCAAAAAATCAAACCCAAATCAAACTCATGTTCACCCTTTGAACTTGAAATTGGCAAATGAATCAAAACCCATTTGACTTCAAATCACTTGCAAATGGATTTATATTTCAATCATAAGTCCATATGTGAGTCCAATCAAACTTGGAGCAAGGCTTGATCATGTCAATTCACCCACTTAGGCTCACTTGACCCAAAGTGACCTAAACTATTTTTTGAGTCAAATTCTAATCCTACCTAAATTGGATTGAACTAAGCCCATCTAAGCCTCATATTATGAGCAACAATCATCTTAAGATGATCAATCGCTCAAATTGGGTCAAACCAAGTCAAACCTAGCCTTTGACCAAGTCAACATTTAACCCAAATGAAACCTAAACTAACCAAAATCTAGCATAGGCCAAATTGATTGAAACCATTGATCAAAACCAATCTATGATCAATGTTTGAACTTGACCAAGTCATCATTTAAGCCTAACCTAGCCTAATAGGCCACTTGACCCAAGTTGACCCAACTTTATTTAAAAAGTCAAAATATGTCAAATCTTGATTTAAGCCAAATTTATTGAAACTAATGGGTTAAGTTCATTCTACACTTGTTAAACTTGACCAAAGCCTCAATTGGCCAACAAGAACCAACCTAGCTAATTGACCATGAACCCAACCTGACCTAAAAAGTCAAATCAAGCCAAAACTTAATCAAACCAAAATTGAACTAAACCAAAGCTTGCAAAACATTTCAAAAGACCAACCAAATCTAAACCAACCCATGACCTAACCTAATTGGGTCAAATGGGTCAAATTGGTCAACTTGACCCATTTGACCTAAATGAATTCAAATGAACCAAAACTAAATATAAATCAAATTGAACCAAATCAATGATTCCAAAATATTTCAAATGGTCATATGAACTTGACCCAACCCTTGGTTTGACTCAATTTGACCAACTGGTCAACTTGACCCAAGTTGACCCATTTTTACCTAAATAGGTCAACATGAGCCAAATGATATCAAATCAACTCCAAATTCATTGAAATTTAGACCAACCCAATTTCAAACCATTCTAAATCTGCCTAAATTAAAATTAAAGCCAAATGACCATTTTACCCCTCAATCAAGGGGTAACCTACGACCAATTCCACTTGGAATTTGGCCATATCCTTTTCATGGCCACTTGGCGCCCTCTTAGTGGACCAAATGAACACTAATGGAGGTGGT
This sequence comes from Cymbidium sinense, assembly GCA_021442155.1. Classification (NCBI taxonomy): domain Eukaryota; kingdom Viridiplantae; phylum Streptophyta; class Magnoliopsida; order Asparagales; family Orchidaceae; genus Cymbidium; species Cymbidium sinense. The sequence goes on from CM038216.1 coordinate 57,008,509, forward strand.
GCACATGACCCAATGGGGTTGGGTCAGCCAAACCCAACTCAAAGACCAAAATTGAACACCCTGCTCAAAATGAGCACATGAGATCACCTACCACACCTCATTTAACTCATGGAAACTCCACCACTCTCTTCCTCTGCCAAAACTAAACCATGTGGAGCTTAAGACGGCCTAACAAACCCACTCAATAGGATCAATTTAATCAAAATAAAAGGGAGGCTCATGGCCATTTGATCATTGTAGGGGGATATACATTCCCCTAATTCCACTTGAATTCAAATCACTCACACTCAATTGAGCCTTAAGAACTCATAGCAACCTTCTCCAAGTTCCTCCAAGCTTCCTCAAGCTATTTCAAATTCTCTGTTTTCAGATTTCTTCAAAGTCAAAACAAGGGAGCTCATTGGAATTCCACTTTGCTTAATTCACCTCCACAAGCCAATTCCTCTTGCGAGTACCTTCAAGGCATCAAGTCGAGTTCACCTAAGTCAAATCCTAAGCACTCAAGCCACGGGAAGGGGGAGTTAGACCAAAGCTGCAAGCACTTGAAGAGAAGTTTGGTAAATATGAGGATTCACTTGATCTCATGCCTTCAAACCTTCAATAGGGATTTTTCGCCACTAGATGGAGCTATTTCAATGGTTGGGAGTGCTGGTGATTGCCTTCAGCGAGGTATGAATCAAAACTGAGCTTAGAGAGAATTTTCTTTGGTCCTTTATGAAGGGAACTTTCATCCCATTGTAATTCAATAGTTGGATGTCTTGCTTCTTACTCTTAGATGGTGTGTGTTCAATCCCTACTCAATCCAAGCTCAAGTGAGCTCGGATCAAGCCTTAAGGGATGAACAGTAGTCATCTCCCATAGGCGAGGACGGAGATAAATCATGGACCATCCATCCCACGTCTTTTGGATGGACTGTCTTGATTAATCCATGTTAGATCTGCTGAATAACACTTTAAAGACTACGGGTTTAATCTGGACCATCCAATCTTTGTTCGGACGGTCCAAGGGAAAGCACGTAGCATCGTTGACTAACTGAGCAGCCGATTTGATAACTTAAATAACCAATCCCATCGTGCCACGTGGAAAGCATGCACCGTATCAGCAGTTCATGTGGTGCCGACAGGATTAGTTATATAATTAGGGTTATTTAATTATCCTTAATCATTGAAACTTCATAATTATATAACAAAATGTAGAAAAATCAAAAAATATGAATAAGGGCTCATTTTAAAGATAATTAAGTGAGGAATAATATAAAATTGTTTCTAATTGATTTTGAATAGAAGGTTTTTCTTAATTTAGGTTTAATAACCTTAATTAGTCCCTAATGACTTCATTAATTAATTCCAAAATTCTTAGGCATGTTTTGGGGGATGATCTCTGCCTCCCCTAATTTTTATGGAATATAGTAATGGGTTAATTAGGGAAATTAATTAATGAATCTCTAATCACTCTCTTAATATAATTAAGAGTAATTAAGCATGTGAACAGTGGTTTAATCATTTAATTAAGATAACTAAACATTGTTTAAGGGATCAAGAGGTTTATGGAATAATTTTAGGATATTTTTCTTAAGTTAATCCCTAAACCCCCTTTCTTCCTTAATCCAAACCTAATTAAAGGTTAATCTACTAATAACCTTCTTAATTAACTTAATCAAAAATTCAAAATCACTCTGAACTTAATCAATCCTTTATTGTAGATACTTAGGTGTTCAATAACCTGAGTAAGCTTAAGGAAATAAAATCCAACCTACATGTGTAAGAATACTTAATTAAATCTCTTAGCTTAATTAATCAATAATTGTGAAGCTGATCACATTAGGCCCTTTCTTTCTTAAGATGCATTACTGATTTAAATTAAATGTGGTTACATATCATATATTGACTCATAATTGTTTGAATAGTTATGTTAAGGAGGTGTAGGTAAGAGGAAATTAATGAACTTAATCTTAGCCTAAATAAAATACAAAATCTATCTAATGGTTCTAAAAATTAAACTAAAACAACACACATATGTGGGAGATGGGTTAGGACCAGCAAACATTTTCACATTTCCTAAATTCAATCATCAAACTCAAAATAAATTAAAAATTCTTTTAAATAATTTTGATTTACTTTAAGTAATCTTATTCTATAGGATTTCCTTTATGAATTAATTAGAGTGAATGAAATTACATGCTTGTATCACTTTATTTCTTTTCAAGCATGCTAAATGTGTATGCCATATTATTGACCTCATTTTTAGAATGAGCTCTTAACCCCTCCATCTTAGACATAGGACTCCTCTTAGACATTAAGAGATTCTTAGTCTTAAGACACATCGAGTGATTAAGTGGACACTCAACCTAGCCCTAGAGACTTAGAAGAGTTAGCCATAGGGGTAAGTCATGCCTTAAAGGGTGTTAGAAAAATTTGACTACCCTATAGCTTGAACCACATTCCTTACTTCCTTCCTTCAAGTCAAACTCCAAATCAAATCAACATCAAACTTAAATCAATTCCAGCTTAATCATTCTTTTTCAAACTCAAATTAATGCCACTTTATTGAACCTATGATTGAAACTTATGATTGAAGCCCATGATTGAAATTCCAAATCTTGCCTAAGTCCTTTGACTCTCTCTCTTAAGGACTTACCTAAATCATGATCAAATCAATTCAAACTCATGAAATTTTCTCACAACTCATTTATATTCTCATTTATATTCACATATACAAATGATATATAAATTCAAATCAATCAAATCAAATTCCAAGCTTGAATTCCAAATTTCAAATCTTGCCTAAGTCCTTTGATTTCTCTTCATTTACTTAGCCTAAGTCAAATCTAAATTAATTCAAATTTATAAAATTTTCTCATAACTTATTTATATTCTAATTTATATTCACATATATAAATGAAATATAAATTCAAATCAATCAAACTAAATCCAAAATTTAAGTTCAAATCACAAATCTCTCCTAAGTTGCTTTGATTTTTTCTTAAGGACTTATCCTAAATCATGCTCAAATCACTTCAAATATTTGAAATTTTCCCATAAACCAATTATATTCTCATTTATATCCACATATATAAATGAAATATAAATTCAAACAACCAAAACCAACTCCAAAAATCAAACTCAAATTAAATCAAAATCCAACCTAAGCTTTTCAAGTTAAAATCTTGAACTTAGACAAATCAATTTCAAAATAAGCCAAACCCTTAATTTTTCTTCATGATTAAATCAATCTTAAAATCATGAATCCAAATATAAATACAAACTTCAATCATCAAATCAAAACTCATTTCAAAAATCAAGCCAAAATCCATTTCATGTTCACCCATTGAACTTGAAATTGTCAAATGAGTCAAAAACCCATTTGACCTCAAACCACTTGCAAATAGATTTATATTTCAATCATAAGTCCATATGTGAGTTCAATCAAACTAAAATCAAGCTTTGACCAAGCCATTTGAGCCACTTAGGCACACTTGACCCTTATGAGCCAAATTCTAATTCTAACCAAATTGGATTGAACTTAGCCCACCTAAGCCTCTCATCATGATCAACAATCATCATGAGATGATTAATCACTCAAATTGGGTCAAACCCAGTCAAATCTAAGGGTTAACCAAGTCAACACTTAGCCAAAATGAAACCCAACATAGCCAAAATCCACCATAGGCTAAATTGATTGAAACCAATTATCTAAGTTCATTCATGATCAATGTTTGAACTTGTTCAAGTCAATATTTGACCCTAACCTAGCCCAATTGGGCACTTGACCCAAGTTGACCCAACTTGACCTAAAAATTCAAAATATGTCAAAAATTGATCTAAGCTAAATTGATTGAAACCAATGAGTCAAGTTCATCCCAAAAATAATTGTTGAACTTGACCAAAGCCTTAATCGACCAACTAGACCTAACATGGCCCAATTGACCTTGAACCTAACTTTCCCTAAAGGGTCATATTGAACCTAATTCAAACTTAACCAAAATTAATTGGAAACAAAGATATCAATCCATTTCATATGACCAACTAAACCTAAACCAACCCATGGCCTAACCCAAATAGGTCAAATGGGTCAAATTGGTCAACTTGACCCATTTGACCTCAATGAACTCAATTGAATCAAATTCAAAACTAAACCAAATTGAATCAAACCAAAGAAACCAAAACATTTCAAATGGTAATATGAACTTGACCCAACCCTTGGTTTGACCCAATTTGATCAATTGGTCAACTTGACCCATTTTGACCTAAATGGGTCAACATGAGCCGAATCACATCAAACCAACTCCAAATTCAAAGAAACTTGGCCAAACCTATTTTCTCATCATACTAAATATGCCCAAACTGAAATCATGGTCAAATGACCATTTTACCCTTAGGCCATAGGGTAACCCAAAATCAAAATCACTTGGAATTTGGTCAATTCCTTTTCATGGACACTTGGCATCCTTTTAGTGGACCAAATGGTCACTAATGGACCTAGTGCAAAAGACCCAATGGGTTTGTGTCAGTTAAACCTAGCCCAGACCCAAAATCAACCACATGCCTTGAAATGGAGCACATGGGATCCTCCTTCCACTTGAATTAAGCACATGGGAAGTTCACCATTCCACTCCTTAGGCCAAATTGAATGCAAGGACATCCAAAATAGCCTAACAAGCTCATGGCATAAGCTCAATTGGATCAAAATGGCAAGGAGTCTTGTGACCGTCTGATCCTTCAAGGGGGATATATACTCCCTCTAATTCAATTAAATCTCCTAATTTGATTGAAACATAGGAACTCAGAGCAATCCCTTGCTACTCTTCCCAAGCTTCCTTGATAGATTTTGAAATCTCATCTTCTCAATTTTTATAGTTTGAAAATAGGGGAGCTCAACCAAAATCCAAACTCACTCCACACTTAGAATCAGCTCAATTCCCTTTGCAATCTCCCTTAGGGACCCCAATCAAACTTGCCCAAGTTCTTTCCCAAGCTCCAAAGGTAAGAGGGGTGCTAATTTGATCAAAGCCGCAAGGAGTTCAAGGTGGAGTTGGCCTCTAAAAGCAACCACCCAATCTCAAGACCTCAAACTCTCAGTAAAGCTTCGTCTCTATTAGATGAAGCTTCTCCAAGAGAATCGAGCACTGGTGATCACCTCCGGCGAGAACCATTTTTCCAAACTTAATCTAGCCATAGTATGGAGCTTTGTGAAAGAAATTTTCATTGTATGATAAACTAGCCATTGGATATGATCTCCATTGTATGATGATAGTGTGGGCTAAATTTTAGCTCAATCCGAGCTCAATCGAGCTCGGATCTTGCCCTAGAATATGGACAATCTCCATTGCTCACTAGGAATTACAAGGATGAATCTCTGGTCGTCCATCCGTTCATTTTGGATGGACGGACGAGATTAAAACACATAGCACCCATGGATTTACCCTTTAGAACTATGTCTTTAATCTCAGCCGTCTGATCCTTGATTGGATGGCTGAGGAGAAAGAGCGTAGTGCATGCCCTGTCAGCGGCCTACATGGCACCGACGGGATTAAATACATAATTAGGCAATTTAAATATTCTAATTAATTATGGAAACTTCTAAAATTCTTATATAAGCCTAGAAAAATTAGAAAAATATGAAATAAATTATATTGGATAGATAATTGAATATAGAATATTCTAAAAATGATTTCAATGAATTTTGAATAGTAGTTTTCTCTAAATTTAAGTTTTATTGGGAATGTTATTTTATTAATTACCCCCTAATTACTCTCTGATTAATCCCAAACTTTTTATACTTAATTAGTGGGATGACTCCTGCCTCCCCTAATTTTCTTGGGATTTATTGGTGGCTTAATTAGGAGAATTGCTAGTTCATTCCTTAATCACTTCCTTAATGTAATTAAGCTTAATTAAGGGCATAATTAGTTGTTTAACCCTCTATTTGAGTCAATTAAGTTTTGATTGAGTGAGTATGAGGTTTAGGGAATAATTTTGGGATACTTTCCTTGAGATATTCTGTAAACCCCCTTTTTCTTTTTTAAGCCATTCTTAATTAAGGGTTAATTCATTAATTATCTCCTTAATTAATTTCATAAAATTCTAAAACTTTCTAGAACTCAATTAATCTATCTTGGGTAGCTTCTTAGGTGTTCAAGAGCCTAATTATATTAAGAAAATCAAAATTCAACTCACATGTGTGAGAGGTGTTATGAAATTACTTACAATTAAACCCCTTAGTTTAATTAATCATTAATCATGAGCCAAATAAATTAGGCCCTTTTCTTACTAGGTGCATTACTGATTTCAATTTCTTTTGTGGTTTTATGTCATCTTATTCTATCATAATTATTTGATTAAGTATGCTAAGGTGGTATCGGTAAGGGGTAATTAATAAATTTAATTCATACCTTAGCCTAACCAAAGCATAAAATTGAGCTAATCACCTAAAAATTAAATTAAAATAATAAACATATGTGAGAATGGGTTAGGAACAGTAAACTCATCTCACATTTTTTAAATTAAATCAAACTCATGACAAAATAATACCTTCTTAAAAAATAATTTGATTTATTTTAAACTTTCTTATTTCTTATTTCATGAGATTGACTTTAGGAATTAATTAGGGTGAATATGTTTACATGCTTTCATCACTTTAGTTCTTTCCTAACATGCTAAATGTGTATGTCATATAAATTTCATGCATTCATTCTTTTCAAAATCAAAATGAAAGTGAAATATTTTTTTATGTCAAATTGCATGTTTTGGCTAAAGTAAAAAATATGAATGGCTATTATCACTATTAAATTCAAAACTATTTTCAAAATCTATAAATCAAATATCCAAAATTGAAAGTGTGCTACTTATAATTAGTAATGAGCTTGCTTATGGATATAAGTATGAAGACATGCATAGTGCAGTCTTCCTTCTCTTTTCTTTTAGTATGGTTTTGAATAGGATTTGGCAAAGTGTCCAGTTCATTTCAAAAGAACATAACACTTGCCTAATTCCCTTCCTATTCATTCCTATACTATTACTTAAGAAGGGCATCTACACTTGCACATATAAATTTCATAAATAAAAATAAATCAACCAACACAAACTTTTTGCATCTTTCTTTTCCCTTCATTTCTTTTGTACAATGTTTGTATTTAGGAGAAGTGCTATATTAGTCTAGACAACTCTAGGGTTGTGAGGCTTTAAGCAGCCCTAAGGTGATATTGTACCTTACACCCCTGGTTAACAATGGCACCGTACTCACTTTTACCTTTCATGCATACATGTGTGCATGTAAAAATGGATAAGAAAATCTCTTTTCTACTTAATGAAAATCATGCATCATAAAACATTCAAATTTTCTTAAGTAACTCACTTAGCATTCATCATAAAGTGTGCCAAACATTCTCATTTATATGTATAGATATGCTTAGGATGCATTCATATGCATGTTATACATGTTGGGAAAGAAATGAAGTGATGTGTGTTTTGTGAATTTAGTTCCTTTACTTAATCTTAAAATGTCTTTCTTTTTGAATAGGTTTGTTTAGGAAAAATATAAACATAGGATTAATTAAAACACATAATAAAATATTAACTAAATAAAACTAAACATGAATTTACTTTAGAAATTACTTAAGGTAGGGAAGGAAAGAGAAGTTCTCTTCTCTTTCCCCTCTCTTTAAAACCTAGTAATTAATTGTAGGATTTATTTAAACTAAATCAAAATACAAAATAAAATCAATCCAAATCAACTAAACACTTAAATGAAACCATCCATTTAAGTTGAACATCTTCACACTTAGAAAATCCAAACCTTAAAACCATAGCTAAGCATACCACACAAACCTTCTAAAGCACACACATTAGGTTAAGTCACCACTTCTAGCTTTAGGTTAGGGCGGTGCATGGCTTAATGTTTACTTTTATTTTATGATATATTATTTCTAGTATAGATGTTAGGGTGAATGTGCATAGAATAAATGATATGATGATTTAGTCTAATCATTATTTTTTGTAGGGTATTATGCTTAAGGGGCATTGTAATAAATAAAAATATAAATACTTTTATTGTGCAAGTGCTTACACCCTTAAGCATAATCCAATAAGCCAGGTGGACTTGGTGACCCATGTGTGGGGTGCTAAGTCAAATATACATGCTTGGGATTTGTATGATTTGTTTAGCTAATCTCTATTTTACAAGTGCTTGTTAGATTTACTTTTACATTTCATATATTTTTTGCAATTAGGATTTTAGAATGAATGTTATGGGGGATTAGGATGAGCATTGGTCATAAGATCTCATCTTATGCAACATGTGAATCCTTTGGAGTATCTACAGTCCAACCATCCAAAAGAAGGAACCAAAGAAGAAAGGAGAAAGAAGAAAAGAAGAAAGAAGAAAAGAAGAAAGAAGACCCTCATAACATGAATTTCCTTACTTAATTATAAATTAATTCATTTGTAATCCAAGTTGTATAAGGGTAGAGCTTGGCTACCCAATTTGTTTTGGGTTTGTGTGGTGGTGCCCGACCACAAATGGCCTTTTATTCTTTTGTGTTAGCTTTATAAAATGTTTAATGTTTTGTTTAGCTTGTGCATTAAGATGGCATGTTTTCCTAGTTTCTTTCTTACTTTGATGTATGGCCTGGATGACGATTAGGCTCTTAGGGAAAAATAAATCTTCTACCAAATTAATCAATTCAAAATTAAAATAAATAACTCATAACCTCATTTAAAGTCTAAGTTAAAATTAAGATAAAAGAATTAGCAACCCCTTAGTTGGATGAGTATTTCTTTTATAACATCATACATAAAAGCATATTGTTACACTCTCGATTGGAGGGCTTCCACCTTTGCCAGGGAAACTTGGCTTGACCTTTGAGAGCCATGGTGGAAATACACCTCCTCCCTTTTCGCTGAGTTTGGCCAATAATCTTACTTCCCATGTATTAGGCATATGAATCCTATAAGCCCGAGTCAAATGATTGTCCAAAAAAAATGAAAATAATATGTAATATGTTTTGCATTAAATTTATGTCATTTCTCATGCCCTTACATGATCTAGCCTCTTAGAAAGTGAGTTTAAGGACTTAGTCTCTTTCTAAAATAAATAATAGCCTAGTTATCTTGCATAAAGCATACAGCTTACCTACATGAATTTAAAATCATAGGAGGAGTTAATTAGCAGCCACCCCTAAGTGTTTGTAAGTCCAAGCAGTCAGGTGGTTTATCCTCTCTTGTGGAGGTAAACCCAATACCCATTATCACCTTAGATTTAGGTCATGCTTTTGGTCCTCGCCAAAGCTCTCTAGATTTAGGTTCTGAGATTGCTTCTCCTTTCTATGGGCCATAAGCATAAATTCTTATCTCTTAGGAATTTCCATAACCTTGTATTGTGGAATTATAAGCCCTAAACTTCTAATAAAAAGTCAACTCAAATGAATAATTCAATTTCAAAAATCTAAAGCCCAACCATAGGATACTTTGAGATGCTCTCTAGGTTTCTTAGCATCGTGAGCATCTCTTACTTACCTTTCTTTAGCTTCAATAATAACTCCCTCTCTTTGACCAATCTCATTTGATCTTCCAAAATAAACTAATTGATTGATAGTCCTCTCTATTGAAATCTTTGGAGACAACGATCATTTACCTTAATCGAGAGTGTTTCTAAAGGATCTCATTCCTTAGGATGTAATTAACTATGGGGGCTCGCCCCTGTAGGGAACTTAATGAACCTAGTTTAAAATAAATCCTACTTTACATTTCCATGCAAAAGTAGGGGAAGAATCTTTGGTACACATGTAGACCCATTGTCCTTAGGAGTCCTTATTGAGGTGATTAGGTCCATTGTAGGGTGGTGACTTCTATCTTTTGAGATGGTACACCTCTCCTTAATGTCATACCCGATCACCCTCAATAAGAATATCTGCATATCTACATGGTGTCAAAAATGCATAAAAAGAAGAAAGTATATTTCTATCTTCATTTTATCCCGTATAGAGTGAATATGGAAGTATACTCCTTTTCTTTTAGAAATGTTCCCTCATAAAATTTCACCACACATATGAAAATCATGCAATCATGTCTTTTGAAAAATAAAATTAAAATGAAATGTTTCTTTTATGTCAAATTGCATGTTTTGGCTAAAGTAAGAATATGAATGGCTATTATCACTACTAAATCTCAACTTATTTTCAAAACTTATAAATCAAACATTAAAAATGAAAGGTATGTTATTTATAATTACTTATAAGCTTGTATGTGAGTATAATATAAGATGTGTATTATGTGATTTTCTTTCTCATCTCTTTTAACATAGTTTTGAATAGGATTTGCAAAGTGTATAGTTTATTTAAAAAGAACACAACACTTGCTTAAATCCATTACTATTCATTCCCATGTTATCATTTAAGAAGGACCTTCACTTTTGCACACATAAGCTAAATAACCAACAAATCAAACAAACAAACATAAACTTTTTGCACGTCTCTTTTTCTATTCATTTCTTTTTGTATATGCACATGTATTTAAGAAAAATGATATATTAGTTTGGACATCCCGGGGTTGCGAGGCTTTAAGTAGCCCTAAGTAGGTCTTGTACCTTACATCCCTGGTGTAGAAAATAATGATGTTGTACTCACTTATGTCTTTCATACATGTAAATCTGCATATGAATAATGGATAAAAGAATCCCTCTTTTCTACTTAACAAATTCAAGCATGCATGAAACATTCCAAATTTTTCTTAAACAAACTCTCTTAGCATTAATCATTGAGGTGTGCTAACATTTATATTTTCATGTATAGATATGCTTAGGATTCATCCATATGCATGTTACACATGTTGGACAGAAATAAAGTGTTGTGTGTTTTGTGATAGTATTTCATTTTACTTAATCTTAAAATATATTTCTTAATTGAATAAGTTTGTTTAGGGAAAATATAAACTTATGATTAATTAAAACACATGATAAGTCATTCACTAAACAAAAGTCAATAATCAAACTACTTTATAAGTTACTTAAGGTGGGGAGGAAAGAGAAGTTCTCTTCACTTTTCCTCTTTTTACAACACTTAGTAATTAATTCTAGGTTCATTCAAACGAAATAAATCATCAAAAAAATCAACCAAATCAACTAAATCACTTAAATGAAACCACCCTCTAAGCTGAACTCTTTCACACTTAGAAAACTCTAACCTTAAAGCCTAGTTAAGACATACCACACAAGCCTTAAATGGCACACATATTATGTTAAGTCACCACTTCTACTCCTATGTTAGGGCAGTGCATGGTTTGATGCTTGCTTTTATTTTATGATGTGATATTTTAGTCTGGATGTTAGGGTGTATATGTGTAGACTGAATGGTAGGATGATCTTAGTCTAATCATTATTTTTTATAAGAGATTGTGCTTAAGGGGCACCATAATAAAAATATAAATGCTTTTGTTGTGCAGGTTGCTTATACCCCTAAGCATAATCCAAAAATAGGCCAGGTGGACTTGGTTACCTATGTGTGGGGTGTTAAGTCCAATTTATTCATATACATGCTTGGAATTATGTGATTTATTTAGCTAATCTCTATTTTACAAGTGTTAGTTAGATTTACTTTTCCCATTTTCATGTAATTTTGCAATTAGGATTTGGAATGAATGTTATGGGGGATTAGGATGAACATTGGTCATCATACTATGTCTTATGTACCATGTGAAGCCATTGGAGGAACCACATTCCAACCAACCAAAAGAAGAAAGAAGAAAGAAGAAATGAAGAATGAAGACCACCCCCATAACATGAATTCCTTCTTGATTGTAATTAATTCATTTGTAATCCAGGTTGTATAAGGGTAGATCTCAGCTATCCAAGTTATTTTTAGGTTTATGCGGTGGAGCCCAACTACAGAAGGCCTTTTATTCTTTTGCACTAGCATTAGAAATTGTTTGATGTTTGTTTAAGCTTGTGCATTAAGATGACATGTTTTCCTAGTTTCTTCTTTATTTTGATGAATGGCCTGGATGACGATTAGGCTCTTAAGAAAATAAATTTTATATCCAATTAATCAACTCAAAACTAAAAATAAATAACTCATAAACACACCTAAAACCTAGGTTATAAACAAGATAAGCAACCCCTTAGTTAAAAGTTGTATGCTTTCACATCATTCATTAAAAAAGCATCTTGTTTCACTCTTGTTATGGAGGGCTTCCACATTTGGCAAGGAACTTAGCTTGACCTTTGAGATCCATGGTGAAAACACACCTTCTTTCTTATTGATTTTGGCCTATAATCTAATTTCTCATGCATTAAGCATATGAATCCCATAGCCTCTGTCAAAATAATTGTCCAAAATAAAAATAAAATATAAAAAAATTTGCATTAGATTTGAGTCATTAATCATGCCCTACCTGATATAGTGTCTTAGGGAGTGTGTTTAAGGACTTAGTCTCTTTCTAAATAAGCAACAGCCTAGCTATCTTGCAAAAGCATATGACTTGCCTACATGTATTTAAAATCGTAGGAGTTAGTTGGCGGCCACCCCCAGGCGATTGTAAGTCCAACAGTCGGATGGTTTATCTTCTCTTGTGGAGGTAAACCAAATACTCATTTTCACCTTAGATTTAGGTCGTGCTTTGGCCCTCACCAAAGCTCCCTAGATTTAGGTTAAGAGGTTGTTACTTCCCTTTGTGGGATACAAGCATAAACCCTCACCTCTTAGGCATTTTCGTGACCTTGTATCATGGAATTGTAAGCCCTAGATTTCTAATAAATATTCAACTCAAATAAATAAATCACTTCAATTTCAAAAATAGAAATCCCAACCTCATGATAGTTTGGGATGCTTACTAAGCTTCCTAGTATCATAAGCATCCCCTACTTATGTTCCTTTGGCTACAATAATAACTCCCTCCTTTTGATCAATCCCACTTGATCTTCTAAAAATAAACCAATTAATTGATAATCCTATCTTTGAAATCTTTGGAGACAATAATAATTTGCCTTGATCGAGAGTATTCTTAAGGAACCTCATTCCTTAGGATGTAACTAACAATGGGGGCTTGCTTCTATAGGTAACTTAACAAACCCGATTTAAAATAAACCCTTCTTTGCTTTTTTATGTAAAGTAGGGGAAGAATCTCTATTACATTCTGAAGACTCATAGTCCTTAGGAGTCCTTATTAAGGTGATTAGGTCTATTTGTAAGATGGTTACTTCTGTCTCTTGAGATAGTACATTGTTAGTTAATAAATCTCTATTAATGGAGTCGCCTTTCAAATCTGTGGAGAAAAGAAAGAAGAGACCTTATAGACATTCATCTTAGTAAGACGCCATGCAGATCCACAGATTTACTTATTCAGGTGATCGAGTACGTCATCAAAGTATGATGTACTATCTCGAAAGATAGGAGTCACTACCCTTTAATGGAACCAATCACCTTACTAAAGACTTCTAAAGATGATGGGCCTGCATATATACCAAAGATTCTTCTCCTATTTTACATGGAAAAGTAAAGCGAGATTTATTTTAAATCGAGTTCATTAAATTCCTTACAGGGACAAGCCCCCATAGTTAATTACATCCTAAAGGATAGGATCTTTTAGGAAAACTCTCGATTAAGGTTAATGATTATTGTCTCTAAAGATTTCAATAGGAAGGACTGTCAATTGATTGGTTTGTATTTTGAAGATCAAATGGGATTGATAAAAAGGATTTATTATCGAAGCTAAAATGGGAATAAGTAGGAGATACTCATGATGCAAGGAAACCTGGCGAGCATCACAAACTATCCTAAAATTGGCTTTATATTTTAGAAATTGATTTAGTTTGTTTGAGTTGTATTTTTCATTAGAATTTTAGGACTTAAGATTCCTTAACACAAGATTAAGGAAATGCCTAAGAGGTGAGGAATTATGCTTACGACCCGCAAAGGGGAAAAGCAAACTCAGAATCCTATATCTAGGGAGCTTCGATGAAGGCCGAAAGCGCAACCTAAATCTAAGGCAAAAATGGGTAATTGGTTTGCCTCCACAAGAGAGGGCAAACCACCTGACAATTTGGACTTACAACTACCTGGGCATTGTTGCCAACTAACTCCTCCTATAATTTTAAATACATGTAGGCAAGTCTTTATGCTTATGCAATATAGATAGGCTATTTTTATTTAGAAAGAAGCTAAGTCCTTAAACTCACTCCCTAAAGAGCCTAGATCATGTAAAGGGACATGCTTTAATAACCTAAATCTAATGCATTTCAAATTTTAATTTATTTCATTTTTGGACAATCAATTTGACTCAGGCTAATAGGACTTTTATGATTAATTCATGAGAAAATAGATTGTTGGCCAAAATCAACTAGAATTTTATGAGGTGAGATTCCACCACGGCCCTCAAAGGTCAAGCAGGGTTCTCTAGCAAAGATGAAAGCCCTCCAATCAAGAGTGAAACAAGTTGCTATTGTGTATGATATTATAAAGAAAAGAACTCATCCAGCTAAGGGTTTATAATTCTTTTATCTTGACTTTTAATCCTAAGCTTTAGGTGAGGTTATGAGTTGTTTAGTTTTATTTCAAGTTGTTAAGTTGGGTAAAAGATTATTTTTCTATAAAGAGCCTAATCCACATCTAGGTCATACATAAAGCAAGGAAGAAACTAGAAAAAGCATGCCACTTAATGCACAAGTTAAACAAACATCAATCAATTTATAAAACTAGTGCAAAAAGAATAAATGACCATTTATATTAAATATGGGTAGCTGAGCTCTACCCTTATACAACCTAGATCACAAATGACTTAAATTACATTTAAGCAAAAGGAATTCATTGTTATGGGGGTCTTCAATCTTTGTTCTTCTTTCTTCTTTCTTTCTTTTCTTCTTTCTTTCTTTCTTTTTTGGATCTTCCTTTGGATGGTTGAATGGTAGATGCTCCAAGGTTTCACATGGCGCATAAGATGGGATTTATGACCAATGATCATCTTAATTTTCCATAACAAATCATTCCAAATCCTAAATATACAAATTTTTATATGAAAAGGAAATGCATAAATCTAACTAACACCTGCAAAATAACGGTTAGTCAAATCACACCACACAAACCCTAAGCATATATATTGGACTTATCACCCCACACATGGGTGACTAAGTCCACCTAGCCTATGGATTATGCTAAGGGGTATACGCACCTGCAAGCAAGAAGCATTTATATTTTTATTTATGATAGCACCCCTTTAGCACAATTCCCTATAGAAAAGAACAGTTAGACTAAACACATCATATCATTCATTCTACGAGCATACATCCTAACATACAGTCTAAAATATTCATCACTAAAGAAAACATAACATCAAGCCATGCACCGACCTAACCTAAAGCTAGAAGTGGTGACCTAGGCTAATGTATGTGCTTTAAGGGTTTGTGTAACATGCTTAGCTTAGGACTTTAGGTTTGAATTTTCTAAGTGTGAAAGACATGTTCAACTTAGAGAAGGGTTTCATTTAAGTTGTTTAGTGACTTTAGATTGTTTTCATTTCATGTTTTAGTTTAGTTTAAATGAAACCTACAATTAATTACTGAGTCATAAAGAGAGGGAAAGAGAAGAGAACTTCTCTTTCCTTCCCTAATCCTTAAGTAATTTTTAAGATAAGTTCACAATTTAGTTTCATTTAGGTGAATGTTTTGATTAAATCTTTTAATTAATTCTGAGTTTAGATCAATTCTAAACAAACCTATTAAAAAAAGGCATTTTAAGATTAAGAAAAATGAATAAAAAATCCACATAACATACATTACTTCAATTCTTTCCCAACATATATAACATGCATATGGATGGACCCTAAGCATATCTATACATGCAAATGAGATAATTAACATATTTTATGATGCATGCTAAGTAATTCATTTAAGAAAATTTAGAAGTTTTAGATGCATGAATTTTCTTAAGTAGAAATGGTTTTCCTTATCCAAAATTTCACATATATGCATGAAAGTATGAAAGGCATAAGTGAGTACAACGCCATTGTTAACCAGAGGTGTAAGGTACAAGACCTACTTAGGGCTACTTAAAGTCTCGCAACCTCAATGGTGTCCAAACTAATATACCACTTTCCTTAAGTACTAACATACATATAAAAGAAATGAAATGGAAAAAGAATATGCAAAAAGTTTACTTAATGGTTTCATTTTGGTTTATGGAATTTATTCATGCAAGTGTAAGCACTCCTTCTTAAGTGAGAGCATAGGGATGAATAGGGTATGGAATTAAGTAAGTGTTGTGTTCTTTTTAATTGAACCCTACATCTTACTAACCCATATTCAAAGCTATGCTAACATAAGGAAAGAAAGAAAGGCTACACTACACATGACTTTATAATCTACCACATGCAAGCTTATAATTAAATTATAAGAATAGCACACTTTCATATTTTATGTTTCATTTATATATTTTGAAAATACTTTGGATTTAGTAGTGATAGTAGCCACACATATTTTACTTTAGCCAACACATGCACATTTGGCATAAAGTAAACAATTTCATTTTAAAATTTTGAAAACATGAAATTATGGATGCATAAGTCATATGTCATACAATTTAACATGTTGGGAAAGGTCTAAAGCAATGTAATCATATGAACAGACTCACTTTACTTAATTCCTAAAGACATTCTTAAATAATAAGAAAACTTAGAATAAATCAAAGTGAATTTAAAACTGATATTAGTTTGTTTGAAGTTTGATTTAATTTTAAAAGGATGAAATTAGTTTGCTATTCCTAACCCATTCTCACATGTGTTGTGTATTTTAGTTTAATATTTAGATAATTAAATCTATTTTTAAGTTTTGATTAGGTTAATGTATACATTAAATGATTTGATTAACCCTTACCTACACCACCTTAGAAAAATTAACTTAGGTAATTATGAGCCAATGAGATGACATAAAACCTACAAGGTATGTAAATTTGCAATGCACCTAGTAATAAAAAGGCCTAATGCAATTTGGCTCACAATTAAAAGTTAATTAAGCAAAGGGGTTTTAGCTTAAGTACTTTTAAAACACCCTTTCACAGTTATGAAATGGGTTTAATTTCTATAATTAGACTTAGGCTATTGAACACCTAAGTATCTACCAAAGGTAAATTAATTAAGTTCTAAAGATTTTTAAAATTTTTTAAAATTATTTAAAAGGGTAATTAATGGATTAACCCTTAATCAAGAAGGGATTAATGAAAGAAAATAGGGTTTAGGGAATAGCTTAAGGAAAATACCTTAAAATTATTCCTTAAAACCCATATTCATTGGATCTAACCTTAATCAAATTTAAACATAGCAAAAATCCACTAATTGCATATTAATTACCCTTAATTACATGGAGGGGTAATTATGGAATGAGCTAGCAACTTCCCTAATCAAGGCCTCAATAAATCTCAAGAAAATTAGGGGAGGCAGAGGTCATCCCCTAAAATGAACCCTAGAAATTTGAGATCCATTGGTGACTTTATTAGAAAGTAATTAGCTAATTATCATTCCCAAAGAAACCTAAATTTAGAGAAAAAGAGAAATCAAAATGTATTGAAAATATTTTTATAAAATTCTAGATGAAATTATCTATCCAATGCATTTTTCTTATTATTTTTTTGATTTTTCTATGAGGAGTTATGATTTTTAGAAGCCATAGGGATTAATTAGGAATAAATTAGTTAAATAACTAATCCCCATTTAATCCCCCACCCACAGCGCGATGTGTGGTGGCAGCGGTCAACGCACTTTACACGCATCACATCGTGAGCCATTACTTAAACCATCAAATCGGGAGAGGCAGCGGCGGCGTACACGTCTTTACCCTTAGTCGTCCGATCAAAGATCGGATGGCAGAGGATACACCTGTAGTCTTAAAATGGAAAATGAATTATAAAACATGAGAAATAATCTCAGTTGACCATTTAAACATGCGTGGATGGACTGCTGAGATTGATTGAGTTCTTCCTTGAGGAAGAATGTGAGTCATTGATGATCCAAGGGAAGATCTGAGCCTGATCCCTCATGGATTCAATCAAGACTCAACCCACACCATCTAAGGGACCAAAGCGACCAATCCAATGGTTAAGATCCTATGAGATGAAAATCCACTTCACAAAAGACCAACACACCTTAGCCTAAGTGGTCGAAAATTCAATAACCTCACTGGAGGTGATCACCAGTGCTCGAGATCGATGAGGTAGCTTTGTCTAGTAGAAATGAAGCCCTGTTGAGATTCCTAGCTCTTGAGGTTGAGTAGATAAGTGGATGGACCAACTCCCCTTAGCTCCCCTTGTGGATTTGATCGAATTGATCTTCCCCTTGGCTTTAGAACTCAATTGAATGCATAGGCAAGCATGATTGAGTCCTTGTATGATGAGTGTAGAAGGAAGTAGTGGGATCAAGTGTGGAGGAAATTAGGAATCAAGGTGAGCTCCCCTATTTTCACTATTTGAAAACTGAGAAATATGAATTCCAAATCTCTCTTAGAGGCCTTGGGAAAGCTCTGTGATGTTCTCTCAAGCTTCTTAGGTCTCAATCGATTGTGAGTGAGTTATGATTTCAGAGAATTAGGGGGAGTATATCTCACCCTTGAAGGATCGGTCAGCCGACAATGGACATGCCATTTTGATCTAATTGAACATGGGCTGAGGGCTATTTGATCAGTTAGGAGTGTGCACATGGTCGATTTGAGCCAATGAGTGGATTTCCAACCTCCCATGTGTATTCAATTAAGGTTTGGGGGAGTTTAAAATTTTAATTTGGCTATGGGTGGCTGGGTTCAGTCCATAGGCCAAATGGGAACCCATTGGGTTAGGTGCACCACTCATCACTAGGTTCCCTTGAGGTTTTAGGAGAACCTCAAGTGTTTGTGATGAGTGCATGACCAAAATACCCATGGGCTAAGCCAAAATTTATTCTATGGCCTAGGGGTATATTGGTCATTTTTCTATTTTTTTCAATTTGGGTATGTTCGGTATGTTGAAAAAATAAGTTGGGCCAAGTTTCAATAGATTTGGAATCTATTTGATAGGGTTTGGCTCATGTTGACCCATTTAGGTCAAAATGGGTCAAGGTGACCAATAGGTCAAATTTGGTCAAACCAAGGGTTGGTTCAAGTTCATATGACCATTTCAAATGTTTTGGTGCCTTTGGTTTGGTTTAATTTGGTATAGGTTAGGTTTTGGCTCATATGACTCATTTTGATAAAATGGTTCCATTTGACCCATTTGACCTATTTGAGTTAGGTCAAAGGTAGGTTTAAGTTTGGTTGGTTATATGAAGTGGACTGGTATCTTTGTTTCCAATTAATTGGAGTTAGGTTCAATTTTGGCTCAACATGACCCCTTTAGGTCAAAATGGGTCTAAGGTCAATTGGGCTAGGTTTGGTCTAGTTGGCAAATTGAGGCTTTGGTCAAGTTCCTGAAGTGATTTGGGATGGACTTGACCCATTGGTTTCAATCAATTTGGCTTAGATCAAGTTTTGACACATTTTGGCCCTTTAGGTCAAAATGGGTCAACTTGGGTCAAGTGGGCCAATTGGGCTAGGTTATGCTCAAAGGTTGCCTTGGTCAAGTTCAAACATAGGTCATGAGTGAACTTGGATCAATGGTTTAATTAATTTGGCCTATAATGGATTTTAGCTATGTTAAGTTTCATTTTGTGCTAAGTGTTGGCTTGGTCAACCCTTAGGTTTGGCTTGGTTTGACCCATTTTGGTTAATTGATCATCCCATGATGATTGTTGATCAAAATGAGAGGGGTATATGAGTTTGGTTCAATCCAATTTGGTTAGGATCAAAAGTTGGCTCATAAGGGTACTTTAGGTCACTTTGGGTCAAGTAAGCCTAAGTGGGTCAAATGGCTTGATCAAAGCTTGAGTTGAAGTTGATTGATCTTGTATATGGACTTATGATTGAAATATAAATCCATTTACAAGTGGTTTGAAGTCAAATGGATTTTGATCCATTTGAAAATTTCATATTCAAGGAAGAATATGAAGGGGTTTTGGGTTTGATTTTTTATTTAGGTTTTGATTGAAGGATTGGGGTTTAGATTTATATATGAGCTCAAGATTGTAGGATTGATTGAACTGTGAGAGAAAATCAAGAGTTTGGCTTGATTTGAATTGATTTTGGCTTAGTTCAAGATTTTGACTTGAAAGGCTTAGATTTGAATTTGATTTTTGAAGTTAGTTTTGATTGTTTGAATTTTTATTTCATTTATATATATGAATATAAATTGACCATGAGAAAATTTTAAGGATTTGAAAGAGTTTAATCATGATTTGAAGTTAAATCTATTAAAGGGAATTTAAAATATTTAATTGAATTTTTAATTTGAAATTTAATTTTTGAGTTGGATTTGATTGATTTATATTTATATTTCATTTATATATGAGAACATAAATGAGAGTACAAATATATTTAGATAAAATCCCATGAGTTTGAAGTGGTTTGATGAAAGTTTAGGTTGAATCCATCAATAAAAAATTAAGGGATTTAAGGGAATATCAAGAATTTTTAATTTGGAATTTAATTTTTGGGTTGGATTGAATTGAGTTATATTTATATTTCATTTATATATGAGAATATAAATGAGGATATAAATTGATCTTGAGAAAATCCCATGAATTTGAATAGGTTTGATCAATATTTGGAGTTGATTTTGGCTAAGTCCTTTAATGGAAAATTAAAGGAATTTAAGGAACTTTTATGAATTGATTTTAAATTTTGAATTTGATTTGATGGGTTTAAATTTATATTTCATTTATATATGAGAATATAAATGGATCATGAGAAAATCTCAAAGATTTGAATAGGTTTAGATCATAGTTTTGGCTAAGTCCTTAAGGA
Organism: Cymbidium sinense; assembly: GCA_021442155.1. Lineage (NCBI taxonomy): Eukaryota > Viridiplantae > Streptophyta > Magnoliopsida > Asparagales > Orchidaceae > Cymbidium > Cymbidium sinense. The sequence continues at coordinate 57,029,350 of CM038216.1, forward strand.
AAGATTAAGGACTTAGGAAATTTTGACTTAGGAATTTTGATGGATTTTGATTATGGGTTTCAATCATAGGTTTCAATCATGGAATTGATTTGGAGTTTGAGAAAATTAAATATAATTTATTTGGAGTTTGACTTGAAAGAAGGTAAATGAGAAAAGGTTTAAGCTAAAGGGTAGGAGATTTTCCTAATACCCCTAAGGCATGACCTACTCCTATGGCTAACTCTACTAAGTCTTTTAGGGCTAGGGGAGAGTGTCCACCTAATCATTAGATGTGTCTTAAAACTAAAGAACTCTTAAAGTCTAAGAGGAATCCTAAGCCTAAGATGGAGGTATTGAGAACTCATTCTAAAAATGAGGTCAACATACATCATTCTTCAATGTCGTACCCGATCACCCTAATAAGAACATCTGGGGATCTACATGGTGTCTAACACAAGAAATGTTTGAACATTTTTTTGGTTCTTCATTTATCTTTTTCTCTCAGAAAGATAGATGAAGAATATAAAAAAATCACCATATTAACATAAAGGAAACAATTTGATTTAATTAATTTTGTAAAAGATGAATGTATGAATCAAATTACATACAACATTTAATATGATTGAAAAGGAAAAAATTAAACATAAACATATAATTTCATTCAACCAAATTAATTTCTAAGGACAATCATATCTAATAAAATTAAGTAAAGCAAACCAAAGACTTTTAATGTCATTTTTAATTTGATGTTTGATTGATTTAGGGAAAGAGAGAAAGAGGTTTGTTAATCATAATTTCATCCCATGTTTGTAAGTTAATTTGATTTAATGAAAGGGTATTTAGGTTGATTTTCTAGATTAAATTAGGTTAAGGTATGAATTAACTCAATTAATTAGCCCTTACCTATGTTACCATGAAGTAATTAACTAAATAATTATCAGCCAATATAATATGCAAATGAATGAAAAATAAATTGGCAATGGTTCTGTGAAATGAAAGGGCCTAATGCATTTGGCTCATAATTAATAATTAATTAAGCTTAAGAAACTTAATTACTTTTGTGATTTTCCCATGCATATGGACAAATCATAATTTCATTAAATCTCTTTAGGCTATTGAACACCTAAAGATCTACCCATGAATTAATTAGGTTCATATGTGTTTTAAACATTAACTAAACTAATTAAGTAATTAATTAATCTATTAATCTTTAATTAATTTCTCTTGCAAAAATGAAGGAAGCTTAGGGAAAAGGTTTAGAAGCCCCAATCCAATTCCCTATGCATCCTCACTATTAAACAGTGATAAATAAACCAATTAATTAATCAAATTATTGTTCATACATTTAATTATCACTTAATTAAATTAAGAAGGTGATTAGGGCTTAATCAATCAATTTTCCTAATTAATTAATCAATAAATCTCAAGAAAAATAGGGGAGATAGAGGTCATCCCCCTAAACAATATTAAAAACTTTGAGATTAAATAGTTAATTAATTATGGAGTAATTAGGGTAATTAACTTTTTAATTAAATCTTAATTAAGCCTAAATTACTATTTAAAATCAATTAAGGATAATTTTAATAGATGCCTCTCTAAAATATCTTAAAATGAGCCCTTTATTTATATTTTTTTGACTTTTCTATAATTAGTTATGAATTATGGATGTTTTAGTCTTAAAAAGTAATTAATTAACCTAATTAAGCCTTAATCCCAGCAGTGCCACATGGTACGCTAACGTGGTGCACTTTTCACGTGGCACCGCGGGATTGGCTATTTAAATAGTCACATCCGTGGCTAACTCAGTTGGCGGTGGGACATAGTATTGATCTCCACCATCAAATCTCAGATCGAACGATGCAGATCAAGCCCACGGTTAATAATGGCTCGAATCAATGGATCTAGAGTGATCTGATAAGAGCAGTATATTCCAATCATACAAAATGGATGCCCCGTGATCTCTCTTCCTATGAGCGATGAACGACGGAGCCCGTCCATCATGGCTGGCTCGATCCGAGCTCAATCGAGCTCAGATTCACTCCAAAACAACCCCACACCTTCGCACGAGGGATCCATGAAGATCTAATGACTAGGATCGGTTCACATGCAATGTTTTTTTTAAAAAGCTCCAACCTATTTTAAGCTAAAGCTTAGTTTCATGAAAAATACCTCACTAGAGCTAAGAACGGTGGTTCACACGCTTGAGGAAGCTTCGTCTAGTTAAAATGAAGCCCTGCTAAGCAGTAATTGAGTTGATTTCGTGTGGATTGCTCAAAAAGCCAAGGATTGAGCTTTGGATGTTCGGTTTTGGTCGAAGTTCATCTTCTAGTGGCTTTGGAGCTTGGAAAATGACTTGGGTGGCTTCGACGATGTGTGTGGAAGGTGTGTGTTAGAGCAATTGAGTTTTAGTTGAGAATTGAGGAAGTTGGATTCAAGGATGAGCTCACCTATTTTAATTCATATGGGAAGAGAAAATTCGAAGAGGGGAGGGCTTGGAATCGCTCTAGGGAGTGCTAGGGAGTTTCAAAAATGCCTGGGAGGCTTAGACGAAATAAATTGTGTGATTTTTTGTAAGAATTGAGAAGGTATACCCCTCAATTGGCTAAGGTGTACGGACGGGATTGCTTCTCCAATTTCGGCTGACCAACCACCATCAGAGCACCGGAGTTATCCCCATGAGGTCCACGTGGCTCGGTTTGAGTGGAGGAGTGCCTGGGAGGTGGCTCAAGGCTTAACATGGCTGATTGCAACTCCCTTGATCCTTTAGTTTCTCAACTTGGGAGGGAGGTGAGTTAACTCATCTTCCTTTGGTCCATGGAAAGCCTAGACCACTTAAGGTAGGCTCGGTGGCTTAGGTGATGCCCCATTTGGGTGCTTGATGGCTGCCAAGGATGAGAGGAGAGTGGACTTTGCCAAGTTTGGCAAAATCCCATGTGGGGAGGCATATCCAAGGGGGATTCGCCTTGGGTTTGGCTATAATTGGGTTTGGGCTAGTTTTGGGCTAACGTAGGATGGGTTTGGGTTGAATTAGGTCAGGTTGCAAGATCCCATTGGTTTTGGCTCAATTTGGTTAAATGGGTTAATTTGGGTCATGTTGGGTTAGGTTGACCAATTTGTCAAATTGGATCAAACCAATGCTTGGGTTAGGTTCAAATGATAATTTGGAGTATTTTAGTTCAAGTGGTTTCAATTAATTTGGCCTAGGTTGGTCAATTTGGCTAGGTTCGGTGTTGGTTTAAGTTCAATTTGTTAGTTGAAAATGATTGTAGGCTTTAGTTTTATCTTGGATAAAATCAATTGAATTTGGATTGATTTGAAATTGGCTAAGGTTAATGCCATGGAATTCAATCATAAGGTTTAAAAGAGTTTTCAGCTTGGATTTGATCATGGGATTTGTTGTGAATTTTGGAAATTTGATCTTGAATTTGGAATTTGGAATTTGGGGTTTGATTTGAGAAGGAAAGCATGGATTTAGTTTAGGCTATAGGGTAGACAAGTCTCCCTAAGTCCCTAAGGCATAACCCACTCCTATGACTAAACCTTCTATGTCTCTATGCTTAAGGTTAAGTGTTCACTTAATCACTAGAAGTGTCTTAAGACTAAGGAGCTCTTAATGTCTATAAGAGTCCTAAATCTATGTTGAGGTGGTTGAGAACTCGCTCTAGAAGTGAGGTCAATAGAGATCAAGGAATTTCTTAGCTTACAAATCTTTTTAATGTTATTTTAAAGACTAAAAAGATGCCAGATTAGTGGAGAAAGATTTTGTTGGTTCCTATATTTAGGAATAAAGGTGAAGCACAAGAGAGTGCAAATTATAGAGAAATAAAGTTAATGTACCATACATTAAAATTATGGGAGAGATTAATTGAGCATAGGTTATGATGTGATATAAAAGTTTCTCACAATTAGTTTGGTTTCATGTCAGGTAGATCTACTATGGATGATATACATTTGGTAAGAGGTTTGATGGAGAAGTATAGAGAAAGCAAGGAGGATCTACATATGATATTTATTGATTTAGAGAAAGCTTATGATAAAGTTTTAAGAGATGTTCTTCGGAGAGTTCTAGAAAAGAAAGGGGTTAATATTGGTTATATTCAAGTCATTAAGGATATGTATGCTAGAGCTGTTACTTGTGTCCAAACACAAGGAGGATTGACAAAATATTTTTTTATTTCAGTTGGATTACATCAAGGATCAGCTTTAAGCCCTTATCTTTATGCTTTAGTTATGGATATTCTTACTAGGCATTTACAGGAAGATGTCCTTGGTGTATGCTTTTTGCTGATGACATTCTTTTTGTTGATAAGACTAGAGAGAGAGTCCAAGAGAAACTTGAATTATGGAGGTCAACCTTAGAGTCTAAAGGTTTTCATAAGTAGATCTAAAACTGAATATATTGAGTGTAATTTTAGTTGTAGAAGTCAGAGTGGTAGTGTTGTGACATTAGGTGAACAAGACATTAGAAAGAGTGAGTGATTTGGATATTTAGGCTCTATTGTTCAAAATGATGGTGAAATAGCTAGAGATGTTATTAGTAGAATTCAAGTTGGATGGTTGAAGTGGAGGAATGCATCTGACCTTTTGTGTGATAGAAAAGTACCGCTTAAACTTATGGGAAAATTTTATAAGATGGTGGTAAGACCTACAATGATTTATGATGTAGAATGTTGGCAATAAAAGAGAAGCATGAGACTAAGTTAAGTGTTTCAGAGATGAGGATGCTCAGATGGATGAGTGGCTTTACTCTTAGAGATAAAATGCGAAATGAGTATGTTCGGGAAAAAGTTGGAGTAGCTCTAGTGGAAGATAAGATTAGTGAGAGTTGCCTTAGATGGTTTGGCCACATAAAGCATCGACCATCCAATGACCAGGTTAGGAGAGTAGATGCATTAGATTTCCCTTATATTAAGAAAGGTAGAGGTAGACCTAAAAAGACATGGTTAAGATGTATAAAAAAATGACCTTAGTATACTTGAATTAAATGAGAATTTGACACATAACAGAACACAATGGAGACGAAGGATTCATGTAATTGACCCCACTTAGTGGATAAAGGCTCATTATTGTTGTTGAATAGCACTATCATTATCTTTTAAAAATAAAATATACATTTTCATGCACAAAAAGTGTTATGCTTGTAAATATCAAATTTTAGGTACTAGATATGTAAATGCATAAGAATTCTTTATTATGTATATAAATCTTCTATTATATTATGGAAGATTGACATATATACTACATAATACTTGTTATTTATATATCAAGTATATAAAATTTAAATTTAAATTTCTAATTTTTGAGCTATATACAAAATATTTATTTAATACTTATGATGGTTTGTTTCCTTGGTTGTTGGTCCTTTGCTTGTCCTGGCTTGTTGTTGTTGGACCTTTCTTCTGTTGCCCTATTTCGGTTGCTTCTTCTTGGGCTATCTTGTTTAGTTGCTAGTATTTTCTAGTTATTTTGGATCTCTGTTGTGTGGTTGTTTTGCTGGGCAGTTCCTTTCTTTGGACTGTTGCCTACATATACCTTTGGTTGGTGGTTAGATGGGCTATGATGGATTTGATGTTATATTTCCTTTACTTTGCTAGTAGCATTACATGTGATTGTAACCCTTCTTTTTGGAGTTAGGATGCTCACATATTTTGTTTCTGTTAGTGATTTGTTTTACTGAGCCTGAGCTTTTCTTCTTACCTTTTCTTTTCTCCTTTCTTTTGTCTTCTTTAATAGTTGACTTACCTTTTTTTTTTAAGATTTCTTGCAGGTTAATTTTTATAGGTTTTGGAGTCTTGCAAATTAATTTGCAGATTTCCTTCCTTAAGTTTGGACTAGTGTTGTTGCTGTTATGGCCTTTTTTTAGTATTTTATTTGATTAATTATATTTTTAGTTGGGGATTTATCTCTTCAGGTTTCTTGTAGCTCTTTGAGCATTAGTTTAGAGATTTATCCCCCTTAAGGACTCTATACTTTCTTTTTCTGGTAATAAAATTTTTAGCTTTTTGTTTCAAGAAAATATATGTATAGTTATAGGAAGAAATGAAAGCTTTAACAAGAGCAACATTAAGCTTGGAGATACCTAACCTGCAGCAAGAAATACCTGCAGAATAAATGAAAGCTTTTACTAACCTGGCATCACTAGCTTTAAGAACAGATGCTTGGAGATACATGTTAGTCTTATTTATATAGAGGATGAGTTAATAGGAATTACTTGCCAAAAAGAGAATACAAAATCAACGAACACTTTATTATTTTATTTGCGTAAGCAATTTATTTAATCATTTGGAAACTTTAGTGTGTGTGTGTGCATATATATATATATATATATATATATATATATATATATATATATATATATATATATATACATATTAAATGAGAAAAGTTTTTTCTTTATGTACAATTAACATAATATATAATTGAATACACTCATATACATTATCAAAGGTAACTACTTCTTAACAATACATCATTGATATTAAAATAATTGAATTCAAGCATACATCAATGATTACAAAATGATAGCAACCATACTTAACTCATACATAATTATACTTCTTAACACCATGCACTTCACCCACACTTATTGCGATAAACATATGAAACATAAAGTAGACCAATAATACTAGTCCAATAAAAACTTTCATATAGGTTAATATGAGCTCAAACTTCATTTTAACCATCTCATCTTGGCCTCTTAACATATATAACACATCATGTATTGAAGGTTAGACTTCATCCACCCAGTTAAAAAATTCTGCAATCATCTGTTGTTATGTTCTGAGGGCAATAATAGAGTTTTTTTTTAGTATTTAGTCCCATGTGAGTAGTATATAAAATACATGGTAAGTTGCACCTACATCTCACTTGACTATTTTGGACGATGTTGCCTAATGTTGACGACTAACTCGAGCTCATTTATGATATAATTAAAAAAATGTAAATCAAAATATATTCACAAGTAATATGCAACTCAATATTTGTAATACTTCACAATTCACTTAAATATATCTATATTGACGATTAACCTCTAGTAGCAACAATAAGAAATAAAAACTAAACTTTAACTTATTTATACACCTATTCAATGCAAAAACTGAATAGACTAGAGGCCAAGGGAATAAGCTTCTTTGCCCCTATGTTGGGTGAATTATATCTATAATAAAAAATGTATACAATGGCAAATAATCAAACACATAATGTGGATCTACCTTGCCTAGGGAGAGTCTAGGAAAACATTTTTTAACATACATACCACAGAAAATGGGGAATGACCTAGAGTGCAATGATGAAGTGGGGAGAAAAATGGGAGATGAGTGGGGAGGGAAGAGTGCGGGAAAGATTAACGGTTGTAGCCTCCTACTAATTCTAGAGGATCGGGAAGAGAAGTATGAGAGTTTATGAAGCTTACCTCTTCTTCTTGATGAGAATAGAGGAGAAGTTAGCATGAGGAAACTTTAGAGTGTGGAGGTCACTCAAGTAAGTCACTATGGTGTTTATTTTTAGTATGTGTTATGTATGTGTTTATGTAAGGGGACACCACGTAGATCCGTAGATGTACTCATTAGGGTGATCGAGTATGACATTAAAGAATAGATTAATATCTCAAGAGATAGAAGTCACTACCCTATAATGGATCTAATCACTTAATGAGGACTCCTAAGGCATGATGGGGTCTTCGAATGTACCATAGATCTTTCCCCTACTTTATATGGAAAAAGAAAAGTAGGGTTTATTTTAAGTTGGGTCCATTAAGTTCCCTATGGAGGTAAGCCTACATAGTTAATTACATCCTAAGGAATGATATTCCTTAAGAATACTCTCAATTAAGGTAAATGATCGTTGACTCCAAATATTTCAAAGATATGACTATCAATCAATTGGTTATTTTTAGAAAATTAAGTGTGATTGATCAAAAGGAGAGAGTTATTATCAAAACTAAAGAGAGATGAGTAGGGGATGCTCATGATACTAGGAAACCTAGTGAGCATCCCACAGTATCCTATGGTTGAGCTTTATATTTTTGAAATTGAAGAGAATTATGTGTTTGAATTAAATTTTTATTAGAAATCTAGGACTTACAATTCCAAAATACAAAATTATAAAAATGCCTAAGAGGTGAGGATTTATGCTTGTAGCCTCAAAGGAAAATAGTAACCTCAGATCCTAAATCTAGGGAGCTTTGGCATAAGTCAAAGCATGACCTAAATCAAAGGCAAAAGTGGGTATATGGTTTACCTCCACAAGAGAGGATAAACCACTCGACTGTTGGACTTACAACCGCTTGGGATGGATGCTAACTAACTCCTCCTATAATTTTAAATACATGTAGGCAAGTCTTGTGCTTTGCAAGATAGCTAGGCTATTATTTACTTTGAAGAGAAACTAAATCCTTAAACTTACACCCTATGATATTAAATCATGAAAGGCATGAATAATGACCTAAATCTAATGCAAATTTTGTCAAGTTTTATTTTAATTTTTGGACATTTTTATTTGACATAGGCCATGGGATTTTATATGCCTAATGTATGAGGAAAAAAGTAATGGGAAAAAATTAGAAAGAAGGAGGTGTGTTTCCACCATGCCTATCAAAGGTCAAGTCATTTTCTCCAGCAAAGGTGGAAGCCCTCCATTGACAAGAGTGAGACAATATGGTTTGTGCATGATATGAGACATACAACATCCAGCTAAGGGGTTGCTAAATCTTTTATTATCTTGATTTATGTCCTAGGCTTTAGGTGAGGTTATGAATTATTTAGTTTAATTTTGAATTGATTAATTGGATAGAAAAATTATTTTTTATTAAAAGCCTAATCGCATCCAGGCCATTCAATAATCATCAAATAATTAAGAAACTAGAAAAATCATGCCATCCTATTTGCGCAATCATAAACATAACATCAATCAATTCAGAAAATTAGCACAAAAAAGAAGAGGTCGATGTGGTCGGGTTCCACTGCACAACCTGAAAAATGAAAATGTGAGTCGAGCTCTACCCTTATACAACCCGGTATAATAAAATAATAAATTATAATTATGAAATGACAAGTGTTATGGGGTTCTTCATTCTTTATCCTCCATTCTTCACTCCTTGTCCTTCATTTCTTCATCTTGGTTTGCTCCATATCTTTCTTTATTTTGGGTTGACTTGGGATGTAGTTTGCTCCAAGGCCTCACATGGTATATAAGACATGGTCTTATAACCATTGTTCACCTTAATCCCCATAACAATTATCCTAATCCTAATGCAAAATTTATATTTAAATGAAGGGAAGTAAATCTTACTACACCTGCAAAATAAATGTTAGCTAAACACACCATACAACCCAAGCAATTATAGGAATAATTTAGACTTAGTACCACACACATGGGTAACCAAGCCCACCTGTCCTAATTTGGGTTATGCTTAGGGGTATAAGCAACCTACACAGCAAAAAATATTTATATTTTTATTACAATGCCCCTTAAGCACGACCCCCTGCAAAAAGCATGATTAGCCTAATATTAGCTTAACATCTACACTACACACATACACCCTAACATCCAGTCTAAAATATTACACCACAAAATAAAGTCATGCATTAAACTATGCACCGCTCTAACATAGAGCTAAAAGTGGTGAATTAGCTTAATGTGTGTGCCATTTAAGGCTTGTGTGGCATATCTTAGCTAGCCTTTAAGGTTAAAATTTTCCAAGTATGAAAAATTCAATTTAGATGGTGATTTCATTTTAAATGATTTAGTTGGCTTGTCAATTTTAATTGGTGATTTGATTTGGTTTGAATGAACCCACCCTTAGTGACTAAATGTTATGAAGGGATTAAAAGAGAAGAGAGCTCTCTTCATCCCTACCTTAAAGCATTTCTTAGGAAGATTGATTAATGAATTTCATTTGGTGAATGGTTTATTATGTATTTAATTGGTTCTAAGTATTGGGTCTCTTTAAATAGTCTTATTCAATAAGAAAGGCATCTTAGGATTAGCTAGGGTGGATTACTACCATGTAACACATACCCATTCATTTCTTTCCACCATGTATACCATACACATGAATAATCCTAAGCATACATACATATATATATATATATATATATATATATATATATATATATATATATATATATATATATATATATATATATATATACATATATATATATATATATATATATATATATATATATATATATATATATATATATATATATATATATATATATATATATATATATATATATATATATATATATATATATATATATAATGTAAATCTTGGCATACTTTAATGATGAATGTAAAGAGATGTGATTTAAAATTTTGGATATTCCATTTGTTAATTGGGTCATTAATGCATTATCTAAATGCACGTCTGCATGTATAAAAGTTATAAGTGAGTATGGCACTATTATTTTCTACACCAGAGGCATAAGGTACGAGACCTACTTAGGGCTACTTAAACCCCTGCAGCCCCAAGATGCCAAGACTAATATACAACATTTCTTAGATACATGTAGATGTACAAAAAGAATCAAATGGATAAAGAATCATGCAAGAGATTATGTTTGATTTGGTTATATGATTTACATGTGTAATATGAAGATCCTTTCTAAGTCTTAATATAGAGATGCATAGGAATAGATTTAGTCAAGTGTTGTGTTCTTTTCAAATGAAATATACACTTGCAAATCCCATGTGAATCCATGTTAAGAGAAGGAAAGAGAACTTCATAATACACATCTTATGCTATAATCACATGCAAGCTTATAAATATTTATAACTAACATCACTTCATTTATAATCTTTAATTTATAAGTTTTAAAAGATAATTTTTGGTTTAATCATGATAATAGTCACTCATAATCTTAATTTTAGTCAACACATGCAATTTGACATAAAAGGAACATTTAATTAATTAATTTTTAAAAGAAATGAATGCATGATTTCATATGGTAAACAATATTTAGCATGATTATAAAGAAATAAAGGAATGTAAGCACATGACTTTCATTCAACCCTAATTAGTTCCTAAGGACAATCGTATAAAATAAGATCATTTAAGATGAATCAAAATTCTTTGAGGAGATTTTTATTTATTTATTTAACTTGATTTGATTTAGGAAATATGAGAAAGGTTTGGTAGTCCAAACCCATTCCCAACCCTCATATATGAGTTTGGTTTAATTTAGAATAATTAGGTTGATTTTATATTTTGTTTAGGTTAAGGTATGAATTAAATGGATAAATAATCCCTTACCTATATCACCTTAAGTTAATTAACTAATTAATAATAAGCCAATATGATATGCAACCAAATGAAAAGTATATTTGCAATGCTCCTAAGAAATGAAAGGGACCTAATTCAATTGGCTTATGATTAATAGTTAATTAAACTAAAGGGATCTCACTTAATTCCTCTTATGATTTCTCACACATGTGAGCCAATCATAATTTTATTATCACTCACCTTGGGTTATGCTATCCAAGACTAATTAAAGGTTGTTTAGGTTGGGTGAATTGATTTTTAATTTTGATTTCATTAGGCCATTAATGAATTGATTAAATGCTTTAGTTATGCTTTGATTTAAATGATAAAATTAACTTAGGGGAAAGGATCAAGGGTAAGGCCTCAATCCTAATTCCTAAATCATTCAATCATTCCATAGGTTTTGATTCCCTCATTTTTGAAGATCTAATCACTTGATTAATAAACTAATAATTCCATTAACCCCTTAGTTAATTCAATTTTCAAAGGTAAAGGATACTTAGGAAATAAATTAAGAAAAACGTCCCCAATCATATTCCCTAGGTGATCTTACTGTTTAACAGGGATAATTATGTTCAAGTAATTAATCAAGCTATTTTTCATCCCTTAATTATAATTAATTTGATTAAGAGAGTGATTAGGGCTTACTCAAATGATTTTCCTAATTAAGCAATAATAAAATCCCAAAAAATAGGGGGTAGAGGTCATCCCCCTAAACATTCATAAAAAATTTAAGATTGATTTAGTGCTCAATTAAGGTATAATTAAGCTAATTAGATTTTTGATATAACCTTAATTAAGTCAAGGTCACTCTTCAAAATCAATTAATTAAAATTTTTCTAGATTCTCCTCTCAAATATCTTCAAAATGAGCCTGAGTTTGCATTTTTTTAGATTTTGTTATAATTAGTTATGATTTTAGAAAGTTTCATCATTAAAATTAGATTAATTAAGCCTAATTAAACTCATAATCTCATCGGGCCATGTGGCAGCTGATGCAGCGCACTGATGCGTCGCGCTTTCCACATGACACGACGGGATTGGTTATTTAAGTTGTCACATCTGTCGATAGAGTTAGCTAACGTTGGATGCACTTTCTCTGCAGGCAGTTTGATCTAAAATCGAAGGGTCGAGATTAATCTCATGGTTAAAAAGGAAATCATAGGGATCTAAAGCATGGTTTAATCAGGATCGTCTGATCCGATCAAGTGGAATGAATAGTTTGTTATCTATCTCCTCCTAAGCGGCGAGAGACAGATGTCGTCCGTCGATCGTCACTCGATCTGAGCTCACCCGAGCTTGAATGGAGCTCAAATTCACCCATTTGACCTAATTGGGTTAGTTCATGGGTTGGTTTAGGCTTAGTTGATCATTTGAAATGTATTGCAAGCTTTGGTTTTAATCAATTTTGATTTGATTTGATTTCAAGTTGATTTAAACTTTTGGGTCAAGTTGGGTGTATGGTGAATTAGGTTATATTGGGTCTAATTGGTCAATTGAAGCTTTAGTCAAGTTCAACAATCAATTTGGAATAAATTTGACCCTTTAGTTGCAATCAATTTGGCTTAGATCAAGATTTGACCCATTTTAGCTTTTTAGCTCAATTTGGGTCAACTTAGGTCAAATGGCCAATTGGGCTTGGTTTGGCTTAATATGTGATTTGGTCATGTTCAGTCATTTATTATGGATTGGTTTAGATCAATGGTTTCAATCAATTTGGCTCATAGTGAATTTTGGCTTGTTTAGGTCTCATTTGGGCTAAGTGTTGACTGGGTCAAAAGCTAGGTTTGACTTAGTTTGACTCAATTTGAGTGATTGATCATTCTAGGATGATTATTGGCCATAATGTGAGACTTGGATGGGCTCAGTTCGATCCAATTTGGGTTGGATTATAACTTAGCTCAAAAAGGTCTTTTTTTAGGTCATTTTAGGTCAAGTGAGCCTAAATAAGTTAATTGACTTGATCAAGGCTTGATTTAAGTTTGTTTGAACTTACATATGGACTATAATGGAAATATAAATCCAATTGCAATTGGTTTGGAGTCAAATGAGTTTTGGTTCATTTGACAATTTCAAGTCAAAAAGATGAATATGAGTTTGACTTGGCTTAGTTTGATTTTGGCTTGGTGATTGTAGTTTATGTTTATATTTAGGCATATGATTGAAGGAGTGATTGTTTGAAGATAAAATCCAAAGGTTTGTATTGATTTGAGAATGATTTGGCTAAATCCAAGAAATTGGCTTAAAGGATATAAATTAGATTTGGAATTGAGTTTGGAATTTATATTGATTTTATTTTGGCCATTTGAATTTGCATTTCATTTATATTTGTGAATATAAATGAGAATATAAATGATCTTTGAGAGAATCAAGTGAATTAGGAGTGATTTGAATGTGAATTTGGCTAAGGTAGGTCAAAAAGTTTGAAAAAGGGTTTTGATTTGGTTTGATTTATATTCATTTGATTTGGATGATTTTGATGCCAATTTCATTTATAGTTGTGAATATAAATGATGAAATAAGTGATTTATAAAGAAATCACTTGGCTTTGGGTTGATTTGAAGGGTTTGGCTAAGTTTATGGATGTGATTCATAAGGCTCGGGAAGTTTTTTTGGATTTGGAATTGATCATGGATTTCAATCATCTGGGATTGGAGTTGGATTTGGAATTGATTTTGGATTTGGATCATTTGAGATTGGAATTGATTTGAGATTTGAGAAAATCAATTGAGTTGAAATTGATTTGAGATTTGAGAAAATCAATTGAGTTAGAATTGATTTGAAATTTGATTTGGATTGGTTTGAAGGAGTGTACATGGGGTTGGATTTAAGCTATAGGGTAAGGGGTTGCCTTAAATCCCTAATGTATAGCCTAATCCTATGATAAACCCTTCTAAGTCTCAATAGTTAGGTTAAGTATTTATCTAATCACTAGAAGTGTCTCAAGACTAAGGAACTTTTAGTGTCTAGAGGAGTCCTATGTTTAAGATGGAGAAGTTGAGAGCTCACTCCAAAAGTGAGGTCAACAATCACAGGAGAAGTTCAGACATGAACCGAGGCATTACAGCACTTGAGGAGGTCACGACGAAAGCAATAAAAAGGAAGAGCAATTCCTTGTTGTTCAAATAGAGTTGGTTGGGGGAATGACTTGAAGTGCAGTGGCGAAGTGAGCAGTGAAGAACAGGAGCTAATTGGGAAGGGAAGAACGAGGGAAAAACTGCTGAGCTTCGCGCCCTATTGCAAACTGGACTAAATGACGGACTAACACGAGGGTTATGAAGTTTTGCACGAAGCGATGGAGAGTGGTAAATATGCTGTAAAAGGTATTCAGTGTTAGATTTGTAAATTACTTAGTTCAGGTGTTATATATGTAAATAGCAATATTTTCTATGGTATATATGTAAATCCCACTTAATTTTATACAAATAGAAATGTGAGCTTATTATTTTAAATGCTTCACTAAAAATATATATTAAATAATTATAATTTTAAATTTTATAATATTATTTTATATTTTTAAAATCTTATTCAGAAGCACTTAGTATATATATAATTATTTTACAGAGATAACTAAGAAAGATAAATAAAATATTCTTTTTATGGATACAATTCTTTCATGAATTAATACTTTAATGTTTGATTTATTTTAAAATACTTCATATATGTGTTTAACAATGATGCTTTTTATTCAGTTTAATTTTACATTAATTATATATATTTCATTAATTAATATTTATTAAGCAATTACAAAATCAGGATGGTTGTTACATATGTATGTTTATAATTGAAATTAAAAAAATCAAATTAAATAAATTTAAAAATTACATAATGAAATGAAAGTTGTTAGATAAGATGTAATAGTATTACTTTCATAATTTTCTTCCAAATTGTTTTTATAAATATATCGATATAAGGAAATAATTTCAAATGAAGTAGAGGAAATTTTATTGCAATGTAAATATATCATAATTAAAGAAAAATAAGAAGAAAATGATTAATATTTTCTCAATATACATCAAGATTAATGAGTGTGAATTAGAAGTAAATGAAAGATTAGTAAAGCCTAATCTTTAAAAAATTTTAGATAATTATCTAACTTAATTTATGTGGGAATAATATAAAATATATTAAATATAAGATCCTTATTTAAGTTAAATTAAGATGAGAAGATAAATATTAAAAAAAGTATACTATTTGATGCATGATCAAAAATAAATTGTTTATATTATATTGTCAAAATAAATAGAGATTATTAAATCAAAAGTATGTAATTATTTTGTGCAGAGTAAGTTATTACGAAATAAAAATATTGCATCTAATTTATCATATTAAGATGATAGTTTGAAAAATTTTAATAGTTAATTTTATTTTTTTTTTATTTTTTTTTTTTTTTAAATTTAGAAAAATTATATATATATATATATATATATATATAATTACCAATAAATATTTTTTAAGCAACTGTGTGTTAATTAGAGAAGGAAGAAACAAGAATAATCATGTCATCCTGTGTTCGAGGGGAAAATATTATATGCAGAGTCCGGACATAGCTTTATGTCCGGATGCCAACCGGATCTCAACATATGTCCAGTAATAAAATATATATTTTTTACTTTATAATATGGTAATGATGTCGTTAACATTATTTGGACCCGGCCCAGCCCGTCCCATTAAAACAACGGAAGAAAATATTACGAATGACGTTCCAGATTCTGAGCCATAGAAAATTTAGGCATTATTATTTTTGTGCAAAAAATTTTCTCGGCTCTCTATCTCTCGGCGTGCATCCGACCTTCCCCTAGAGATTTGCTAAATCTTGGGCATTCAAAATTGACTTATTATAGGTGACTCCATGAGGTATTTCATCTTGCATTGTTGAACTTTAAAGATTTAAGGTTTTCATATTTGTTCTGACCATCGAATTGGAGCACATTTGAGTTCTTCAAATAAAAGAAGACTTTATATGTTTTTTGAGCTATTTTGCATATGTACTCTCTATACTCTCATGAGAGTACACCCCATTTTTTTAATTTTCTCAATTATGGGGCTAGTCATATATTTAGTATATCTTAATGTAAGATGTTTGAATATGTTTCATGAAGAATTTGGTAGTTTTTGAAAATATTTTGCATGTGTACTCTCTGTACTCTCATCAGAGTACACCATATTTTTTTAATTTCTCTAACTGTGGGACTTGTCATATATTTAATGCATCCTATTATAAGCAGTTTAGAGATGTTTCATGAAGAATTTGAGTATTTTTGGAGCTATTTTGCATGTGTACTCTTTGTACTCTCATAAGAGCACACCTCATTTTTTTCAAAAGTCTTAACTGTGGGGCTTGTCATATATTTAGTATATCTTATTATAAGATATTTAGAGATATTTCATAAAGAATTTAGTGGTTTTTGTAGTTATTTTACATGTGTACTATATGTACTCTCATTAGGGTACACTCTATTTTTTTCAATTTTCTCAATTGTAGGGCTTATCATATGTTTAGTATATCCTATTGTAAGCTATTTGGAGATGTTTTCTAAAGCATTTTGGAATTTTGGAGCTATTTTTCAAATGTACTCTTTGTACTCTCATGAGGGTACACCTCATTTTTTTCAATTTTTTTAATTATGGGGTCTATCATATGTTTAGTACACCCTATTGTAAGCTGGTTGGATATGTTTCCTAAAGAATTTGGTGATTTTTGGAGCTATTTTGCATGTGCACTCTCTGTACTCTCATGAGGGTACACCCCATTTTTTTAATTTTTTCAACTATGGGGCATATCATATGTTTAATATATAGTAAGCTCTTTGAAGATATTTCCTGAAGAATTTAGGGGTTTTTGAAGCTATTTTCTATATGTACTCTCTATACTCTCATGAATGTACACCCTATTTTTTTACTTTTTTCAACTGTGGGACTTGTCATATGTTTAGTATATCCTATTATAAGCTACTTTGAGATGTTTCATAAAGAATTTGGATATTTTTAGAGCTATTCTGCATGTGTACTCTCTGTACTCTCATGATAGTACATCCCATTTTTCAATTTTTTCAACTGTGAGATTTATCATATGTTTAGTACATCATATTGTAAGCTGTTTAGAGATATTTCCTGAAGAATTTTGGGATTTTAGGAGCTATTTTCTATGCATACTCTCTATACTCTCATGAGGGTATACCCTATTTTTTTAATTTTTTTAATTATGAGGTCTATCATATATTTAGTACATCCTATTGTAAGCTGTTCGAAGATGTTTCTTAAAGAATTTGGTGGTCTTTGGAGCGGTTTTGCATGTATACTCTCTGTACTCTCATGAGGGTACACCCCATTTATTTTATTTTTTTTAACTGTGGGGCTTATCATATGTTTAGTACATCCTATTGTAAGCTATTTGGAGATATTTTTTGAAGAATTTAGGAGATTTTTGGAGCTATTTTTCATGTGTACTCTTTATACTTTCATGAGGGTACACCCTATTTTTTCAGTTTTATCAACTATGTGGCTTGTCATATGCTTAGTACATCTTATTATAAGCTGTTTGGAGATGTTTCATGAAGAATTTGGATATTTTGGAGCTATTTTGCATGTGTACTCTCTGTACTCTCATGAGGGTACATCCCATTTTTTTAATTTTTTTAACTGTGGGCTTGTCATATATTTAGTATATTCTATTATAAGATATTTGGAAATGTTTCCTGAAAAATTTGTTGATTTTTGAAGTTGCTTTGTATGTGTACTCTCTGTACTCTCATGAGAGTACATCTTATTTTTTAAATTTTTTTAACTGTGGGGCTTATTACATATTTAGTACATCCTATTGTAAGCTGTTTGGAGATATTTCATGAAGAATTGGGTATTTTTGGAACTTTTTTGCATGTGTACTCTAATGAGGGTAAACCCCATTTTTTCAATTTTTTCAACTATGGGGCGTGTCATATGTTTAGTATATCCTATTGTAAGATATTTGGAGATATTTCAAGAAACATTTAGAAGTTTTTGGAGCTATTTTTCATGTGTAATCTCTGTACTCTCATGAGGTACACCCCATTTCTTCAATTTTTCAACTATGGGGCCTGTCATATGTTTAGTACATCCTATTGTGAGCTATTTAAAGATATTTCATGAAGAATTTGGTGATTTTTGGAGCTATTTTGTATGTGTACTCTCTCTACTCTCATGAGGGTATACCCCAATTTTTCAAATTTTTTAACTGTGGGACTTGTCATATGTTTAGTACATCATATTGTAAGCTATTTGGAAATATTTTCTAAAGAATTTGATGGTTTTTGGAGCTATTTTATATGTGTACTCTCTGTACTCACATGAGAGTACACCCTATTTTTTCAATTTTTTCAATTATGGGGCTTGTCATATGTTTAATACATCTATTGTAAGCTATTTGGAGATGTTTCATGAAACATTTGAGAGTTTTTGAACCCATTTTGCATGTGTACTCTCTATACTCTCATGAGGGTACACCCCATTTTTTCAATATTTTCAACTCTAGGGCTTATCATATGTTTAGTACATCCTATTGTAAGCTATTTGGAGATGTTTCTTAAAGAATTTGAGAGTTTTTAGAGCTATTTTCCATGTGTACTCTCTATACCCTCATAAGGGTACACCCTATTTTTTCAATTTTTTCAACTATGAGATTTGTCTTATGTTTAGTACATCCTATTATAAGCTATTTGGAGATATTTTTTGAAGAATTTATTGGTTTTTGGAGCTATTTTTCATGTGAACTCTTTGTACTCTCATGAGGGTTCACTCTATTTTTTCAATTTTTTAATTATGGGGCTTATCATATATTTAGTACATCATATTATAAATGGTTTGGAGATGTTTCTGGAAGAATTAGGGGGTTCTTGGAGTTGTTTTCCATATGTACTCTCTAGGCCTCCATTATACAGATAATGTTCTCATTAATTCACTTTTCATTTTGAAGCTTAAAATATCTAGGAAAAAGATAACTTCCATATGTAGGCCTACCAGCATTAGAGTGGTGTTTGATTCTATTTCAGACCACTTTAGTGATGAAGTACTTGTTATTTTAAGAAGGCTACATGTGCATAAATTCATTAGAATGCATGGAATTCAACAAGATTCGACTGTCATCACTTCAACCATGTCCTACTGGAATATAAAAAAGCAGGCATTCTATATTGGTGGCTAATGCATTCCTTTCAGCCCCAATGAAGTTGCATTAATTGTAAGGATGCAAAGTAGAGGGGAGAAGGTCATATGACAAAAATCCCCACTTTCCAAGTCTAACTCAATTGATTTTAAGAATAAAATTAAGAAGTTGGATCGCTCGTTGACCGCAGCATAGTTTGTGTAGTTGTACATATAGTTTTTACTTTCAAATTTTTTTTATATATCATAATTATAGAGTGGCATCAGAATTGATAGCCTACACTAACAACATAGAGTAATTTGTTGATTATAATTGGCCTGAAGCCATCTGGAGCTTCCTGGTTTCACAGTTTGATGGTATTAAATCAAAAATTTTGACACAAAAGACACCCGAGTACATGAGTCGCTTTATCACTCTTCTAATGGTATGTTTTACATCTTCAGATTTATATTATTTTATGCATTGAAGCTAAGTTATGTAAATCTTTGTTACAGATCTAGGCGACAGAGCACACAAGAATCATAAAGCCACCCATTCCTTCTACAAATCCATATATGTTACGATGGCTAAAAATAAAGTTTGTAGATGATTCCTTTAGTGGTTTACAAGGACACTAGGTGATGCGAAACAAATTTACTTCATTTACCTCAAAATGTATTTATTCATATTAAAAATTATAATATTTTCTTATTGGTGTAACACAGGTCTACCTTTCATTTGAGGACATATCATAAGAGGAGACCTGGATTCTTTAAATAATGCCTTCTGTCCAGCAGACAACCCACAATGAGCCCCATAGAAGCCACATTCTAAGTCCAAGGAGTGGAGCCCCAAGTGGATCTCCATACGTCTCTCCTCAATATTCTCCCCCTTCCTATGTATCTAGCCTATCATTTGCTACTACCCCTCTACAAAGCTTTGCAGAAGAAGATACTTTCGCCACAGGAAAATAGTATCATTTTTTGAAGCTTTAATAACTGAGAGAGTCGATGGTATTGATTTGCGAGTAGCTGCAATTGAGGCGATGATTACTGGACAGAATGGTCTAAGCATGGGAGAAGCTCTTGAGGAGGCTACCATTGGGGAAGCTCCTAAAGAGGCTACCACAAGAAAATCTCCTAAGGAGGCTTACACTGGACAAAAAGATGCTGCTCAGCCTTTATTGGGCAGCATTGAACATGGTGTGAAGGCTAGACATGTGATGAAGAGGAAAGTTGTATCCTCCATATTTACACAAATGTACAGGAAGGCACACAATACAACAACTCTTGATGTTGCTGCCACATAAGACATACAGACAGCAGAGGAGGTATTAATTGGCTTTCCTTTTAGATTAATCTAATAAAAGTTGATTTCAGCAATTTCTTATGTAGGTTAATAGAGGGGTTCC
Organism: Cymbidium sinense; assembly: GCA_021442155.1. Lineage (NCBI taxonomy): Eukaryota > Viridiplantae > Streptophyta > Magnoliopsida > Asparagales > Orchidaceae > Cymbidium > Cymbidium sinense. Next base: position 57,050,124 of record CM038216.1, read on the forward strand.
TACAGCACTGGATGAACCAACAACTATTATCGTAGTAGTTGAGAAGCATCAGGCAAAGGTATTCTTCATCTTAGAAGATTCGAATTTAATTCACATTGAATCTAGCTCTTAAACCTTGTTAATTTCTTGCAGCTAACTAAGGTACATGATATCATAGACTTCTCATCAAGAAATATCCTGCCCAAGCCAATGATGCAGCTCATTGACACCTTTTGCGTCTGATTCAAGGATAAGCAAGTCATTGCTTAGTCTATCTCATTCAATATACATAAAATCATCTTTTAATTTAGTAATGATCATATTCCCATGATTCTCACATGCAGGAGTGATAGTGTATTCTACGCTGGAAATATCAGTATTGCGATAGGCCAAATTGATGAGTTGCCGACAAATCAGTATCTGTAAGATGCATATGTTGATGTCTTCGCTTATCTGCTGGCCAAGAAGAATAATATCTATCTTGGGCTATATGTCCCCTATCTATATGTCTCATTCCTACACTAAGTGAGTTAGTGCATGGAGTTTTGGGTTACATGATGCCTTCCAAAGTTTTGATAGTTATAAGCTACTAATTTTTAAATTTTTTTTTGAATTCTTGTAGAGTTATGCTAAATATGGCCTAGCAAAAGATAGCAAAATATTCATCCAGCATGTTACTGCAAATAGTGTTTCAATGGCTAACTTACTCTTACTTCCAATTATCAATATTCAGCATTGGACACTACTGATAGGGCATATTAAGAAAGGGACTTGATATTTTTATGACTCACTGTCAAACCCAACTCATAAGGTCATTCTTCTTGATATTGTAAGAACTCTTCTCATTTTCAATTCATCTCAAATGAATACTTTGTACCTAACTCTTAACCTTTATTTTTAACTCTTTAAAACAAATTACTCATCCAAGATGTTGGTCAGGCTTTTGAGAGCAATCTTAAAGATGGCCAATTGAAGTGATCAGTGGTCGACCAGTCCAAGAAAATAGTGTTGATTGTGGGATGTTTGTGTGCAAATACATGGAGGCAGCGATCAGCAAACCTCCAATGGACTTGGCTAAGCTCCAAGATTGGCCAAAGAAAATGAATTACTTCAGAGATGAGTTAGCTTATACTATTTTTTATTTAAATATGAAATAGTTAAGCTGTAAAATGTTGAGTACAAGAAGGTTATTGTGAATATGAATAAAGTATTTAGAAATCTAAATGTAGATCATCTCTGTATTTATTTATGTTGTTCATACTATTGTAACCACTTTCTACATGCTATTTATCTGTGTTGTACATATTATTATAAGTTATTTAGAGTTATTCTTTGGAAATTTGGTGCAGTTTCTTCATTTTTTTTAATTTTTTTTCAATTGTGGGGCTTGTCATATGTTTAGTACATTCCATTATAAGCTGTTTGGAGTTTAGTCCTTAGGAATTAGGTGGTTTATGGAGTGGATTTATGGGGAATTTGAGTTAATCTATATTGTTTTTCAATTATATATTTAGCAGATGCTATATTAAGTTGTTTGGAGGCTTCTTAGTGAATTTTTGGATCAATTTTGAATGTATACTCTCTGTACTCCCATGAGGGTACACCCTATTTTTTCAATTTTTTTTAGCTATTCTACCCTGTTTGGAGATAAAATATTAAGTATATGTCATTCTAAGCTATTTGGAGGCTTTTTGGTGGGTTTTTGGATCAGTTTTGTACGTATACTCTATATACTCTCATGAGGGTACACCCCATTTATTTAAATTTTTTCAGCTAATTTATACTATTTTTCATTTATAAGTTTAGTATATGCTATTCTAAGTTGTTTGGAGGCTTCTTGGTGAGTTTTTGGATCAATTTTGAATGTGTGCTCTATGTACTCTCATGAGGGTATACCCCATTTTTTTAATTTTTTTAGCTATTCTACCCTATTTGGAAATAAAATATTTAGTAAATTTTGATGTAATAACCCAGACTCTATTAAGAGGAATTTTTAGTGATTTAAAGTACAAAATATCAACGGTATATTAAAAACATAAGCAGCATAAGTCATAGTACAAAGTTTACATTTAAAGTACAACATAGTTACTACTGATTGGCACACTTTCAATCAAATTGATATTAAAGTATATACATTCAAAGAACACATGACAATTAGATGATATCACGCATTATAATGTTTCCATGTAATAATCTCCATCATCAGCTTGGTGTATCTTTCAGCCGACTGACTCATTATTGAGCTTTAGTTAAATTCCTAAGATAGAACATCATATCAATTACTGATACGATACAATAGGAATGAAGTGTTATACCTGCAAATCTCTAAAAAGTACTCTGGCATAATAGAAAAAGGTGTTGCAATGGGTGACCCTTTATGTTCTCCACCTCTCGTAGCTTATTCTTTCATCTCTGTAACATTAAAAACATAATGGTTTTAAATTTTAACAGTAATATTTGAAGACTATAAATTTAGATACAGGTAAAAAATTTACTCTTGGTTTTCTTGTTCCTCTCCCAATATCCTTTCAGCCTTGCATTGGAAACACCCTTTAGTCATTTCTTAACTAAATCCTTTACTAAGTCAGTTCCTTTATCTGTTATAATAGACTTCTTCTTCTTAGTTATTTTATCAGTTGGAGGTGAATTCCCACATAATATAGAATCAACATTATCTGATAGTTTTTTTAAGGAACCCAACATATACTCCTCAGGTTTCTTATTACCTTGTGCCCTGGTGCTCATTTAATATGCATATCAACTGATGTGGTTCCAAAAAATAATGTCAGTTTCATTTCAATCATTACCTTACACATCTTTTAAATTCCACTAAGCATTGTTGTTGACCTCACTTTTGGAGTGAGCTCTTAACCTCCTCTTCTTAGACTTAGGACTCTTCTAAACACTAAGATTTTCTTAGTCATGAGACACATCTAGTGATTATATGAACACTTAACCTAATCCTAGAGACTTAGAAGTGTTAATCATAAGATTAGGCTTTGACTTAGGGTTTAAGGAAATTACATATCTCATAGCCTAAACCCAATCTAGATACACTTTCTCAAATTAAACCAAAACTCAATTCACAAACCAAATCTCAAATTCAAATTCAAATTTCAAATCTAATTTTAAAATTTGACTCCAAATGATTAAAACTCAAAATCAAATTTAAATCCTAAAACCCCTTCCTAAGTCATATGAACCACATTCATAAGCTTAGCCAAAACTCCCCTTAAATCAAATCAAACTCAATTGATCTCTTTATAAATCAATCATTCCTTTATTTTTATTTACAAATATAAATGAAATCCAAATTCAAATGACCAACACTATATCAAAAATTAAATCCCAAACTCAATCTAAACCCTTTAAGCCAATTCTTTGGACTTAGCCAAATTCTATCCATATCAAGTCAAAACCAATGAATTTTCTCTTGAATCAATCATTCATTCAATTATCTACCCAAATATAAATGAAACTGATAATCATCAAATCAAATCAAACCAACCCAAGTCAAAACCCCTTTTGACTTGAAAATTTCAAATGAGTCAAAATCCTAGACTCCAAATTGATTATCGTTGAATTTATATTCCAATGTAGCTCATATATAAGTTCAACTAAAATCAAACCAAAATCAAATCAATTGACCCACTTCCACTTGCTTAAAGTGACCTAAAGGACTCATTTGAGCCTAACTTTTAATCCAACCCAAATTGGATTGAACCAAGCTCACCAAAATCTTCCACCATGATTATTGATCACCCTAGGCTGAACAATTGTAATCAATTGGGCCAAACAAAGCCCTATTAGTCATTTGATCCAAATTGACCCAAATTGGCCTAAAGGATCAAATCTGGCCAAATCATGATCCAACCTAAATTGATTGCAATCAATAGCTCAAGTTTATTTTAAATTGATTATTGAACTTGATCAAAGCCATAATTAAACCCAATTTAATCAATCGAGCCCAATTAGTCAACTCGACCTAACCTAGCCCATATTAGTCTAAAGGGTCAATTTGGCCTAAATCCAAATTAATTCAAACCAAAAGACCACATTCATCTTCAATTATCCAATTGAACATGAATCAACCCATAACCTAAGCTAATTTGGCAAAATTTGGTCAAATGGATCAATTTGACCCAAAATAACCCATATGACCCAAATTGGGCCAAATCCCTTGAAACCAAGCCAAAACCCATTGGGGGCTAATCAAACCTGACCCAAACCCATTTGGGATCAGCCCAAAACCAACCCAACCCATTTAAATCATTCATGGATCCTCCCCCATATAGGATTCCACCCAACCTCATTTAATTCCCCGCATCACATGCACTTAAGTCCTCCCCAATATTTGCATTGAATAAATCTGATCATATGGCAGCAAGAGAGGACTTTGGAGCAATAATCCAAAGTCCCCAATCAAACTATCATCCACCCCAACCACCCCAACTAAAATAACAATCAATTTGGATCCAAAAAAATTCAAAAAATTTTGAATTTTAGGCCATTATAAAAGGAGGGGGAGATGAGGCTTTAGCTCTCTTCCTCCTAGAACCATTCAGCCCTCCAAAGCTCCCCAAAATAAAAAGGAACACATCCCCCACTTCTTTGAGCCATTTTTGAGCTCAAATACAATAATCGCTTCAGGTGAGGGCGGTGGGCATCGAGGGCAACATTCAAGGAGGCAACGGCTAAAGAGCACTCCAAAGCCTCCTCACATACTTAGGAGTTTGCTTGGATATTCCTTGCCACTGGAAATCATCCTCAGCAAGGTAAAATTCATCAAACCGTAGATGGCTTTAGGATTTCGCACATTTTGTATTAACTTTCTCGTGATTTTAGGAATTTTCCTTAGATAATCTAGCATTTTTACTTTAAATCATCTCAATTAAGAAATAGAATTTTTTTTTGTGTGAATTGGTGTGAAAATGGGTCCATTTGAATAAGTTTTGGCATAGAAATCCTCATTTTTTCCAAAAGGGCCTAAAAAACGTTCCCATACCCGTAGCGTCAGATCGGATTCCAGGATGTCAAAATGTGTGAATCACACAATCCAGGCCTTCAGATCACTTGAGGCAATTTGGACCATCCGATCACATGGTTTTGCATCGACGGCTCGGTGTGATCCGAGCTTCGGATGCTTGAAGCGGGATCGATTCGCGCGCAGTGGATGGCTCGTCGCGCGATCTAGCCTGATTGCATGATCCAATTTGGACCATTTGATCTATGATTGGACGGTCCAGAGAGAGCCGTGGGTCACTTTCTCTTCCCGCCCAAAGCGCGCATATTTCTTTTTTATATATAAAAAAATTAATTTAAATCATCTAAAACTTCAAAAATTCATAAAAAAGAAAATCCATAACTACAAATTGTAAACAAGGGCTCGTTGGATTCATCTTTCCGCGAGGAATCCAACAAACCCAAAATCCCCAAATTGTACTGAGTATTGTGAGCTTAATTTGAGTTTTAGTGCAAATAAAATTTTATTAATTAAACCAAAACTATATGTCAAATTAAGTTGAAATATTTAGAGATTGAAACTAGATTAAAATACACCTACCATAAAAGTTTCAAGTGAAAATGACTTCTGGATTGGGAGATATTAAATTTGAAAGTTCATATTGTCCATTTTAATAAAATAAATCAAATAAAAATTCTGAAATTTACAAAAATCTTCAAAATGGCTTAAATCACTTCAATTGACATCTAGGACTCTTATGAAAATAATTTGATCTTTGAAATTTTAATGAACCCCGAACAAACACTTAAGATTACAGTTTAATCAATTAAGGAGTTAATTAAAATATAACCTAAAAATAATTTAAATATTAAATCAAAATCAGAAATGAAATAGCACTTAAGCAATCATTAATCAAATGTTAAATTAGAAAAATATCATCTTTAAAGAAGATTAAATTAAATATGATTAAACATGATTAGGTTAAAAAACTCAATTAAAAGATTAAATCTTAAATCAAACTCAAAATCCAACAAATTTAGGAAACATTAATCATTTGATACTAATCGAATTAAACCAAATAAAAGTAAAGTAAACTTAATTAACATATGATTAAATCACATCCATTTGGAATAAGATAACTAATTAACCAATAAATATTTCAACCTAATAACTAAATCAAATATGTTAATGAAATCAAACAAACATAACAAATGAATCAAATCAAATAAAACTCTAATCATAAATTATCAAACTTAAAATGAAATAAACAATTAATTCACTTAATAACAATGATGGTAATAACAATAATCCTTTCATCAAATCAAACTTAAAGAAAATACTTAACTAAACCAAATCACTCACATGTGGGAAATTAAGTCATTAATCTCTAATTAAATAAACCCTTAATTAATCTAATTAAATTTAATTACCCTTAATCAAACTTAATTAGTTAAACATCTAATTAATGAAAACTTAATAAATCATTTAATTAATCAAATTAATTTAAATAAGTTACATTAAAGCAACTCTAAAATTAAGCTTAAATCAAACCCTATTAAATTTAATAATCACACCCCTTAAATAAAACTAATTAAGTTAATCAAATTAATCATATTAAACCTAAGCTTAAACATAATTAAGATGCAATTAAAAACTAATCAAAACCTAAATTAAACCTAAATCAAGTCATTAATCTCTAATTAAATAAACCCTTAATTAATCTAATAATTTTAACTAATCCTTAATCAAACATCTAATTAATGCAATCTTAATAAATTAATCCAACATCCTAATAAGCTAAATTAATTTTATAAATCACATTAAAATTAATCCAAATAAAAAAACTTAATTAATTTTAATAAACAAATTAAAAATTAATTAATCATATTAAACTTAAGCTTAATTAAACTTAAAATGCAATTAAATGCTAATCAAATCCTAATTTAAACTTAAATAATTAACTCACTAATTGCATCATTAGCCTAAATAAATAAAAAATCAAATAAAAAAAATTAAAAAATCTTTACTTAATTTAGTAATTTGATCACACTTCTTAAACAAACTAATTAAGTTAATCAAATTAGTTGCATTAAACTTAAGTTTAATCAATCAAAATGCAATTAAATACTAATCAATACCTAAATTAAACCTAAATCATTAAGTAATTAATTACATCATTAGTCTAAACAAATATGAAACCAAATTAAAAATTGAACAAAACCATTATAATTACCATAAATACACTTCTTAATTAAACTAATCACATTAAACCTAAGCAAGCCAATAGACCAATAAAGCTAATCAAATCAAATTAAATCAGATTAAACTAAATTAAGAATGACTCTCATCAATTTAATATGTAATCAAGTCAAATCACATTCAACCTACTTACATAAGATAAACTATTCAACTATCCAATGTATGAAATCAAAATACAAACCAAACTTTGATGAACATGACAAATGGATGTGATTAAAAATAAAATCCTAGTTAAAAAGAATCAAACCCAATTAAAATCAAAATAAAATCTCAATTAATATAATCTGATCAAAATACAAATAAATGAACCATAATTGAATTAAATAAACATAAAGTTAAATCACACAACCAATATCAAAGAAAAGAGTTAAATATTAATTTAAAAGGATATTGAATTATCAAGATTGAATTAAATCAAAACATCTAATCTAAAATTAGTCAACCAAAAAAACACATGAACTTAAACAAACTTAAATTTCATTAGATACTAAGGATATAGAATTATCAAGATTCAATTAAATCGAAACATCTAATATAAAATTAATCAACAAAAAATACATGAACTTAAACAAACTCAAGATTGAATTAAAATAAAAAATCTAATCTAAAATTAGTCAACCAAAAAAACACATGAACTTAAACAAACTTAAATTTCATTAGATACTAAGGATATTGAATTATCAAGATTCAATTAAATCAAAACATCTAATCTAAAATTAATCAACCAAAAACACATGAACTTAAACAAACTTAAACATCATTAAATATTAAGGATATTGAATTATCAAATGCAATTAAGCTAAAACATCTTATCCAAAATCAATCAATCAAATACTTAAACAAACTCAAATTCTAATTTCTAAATTGAGTCGAATAAATCAAATCAAATGAATTACATAAATTCAAATAGGCTAATTAAGATACTTAAGGACCTTAATTAGACTCTTTAGGAATTAGGATGTAGAATATGATGAGTTCTGTCTACAGATGGAATTCATCTTACTCTTCATTCTTGAGAACCTAAACATCATTTCAACCAAATAAAACTAAAATAAAAATGAAAAGTAAATCATTAAATCATTTAAATTGAAATCATCCAAAGGTAAAATTTAAATTCAAACTCCAAATTGAAACTTAAACTAAAGAAGCCTAGGAAGCACACACATTAGAAAACTAAGTCATCACTTCTAGTGCCAAGTTAGGGCATTGTATGTATGATGTTGTGTTTTATTTTGTGATGTAATATTTTAGACTAGATGTTAGGGTGTATGTTTTGTAAACTGGATGTTAGGTCGTTATTAGCCTAATCATATTTTTTGCAGGGGGTTGTGCTTAAGGGGATGCTATAATAAAAATATAAATACTTTTGCTGTGCAGGTTGCTTAGTCCCTAAGCATAACCCATATTAGGATAGGTGGGCTTGGTTACCCATGTGTGGGTGCTAAGTACAAATTGTTCATATAACTGTTTGGGTTGTATAGTGTGTTTAGCTAACATTGGTTTTCCTGGTGTAGCTAGATTTATTTTTCCTATTTTTAATGTAATTTTCTATTAGAAATTAGGATTAGTGTTATGGGGGATTAGGATGAGCAGTGGCCGTAAAGCTTAGTCCCTGGGGTGCCCTGTGATGCCTTTGGAGCAAATCAAATCAAAAGAAAGAGAAGGAAGAAATGAAGAAAAGAAGACCCTCATAGTATGTATTATTTTTTATATTCTGGGTTGTATAAGGGTAGAGCTCGGCTACCCATCTTTTTTTCTCTTTTTGGGGTGTACGGCGGAACCCAACTGCAATGGCCTTTTATTATTTTAAAGTAGTCTATAAAATTATTTGATGTTGTGCTTAAATTATGCATTAGAATAGCATCCTTTTCATAGTTTCTTTATGATTGATGCTTGAATGTGTGGCCTGGAAGTGATAGTTAAGCATTTAAGGTTTGGGGTTTAAGGTTTAGACTTTTGGGTTTAGGGTTTAGGGTTTATAGTTTTAGTTTTAGGGTTTAGGGTTTAAAGTTTAGCAATTTAGGGTTAAGGGTTTAGGCTTAAGGGTTTAGGTTTTTGGTTTAAGGTTCAGGTTTTAATTTAGGATTTAGGATTTTTAGTATTTTTTTTTAACAGAGAACAAATTCATATTTAACATTTTTTCTTTTTGATTTCATCAACCAAGTAACACACCAAGTTTTGTAAGACACAAGAGATGACATAGATTAAAAATTAGCACACATAGAGCAAATCAAAAACCCTAGATAATTAGAACCATATCTACTGTAAAGACACAGTTCCATAAGCAATAGATCATATTGTCCATTCTTCAATTTCTATAGTTCCCATCAGAACCACCCCGACCTTTCAAGTAGCGGATCCATCATCATATCCCTAATCTCTCCCTCCTGCCTCCATAACCACCACTACTATGACCACCACCTCCATATCCCCAGTACCTCCAGATCCCCCACCACCACTATAATAACCTCCGCCTCTGCCTTAGCATCCACTACCAGATCAAGATTGAGCCTGGCTAACAATGATGTTCATGCCATCAAGGTTCTGCCAATTCTTAAGGTCTAGGTTAAGGTTTATGCTTATTAGGTTCTAGGGTTTAGGCTTATTTTCTAATTTATTTAGTTACTTTAGGTTTAGGTTTAGGTTTAGGGTTTGGGATCTAGGGTTTAAGATTTTGGGTTTAGGGTTAGGGTTTAGGGTTTAGCGTTTAGGGTTTTAGGGTTTATGCTTTTATGGTTTAGGGTTGACGGTTAGGGTTTAGGGTTTAGGGTTTAGGCTTGTAGATTTATGGTTTATGGTTTAGGCTTGAATGTGCTTAAATTAATTTTTCTACCCCAATTAATAACTCATAACTAAAATTTTAAAACAACTCATAACCTCACATAAAAGCCTATGAATTAAATCAAGATAATAAAATTTTTAGCAACCCCTTAGCTGGATGAATGAATGTATAATATCATGCATGTCATATTCTTCCACTCTTGTTAAGAGGGGGCTTCCATCCTTGCCAAAGAATTAAGGCTTAACCTAGAAAAGCCTTTGGTGGAAGACACCCCTTTCTCTCTTTATTTGGCCCATAATCAAATTCTCATGCATTTAGGCATACAAAATCCCATAGCCTGAGTCAAAACAAAAAGTCTAAATGAATCAAATAAATTTGATAAAATTTGCATCAGATTAAGTCATGGATTCATACCACTCATGCTCTAGTCTATTATGGAGTGAGTCTAAGGACTTAGTTTCTCTTCTAAATGAATAATAGCCTAGCCATCTTGCAAAGCATAAGACTTACCTATATAGATTTAATGTGTAAGAGGAGTTAGCTAGCTGCCACTCTAGGCAGTAATAAGTCTAGCAGTAGGGTGGTTTATTCTCTCTTATGGAGGTAAACCATATACCCATTTTTTTCCTAGATTTACGTCGTGCCTTTAGTTTGTACCAAGGCTCCTTAATTTAGGAATCTAAGGTAGTTATTTCCTTCGAGCTACAAGTATAAATTCTCACCTCTTAGGCATTTTCACAATCTTATGTTGTGGAATTATAAGCCTTAATAATCTAATAAAATGTCAACTCAAATAATTAACTCTCTTCAATTTTAAAAATATAAAGCCCAACTATATGATAGATTGGAATGCTCACTAGGCTTCCTAGTATCATGAGCATTTTCTACTTTCTCCCTTTATATTCAAAAAATAAGTCTTCTCCTTGATCTATCCCATTTAATTTTCTAAAATAACCAATCCTTTGATAGTCTTAACCTTGAAATCTTTGGAGACCCTAATTGTCTACTTTAATCGAGAGTATTCTTAAGGAATTCCCATTCCTTAGGATGTAATTAACTATGGGGCTTGCCTCCATAGGGAACTTAATGAACCCCTTAAAATAAATCCTACTTTACTTTTTCATGTAAAGTAGGGGAAAGATCTCTGGTATATTCAAAGACCCATCATGCCTTAGGAGTCCTTATTAGGTGATTAGGACCATTATAGGGTGGTAATTTCTATCTTTCGAGATAGTACGTCATTCCTTAATGTCATACTCAATCACTTCAATAAGTACCACCTAAGATCTGTGTGGTGTCTCACATCCTAAAAATAAACACCACAACTATCAAAGTAGATATCCCTCTTTACTCTGCTTGGCATTCACATGAGAAGATACTTCTCTGGAATGCACACAATATCTTCCTCAGAACTTGGATACAGTGGGCACAAAGTACCCCCATCATTTCAAATTTTTTATAACTACAAGTTACATTTAGCCATGTCTTGTGATAATGGACACTCCATATTTTGGAAGAACTTTTATTCTCTAAGTTTCTCACCAAATACTCCATTAGATCATCATCTAACACATATATTGCTAATCCACCAACACCATACAAAAATTCTTCTTCAAATATTGTATAAAGCTTTCTTGTGTAAAATATAGCAACTTATTTCAGAATTGGACTGGTTTTAACAACAAGAATAATTACTGACTAGCTACACTTAAAATCTTCATCATATTTATTTCTTCTCCATGTGTCCATAATATTCTCCAATCCCAAGAAATAATTGATGATAGAACCTGTTGGTTTAGAGATTCTATGACATACATTATGGACTCACTGTGTTGCGTTGATAAGATACTCATACAGAATGAGTCTTTATAGAATATGGTGGACCACTTGCATCTAATTTTATATAGCTCAGACAACCAAACATGATCATGCAAATTGCCTTCTTCTAGCATAGTAGACCAAGCTTGCTAAAACTCTTCCTCTGAATCACACTTACTCATGCATGTATAAAAGAGACTTTGTACTATCTTATTACTATTAAAGCAATGTACCTTTGAAGGAGCTTTCTTAGAAATATGCCATTAGCACAACCTATGGCGTATGCGATGCAATTTGATAGCTCTTATTAGATCTTGATCAGTGAATATTATTATAGGATGCTGGTCATTCATTAACCGAATAAATATTTTGAACAACTATTTGAATGACTTAATTGTCTCTTTTGATAGAATGGTTACTCCAAATAAGATATTTTGACAGTGATGATTCACTCCAACAAAAGGTGCACAACAAGATTATATTTATTGAGTCAATAATTATATCAAAAATTATGACATCCCCAAAATAATCATATTTTATCCTTAACATGCCATTGCTCTAAAAGAAAATTAACCAAGTTGTCAAACTCATCAACTTGGACATTCCATTCTTCGTTTGCCTTTCCTTGAACAATTGTATTAATGCATTACTATCACCATTTGCAATCCTTGATCTTCTTTCATTTTGGATGTAATTGAAAGTATCTCTTTTTGTAAAGCCAATATTCATCACGTCGCCAGCTTTCTCACAATATGTTTCAGGAAATTGCAAGAATAGAAGAATGAAAGATAGATCAAAATGAAAAATGTCAAGTCCAAGATATAAGATTTTAGGTTATATGTATTTATAATTATCTTAGAAATTCATATGAGTTCATTATCATGAATCAATTTGCTCATAACTTAACATATTATTTTAATGAGATTAATTTATATAAATCTCTATCTAATTAACATTAAATTAAATGTTTCATACATAGCATTTGAATTGTCGTCAAAATAAATGATAATAATTATGACTATTAAGTGTAATTATTTTATTTACTTAATATAATTAAATATTTTAATTTAATTTTAAGGTTATGATAACTAACATATGTATGATTATATATAAATTATATCATAATATTTAAATATCATATTTTAAAATTAACAAAATATATGTAAAATTTTGTATTTTAGCCAAAGTCATTTTATAATCAAAGAATTTATATATTTCATCTCCAATGATTCCTTGAATTTTTTTCCTTTAATTTGATAGGTTACATGACCCACGTTTGATTAAAATTGAACTTATTATGACTTTTTTAAACATTTATTTTAATAATGAATGCATGCTACATACTTTGAATATATTAAGAGTCATATTTGATTATTTTTTGACTTGAATGTGAATTTTGGTTGCTTGAATTTAGTATTTATTTAATACAAATTATATTTTTATTAAATATTAAATTATTAGATGATAACATGATGTTAGAATAATATATTATTTTGAAATAATTCAAAATGACCTTCTTTCCTATAAATAGACCTCATTCTCTTATGAAAGCATTCCTCATTCAAATTCAAAATTCCTCCAGCAAATCTAAGAGAACATTTCTTAGATTTTTCTTCCAAGTATTCTCCAAATATTGTAAGATCAAATCCTTGGTGTGGAAGCTTCAACATCTTCAACTAAGCAAGCTTTATCAAATTACTTGAGTTTGTTTTCTTGATATTAATCCTTTTTTAGTTGTTCATGCTATTTTTACCATCTATTTACTCTTCCAATTTATACTTTTTGGTGGATTAGTCTTTGGATGTTATTTTTCATATCAAAGTTTCTCAATCATTTTTTTGTGAAAAACTCTTATGATAGTTTATAATATCTATTTCAACTTGTTGAAATTTTTAACTTCCTACAAATTCCTTTTGGTTTCTTGAAATATTTCTTCATTAATCTTATTTTGAAATATCATTTATTCTTAGATCTATTTTAGAAGTATATTTTAATAATTTTAAATTAATTTATTGTGTTGGAATTATTTTTATATTTTTTAGATATCTTTTTTAATTAAAAGCTTACTAGCCTGCTTAGATCTATCATATATTATTTTTATTTAAGTATTTTGTGATCATTTGCATTAATTGAAAGCATCTTTTTGGTTAAAATATAATAAATTATTTCTTGCTAAAATTTATTTTATTGTGCAAAATAATTTTGTGAATTTATTTTGAAATCATTTTTATATTCGTCTACAAATTGTCATAACATAAACATCTTGGTAAGATAACTTTAAGATATTTATTTAGTATTTCTTATCAATAGTAAGTGAGCATTTTATCTTGCAAAAATTTTTAACTTGTAAGTGATCATGTATAAGTTGTGAGATCATTTTTTGAATTGGATAGCTTGGTATATTGGTGAGAGATTTATTTTATCAAAATTTATTATTTTGTATTTTTCTTTTATCGTAAAATTTATATATTGGTTTACTTTATAGAGTACTATTTATAATCTATTTTGCATTTAGCAGATTCCTAGCTAAGGGTGGCTAGGCATGGACGTAAGCTTGTTTTGGAGTTTGCCCCCCTTAACATTTCTTCTTTTTGGGTTTAGGGTTTAGGGTTTAGAAAAGTAGGTTTAGGGTTTAGGGTTTAAGGTTTAGGATTAGTTGAGCATTTAAGGTTTGGGGTTGAAGGTTTAAACTTTTAGGTTTTGGGTTTACGGTTTAGGGTTTAGGGTTTATGGTTTTAGTTTTAGAGTTTAGGGTTTAAAGTTTAGTGTTTTAGGGTATAGGGTTTAGGTTTCTGGTCTAAGGTTCAGGTTTTAATTTAGGATTTAGTATTTTTAGTATTTTTTTAACAGAGAACAAATTCATATTTAACATTTCTTCTTTCTGATTTCATCAATCAAGTAACACACAAAGTTTTGTAAGACATAAGAGACGACATAGATTAAAAATTAGCACACATAGCAAATCAAAAACCCTAGATAATTAGAGTCATCTCTACTATAAAGATACAGTTCTATTAGCAATAGATCATATTGGCCATTCTTCAGTTTCTCTAGTTCCCATCAGAACCACCCCGACCTTTCGAGTAGTGGGATCCACCATCATATCCCTAATCTCCCCCTCCCGCTTCCATAACCACCACTACTATGACCACCACCTCCATATCCCCAGCACCTCCAGATCCCCCACCACCACTACAATAACCTCCACCTTTGCCTTTGCATCCACTGCCAGATCAAGATTGAGCCTGGCTGACGGTGATGTTCATGCCATCAAGGTTATGCCCATTGTTAAGGTCTAGGTTTAGGTTTATGCTTATTAGGTTCTAGGGTTTAGGCTTATTTTCTAATTTATTTAGTTACTTTAGGTTTAGGTTTAGGGTTTGGGATCTAGGGTTTAAGGTTTTGGGTTTAGGGTTAGGGTTTAGGGTTTAGCGTTTAGGGTTTTAGGGTTTATACTTTTATGGTTTAGGGTTGACGATTAGGGTTTAGGGTTTAGGGTTTAGGGTTTAGGCTTGTAGGTTTATGGTTTATGGTTTAGGCTTGAATGTGCTTAAATTAATTTTTCTACCCCAATTAATAACTCATAACTAAAATTTTAAAATAACTCATAACCTCACATAAAAGCCTAGGAATTAAATCAAGATAATAAAATTTTTAGCAACCCCTTAACTGGATGAATGAATGTATAATATCATGCATGTCATATTCTTCCACTCTTATTAAGAGGGGGCTTCCATCCTTGCCAAAGAATCAAGGCTTAACCTAGGAGAACCTTTGGTGGAAGACACCCCTTTCTCTCTTGATTTGTCCCATAATCAAATTCTCATGCATTTAGGCATACAAAATCCCATAGCCAGAGTTAAAACAAAAAGTCTAAATGAATCAAATAAACTTGATAAAATTTGCATCAGATTAAGTCCTGGATTCATACCACTCATGCTCTGGTCTCTTATGGAGTGAGTCTAAGGACTTAGTTTTCCTTCTAAATGAACAATAGCCTAGCCATCTTGCAAAGTATAAGAGTTACCTACATAGATTTAAAGCGTAGGAAGAGTTAACTGGCTGCCACTCTAGGCAGTAATAAGTCTAGCAGTCGGATGGTTTATTCTCTCTTATGGAGGTAAACCATATATCCATTTTTTCCTTAAATTTAGGTCGTGCCTTTATTTTGTACCAAGGCTCCTTAGTTTAGGAATCTAAGGTAGCTATTTTCTTTGAGCTACAAGTATAAATTCTCACCTCTTAGGCATTTCCACAATCTTATGTTGTGGAATTATAAGCCCTAATAATCTAATAAAATATCAACTCAAATAATTAACTCTCTTCAATTTCAAAAATATAAAGCCCAACTATATGATAGATTGGAATGCCCACTAGGCTTCTTAGTATCATGAACATTTTCTACTTTCTCCCTTTATATTCAAAAAATAAGTCTTCTCCTTGA
Organism: Cymbidium sinense; assembly: GCA_021442155.1. Lineage (NCBI taxonomy): Eukaryota > Viridiplantae > Streptophyta > Magnoliopsida > Asparagales > Orchidaceae > Cymbidium > Cymbidium sinense. Next base: position 57,066,369 of record CM038216.1, read on the forward strand.
TCTATCCCATTTGATTTTCTAAAATAACCAATCCTTTGATAGTCTTAAACTTGAAATCTTTGGATACCCTAATTGTCTACTTTAATCAAGAGTATTCTTAAGGAATTCTCATTCTTTGGGATATAATTAACTATGGGGGCTTGCCTCTATAGGGAACTTAACGAACCCATCTTAAAATAAATCCTACTTTACTTTACCATGTAAAGTAGGGGAAAGATCTCTGGTATATTCAAAGACCCATCATGCCTTAGGAGTCCTTATTAGGTGATTAGGACCATTATAGGATGGTAATTTCTACATTTCGATATAGTACATCATTCCTTAATATCGTACTCGAACACTTCAATAAGTACCACCAAAGATCTGTGTGGTGTCTCACATCCTAAAAATAAACACCACAACTGTCAAAGTAGATATCCCTCTTTACTCTGGTTGACATTCACATGAGAAGATACTTCTCTGGAATGCACACAATATCTTCCTCATAACTCAGATACAGTGGGCACAAAGCACCCCCATCATTTCAATTTTTTTATAACTACAAGTTACATTTAGCCATGTCTTGTGGAAATGGATAGTCCATATTTTGGAAGAACTTTTATTCTCTAAGTTTCTCACCAAATACTTCATTGGATCATCATCTAACACATTTGCTGCTAATCCACCAACTCCATACAAAAATTCTTCTTCAAACATTTTATAAAGCTTTCAGGTGTAAAACATAGTAGCTTATTCATAATTGGATTGGTTTTAATAACAAGAATAATTATTGATTGGCTACACTTAAAATCTTCATCATATTTATTTCTTCTCCATGTCTCCATAATATTCTCCAATCTCAAGAAACAATCGATGATATAACCTATTGGTTTACAGATTCCATGACATACATTATTTATGGACTCATTGTGTTGCGTTGATAAGATACTCATACAGAATGAGTCTTTATAGAATATGGTGGACCACTTGCATCTAATTTTATATAGCTCAGACAGCCAAACATGATCATGCAAATTGCCTTCTTCTAGCATAGTAGACCAAGCTTGCTAAAACTCTTCCTCTGAAAAAAAACTTATTCATGTATAAAAGAGATTTTGTACTATCTTATTATTATTAAAGCAATGTACCTTTGAAGGAGCATTCTTAGAAATATGTCATTGGCACAACCTATGGCGAGTATGCAGTAATACAATTTCGATAGCTCTCGCCATTGTCTGATCTTGATCAGTGAATATTATTATAGGATGTCTATCATTCATTAACTGAATAAATATTTTGAACAACCATGTGAATGACTTAATTTCTCTTTTGATAGAAAGGTTACTCCAAATAAGATATTTTGACAGTGATGATTCACTCCAACAAAAGGTGCGCAACAAGATTATATTTATTGAGTCAATAATTGTATCAAAAATTATGACATCCCCAAAATAATCATATTCTATCCTTAACATGTCATTGCTCAAAAAGAAAATTAACCAAGTTGTCAAACACATCAACTTGGACATTCCATTTTTCATTTGCCTTTCCTTGAATAATTGTATTAATGCATTACTATCACCATTCGCAATCCTTGATCTTCTTTCATTTTGGATGTAATTGAAAGTATCTCTTTTTGTAAAGCCAATATTCATCACGTCGCCAGCTTTCTCACTAAGATAGCTAAATGCACCAATTGTTCATTTTCCAGCCTCTCTCATTGACTTCAACACAGCCGCCTTCTCATCGTTGATGCCTTTGTATGATCTAAGAAGATGTAGGCCACCTGGCTTTGCCAATGAATGATTATGAATTTCTATATATTTTTTAAGATTCTAGTTCCCATCTAAATCAATAGAAAATCTAATCATGGCTGGACAACTACTCGTATCTATTTTCTGAGATTTGACTGAATAATTTAGATTGACACATTTCTTCAGACCTACTTTTACACATAAAAAATTATTTGATTTCAAATTCTTTTAGTTCGGCCAATAACTAGTATGATCCTTCCTAACACTAAATCTATTTTAATGTGCATAATCACAGTACAGTTCATATACCTCCTTTTCATTGTGAATAGTGGTGCTAAGGAGTTTGCCCATAACTGGTTCATGAGGCATAATGACTTCATCATTGCATCGGTGATTAACCACATTCAACTGCACAAACACAAATACATTTTAGGAGTACACATGCACTACACATGCAAAATTGCTCCAAGAACCCCAAAATTCTTCATGAAATTGTTGGCTTAATGAGTCTCATGTTCAATCCGATCAATTTTGATGATAAAGAACAAATGCTTGGATTCTTTAATGAATATTTTTATGTGTTTAAGATATATTAATTGCTAATTACATATCTAATACATCTCATAATATGTTTGAGAAAATTACAAGAATAGAAGAATGAAAGATAGATCAAAATGGATAATATCAAGCCCAAGATATAAGATTTTAGGTTATATGTATTTATAATTATCTTAGAAATTCATATGACTTCATTAGCATGAATCAATTTGCTCATAACTTAACATATTATTTTAATGAGATTAATTTATATAAATCTCTATCTAATTAACATTAAATTATATGTTTCATACATAGCATTTGAATTATCAAAATAATAAATGATAATAAATTATGACTATTAAGTGTAATTATTTTATTTACTTAATATAATTAAATATTTAAATATTTTAATTTGAAGTTTATATGATAACTATATATGTATGATTATATATAAATTATATCATAATATTTAAATATCATATTTTAAAATTAACAAAAAATATGTAAAATTTTGTATTTTAGCAAAAGTCATTTTATAATCAAGGAATTTATATCATTTCATCTCCAATTCCTTGAATTTTTTTCCTTTAATTTGATAGGTTACATGACGTTTGATTAAAATTGAATTTATTATGACTTTTTAAATATTAGCTGATTTTAATAATGAATGCATGCTACATACTTTGAATATATTAAGAGTCATATTTGATTATTTTTGACTTGCCAATGTGAATAGCCGAATTTTGGTTGCTTGAATTTAGTATTTATTTAATACAAATTATATTTTTATTAAATATTAAATTATTAGATGATAACATGATGTTAGAATAATATATTATTTTGAAATAATTCAAAATGACCTTCTTTCTATAAAATTCTCTTCATGAAAGCATTCAAATTCAAAATCCCTTCAGCAAATCTAAGAGAAAATTTCTTAGATTTTTTTTCTAAGTGTTCTCCAAATATTGCAAGATCAAATCCTTGGAGTGGAAGCTTCAACATCTTCAACTAAGCAAGCTTTATCAAATTACTTGAGTTTGTTTTCTTGATATTAATCCTTTTTTAGTTGTTCATGCTATTTTCACCATTTATTTACTCTTTCCAATTTATACTTTTTGGTGGATTAGCCTTTAGACGTTATTTTTCACATCAAAGTTTCTCAATCATTTTTTTGTGAAAAACTCTTATGATAGTTTGAAAGATCATTTATTCTTAGATCTATTTCAACTTATTGAAATTTTTAACTTCCTACAAATTCTTTTTGGATTCTTGAAATATTTCTTCATTAGTCTTATTTTGAAAGATCATTTATTCTTAGATCTATTTTAAAAGTATATCTTAAGAATTTCAAAATAATTTATTGTGTTGGAATTATTTGTATATTTTTTTAGATATCTTTTTTTAATTAAAAGCTTACTAGTCTGCTTAGATCTATCATATATTATTTTTATTTAAGTATTTTGTGATCATTTGCATTAATTGAAAGCATCTTTTTGGTTAAAATATAATAAATTATTTCTTGCTAAAATTTGTTTTATTATGCAAAATAATTTTGTGAATTTATTTTGAAATCATTTTTATATTAGTCTACAAATTGTCATAATATAAACATCTTGGTAAGATCACTTTAAGATATTTACTTTATTATTTTTTATCAATATTAAGTGAGCATTTTATCTTGCAAAAATTTTTAAGTTGTAAGTGATCATGTATAAGTTATGAGATCATTTTTTGAATTGGATAGCTTGGTATATTGGTGAGAGATTTATTTTATCAAAATTTATTATTTTGTATTTTTCTTTTTCTGTAAAATTTATATTGGTTGTACTACCTTTATAGGAGAAGTCTATTGTAAGTTATTTTGCATTTAAGCGGATTCAAGGGTGGTGAGAGTATAGAGAGTACACATACAAAATAACTCTAAAAATCTTAAATTTTTTTAGGAAACATCTCCAAATAGCTTACAGTAGGGTGTACTAAACATATGATAAATCACATAATTGAAAAAATTGAAAAATGGGTGTACTCTGAGTATAGAGAATCACATCTGATATACTCCAAAATCACCAAATTTTTCGGAAATATCTCTAAAATTCTGATAGGATGTACTAAATATATACGCACTGAAAAAATTGAAAAAATAAAATGTCTCACGATAAGACAAAGACATAAAAAATAAAACTCCCCAAAATCCTCTTGCAAATAACTCTAAAAAGTGTAGTAAATATATATTACATAAAAGAATTTTAAAGAATATCACAGACTGTTTCAAAAAAATTATATATATAAAATAGTGGAGAAAATTTAATGATGCATTTATATTTAAGATATTATCCACTAAATAGGTCGTAATATCAAGGCTATAACTTCTAAATTTGTTCTCCATCTTCACAATTCTTCCTAAAATTGAAATAAAAATTTTTTGTTTCTCTTCTCTGAGCTCAATTCACCTAAAAAAAATATATTATATCATAAATTTATTTATATATTATTTTTAAATTTCTCCCGTTTCTCTCACCGTTTTAATGGGCCGGGTCGGGCTGGGTGGGCCAGGCCGGATTCAAATAACTTTAACGGCATGATTACGTTATCATATGTAAAAAAAATTATATTTTATTATTGAATATGTGTTGAGATCTAATTAATGTCTGAACGTAAAATTATGTTCGTATTCCGCATATGATATTTTGTGTTGTTCGAGGGCTCAGAGCCACGTTCCGTCCTCTTTTTTCAAGAGATGGCTGTTTATGTTTTTTATTTTTATAATTATAATTTACATATTTAATACACCACCCATTATTATGATAGTGGACCTAATGGTAGAAAGAGAGAGGGGATGGACAGCTCTGGCGCTTCGCTTTTCCATGTTTTAGAAAAAAGGCTTTATATAATATATAATTTTATTTTTATTTTATTTAATAATTATATATTTTATTGAAATATTTATCCTCTTAAATTTAATTCTGTCATCAAATATTCAGACAAGAAGAAAAAAAATTCTTCTAAAAATATATTATTTTTTAGTTAATTCTATATATAAAAAATAAACACAGATATCAAATCTTGTGCTCACAAATTTAAATATCCTGCTTAACCAATTGATCAAGAATAAATGTTAACTTTCCTAATACGGATTGAACCGCCTTAATCTGTTTGATTCTCAATCTATAAAAGCTGCCTCTGTTCCTGTTATTGCCCTGAGGACGATTCACAATTTCGCACGAGAGCGCGTCATATTCGAGCTGTCGCCGAAGAAGCAACTTTTCTGAGAGCCACAAACCAGAATACAACTCAAAATCCCACCTTGACCTTCTATTCTGCCACCGCCACCGCCACCGGGTCTGCGCCAACTAAAAAATGTCCGTCGCCGGCGACGGTGACTCATCCCAGCCCTGTCCTTCCTCTTCCTCGTCCTTTACCTCCAATCTCCAGTTCTTCGTGCGGACCTCATCCAGAACCCTATCTCTCCACGCTTCCCCTGATGAAACCATCCAAAGCGTCATTTTTCGCGTATCTGCTATAACCCGCATCCCAATGTGTTGGCTCCACCTTCACTATGGTAAACGTCATCTCCCTATAGATTGGACCCTTTCCCGCTGTGGAATTGAGAACGACACCACCCTGCAACTCGTTTATTGCATCGAAATTAGGAGGATCTGCCTCCCATGGAAGGTGGTCAACGATCTTATCATTATTATGAATGACCTTCTTGCCGCCCGCTCGCAGATCTCGAGCGGCAAAGAAGCGCAGATTTATGACATCATCGACACCCTTATCAACAAGTTCGTACACATGACTCCTATTGGCGATAATAATGACACAATATGTCATCTGCAGGTCTTCTTCTATTCAGGTGTCCATGTAGCTCTCTGCAAGCTTTATCATTCGCCGTTGATTCTTCACCAAAACGTAGCTGATTATGTTGTTCGGCTGTTTCTGAAATACAATCTCAGAAAGCTTCCCAAATTCTACCACGTCCACTTTGTACCTGTATTACTGAAATTTTGTAAATTGTTTACTCGAGTTAACGGCAAGAGGGACTCCCTCTATCTTCATTGCCGGAAAACGCTTGGTTTCTTGGTAGATTCCAACGGCTGGAGAGTTTTCAGGAAGTTGAAACGGATAAATATTATAACGGAGCTGTATCCTTTTGCTGTGGAGTTGGCCGACCAAATCATCTTAAGTTTATCCTCGGAAAGCATGCCTCTTACAATTACCGATGTTGCCGAATTCTCTTGTTTCTTGAAAGCTTTGCGAAGTGAAATCAAAGAAGTGGGAAGGCCATATCCCATCCCAAAAGAAATGCATGTGGAGAAGTGGATAACAAGTTTGTATGAAACATTTATAAAACTATTGAAGAAGCTTGATGAAAGTCTACAGAAGATTGAAAATTTTATGACCCAGAATGCTGATATGCAGGCCGAGTCTCAGTTGAGGCAGTGGGCTAACATTCTTACCGTTCTTTCTGATTGTCGTAAGCTCGGAAAACTTTATGAAGATGGCAGTGAGTTGCTTAATGCCCTTCTGCTTTGTCGGCGGGCACCTCTGAATGCTCTTATCAGACGTGCACCGAGGAATGATAAGTATCATTGGCTTCATAAACACAAGTACGTGACTGATTTTGAGACAAGAAGAAATTTGGTGATGATGTTGTTCCCTGAAAGTAGTAATGCCTTTCATGAGCCTCATGAAATTCATATAGACAGGTCAAGACTGTTAGCAGAATCTTTTATTTACATTGCCCTTGTTGATGCGCACAAATTACATAGAGGGCTGTTCGTGGAATTTGAAAATGAGGAAGCTACAGGTTACGGTGTTTTAAGAGAATGGTTTTGCTTGGTATGCCAAGCAATCTTTAGTCCTCAAAATGAATTATTTTTATCATGTCCTAATGATCGGAGAAGATTCTTTCCAAATCCTGGTGAGCACAAATGCTTTTTTTTTTCCTTTTGAAGTTAATTTTTCCACTATTTTCTTCTGTTTGATGGCATTTTAAGTATATTTCTTTTGGAATTGATTTTTATTCATGATGATTTCTTTCTCGTTCATAATGTTTTTAGCTGTTCAAGTGAGCACAGATTTACCTCTCTTACAATACATAGATGACTTGAGAACCATGTGAATTTATATTTCCAAATGCACTTTATTGATTCACTTCATCTAGTTATATACAGAATGTTTCTTGCAGTGACGTTGACAGAATTTTTTTCTAAATGGGAGCACATAAATCATTCAAGTAATTATGTGCAGGAGAGTCTCTAAGAGGTGTTAATTATTTGGAGGGGGAAAATTTATTTTTTTTCACTGAAAATATCAAATGATGGTAGACTATTAAGAGGTGTTAATTATGTTCAGGAGAGTCTCTAAAATACTATTGCAACAAATTGACAAAGGAGATTGAGTGGAATGCATTTTCATTTGCTTGCTTTGAGATGTGATAGATTTTCTTGAACTTATGTTTGCATCGGCTTATCAAGATTGATTTTTTTCTTTAATGATTTTGTATCATACATGAGTTTTTTTCTTGGTAAAACTACTTTATTTTTAATTTTATTGTGGACATATATATGTTTAGTTGTTGTGTACCACTTGTGGGTAGTGTATTTAAGTAACCCTTGTCTCACTAAAATCAGATTAAGTTGTGACACCAACACACATGATTGATGGCATTGTTCCCTTCTTGCTCAATCATATTAGATTGTGCAGTGTAACTTTTGGGGAACACCTATTTCCCCTTATAAAATTGTAAACCTAACATCAAGGCTCAACTTTTCTCTTTGTGCTTGGATTGGCAAAGAAAATTTTATTAAAGGGATTGTGAAGGTATCTGTTGATGGTAAGAAAGTAAAAAAATAGACTTATGTGGCATCAATAATGAAGGGCACATGATGCACCTACAAGGCAATTAGATGTTCGATATGACTAGAGGCTATGCAATTAGTCTGCTTAAAATACAGTTAACACCTTGTGTAACACTTTGTCAGAATAATTGTAATATTTAGAAAGTTAATCACTGTAGCAAACGTGACATCTTTGACAGAACATAATGAATTTAGAAAAGTCATTATTAGGTAACCAATTAGAAGCTGTGGAAAATCCATCTCATGCCTTTGAAATATTGGAGATATCATTCATATACATATTTGACACGAAGATAACTATTTGCACATAATTTATTTTATCAATTTGGTCATACTTCCTTTTTAGTTATTTCTTTCATTAAAAAAAAAAAACTTAAAGCCTTTTTTCCCTTCAATGCTATTTTAAGAAGCCAATTTCAGCATAGAAATCGTTGTTAAGTCTAATTTAGGAGGCTTCAATTGTAGTTTTGAGGCCACGCGTATAGTTATTAAGGCATTCCTTGACAAGCCTCTTGCTATGATTATTTTCTCATTGAATGTATTATTAACATGAAATTATTTATGCTTAATATTTCAATTAGAAAAATGCATTAAACATGAGCTAGTATAATCTTCTCTCAATAATCTTTGTGTTTTTTTTTTATATCAGATATTAAATTCAAACTCAGAAGTATAAAAATTTAAGAACTTTTGAAATGAAGCATTTGACCTCTACAAAAGCGGTGTAAGCTATTGAGAGCGAAGTGTGTGCTTAATGATTTATTTTATTTTATTTTGTATTCAAAAGTTAAAAGAAACTTTAAATACTAAACACATTTTAACATATTTTTAGAAGATATGGTAGATAGATGAGAATTTGTTAGTTTTATATTTGGCAGGCTAAATCTCAACATCAAAATAAGATTTTCCTAGGCCTATGAAAAAAAGTGAGATAGATATGATATGAATTAAATCAATTTTGGAGACAAAAAAATGAGCTTTGATATATTTGATTAGTTGATTCATAGTGAAAAAGTAACAAAGCAAATATTATTTTTATGCAAAGATGAATTAAGATTCACAATTTTATAAGAGAAGAAACCACGCAAATTTAATTTTTTGGGAGTTCCAATTAGTAAGTTTAACTTGAAAAGTTAAACATGTAATAGCTATGCCTACCAAAGTGAAATTATATTTTGAAGTAGTCCATTCAAAGCAAAGAGGATTAAAACAACAAGGGGAATGTATGAACCTTGAAGTTCTAAACGGAAACCCCATGCCTATAACTTTGAAGCATTTTAGAAGATCATCATCTCAAATCACGAAAATGTGAGTATTGATTCATGTATTTGACAATTGTATGTAGGAGGGTAATATGGCATATAGATTATGAGTGAATTGCAGGGCTTACTTTTTCTAAGGAAAAGACATTGAAGAATGTTGTGCAAATTAATGAAACTCATAGTATTTTGAGGTATATTTGTTTGCTTGAAAAATGAATGCAGTGTAAAGTGAATGTAATGTATTTAGATCCTTTTTAAGTTATTTGATTGAAAACCCTATAAATACAGGAATGTGTTTTTTCTTGTTTGGTAAAATGAATGTAATGTATTTGGTGATGGTTGTTAGAGGTGGTGACTAGTGATCAACAACGACCAGCGGTGGTGGTGGTTGGCGGTCGACGACAAAGGTGATAGTGGTTAGCAGCCGATGGGGCGGTGGATGGTGATGGTTGGAGGTTAGTGACGGTGGTGGTTGACAATTGGTAATAGTGGGTGCCGACAGTCTTCTTTATTAGCGGTGACAGTGAATAGTGGTCAGTCGGTGACGGTGGTGGTGGCAAGCAATCAGCTGGCAATTAGGAGGTGCGAGTTGGTGGCGACGGGCAAAGGTTCTCATTTTATACTGAATTGTGTATTTAGAATTTGCTCAAATTGGGTGAATTCTAAACACACAAAAAACACTCTTTCAAAATATTTCAAATACACTCAAAATGCTTTGGACTTTTACTTTACAACATTCCAAACACCCAAAAAGTTAGAATCCATATACATTCACTTGACAATCAAAACTCAGCGAACCAAACAATCCTTTGATTCTTAAGAAGTGTCTTATACCTTTTGTTGAAATTGAGGTGCTACTAGATGTGTAAACTTTAATTAAGATCGAAACTAATGTGTCATATACTATCACAAAGTGAAAGAAAATATATAGAAAGATCATAAGGTTTATATGATTAAGCTTCAATCAAGCCTATGCCAAGAAGAGAGAAGAGTAGATCCAATCCACTTAAAAATACTCAAGTTAAAATTATCGTGTACAAAATCAATAATACTTAGTAGCCCTTTCTGAAATCCCAAGTACATTCTCACAAAGAATTCCAAGAATTCCACATTTATAAATTACCTCACAAAATCTTCTTCTCCTCTCGTGCATTACTAAAATTGTTAAACTCCATGAAATCTTAACCTCCACACACCCATTGATGATCCTTTACGTAGGGATCAAGGGACATCAATTGTTTGTCTCAAATCCTAGACAAGCACCTCCATATGTTGTTGTGGACCAAGGCTCTAGAAGGAAATAGACAACACTGAGGGCAATCTGAAGATCTAGATTCCAATATCTCGAGTTCACATTTCCCAAAGCCATTTTGCATGCAACCTAAGCCAAGTGAATCTAGGAGTTCTTAATTTCTAAACCTATCCCAAATCATGATGGTGATTTAAAATATATCCCAAGAGAAAAATCACATATCTCAATTCCTTCTTATCAATCACACATCAATATACTAATAAGGAAAATGTGTGAATATTCTTTATTGAGTCACCCCTATCAATATTATCAAAATTTTGAAAAAGTTGGTTTTCCTATGTGACTTTTCTTTAAACTTTCAAAGCCCCCAAGGACACAACACCACTCAATCTCATCAAGCTTAGATGTTGCTTCAATTAATTACTTATGAGAGACCTTTTTTATGATAAATGTTGCACTCTAAACTTGTACCACCAAACCTGATCATGTACATTCTACTGAATTTTCTTGCTTATAAAGTCGTTATCTCCTCAACCTAAATGTTGTAATTATTTTTCCCAGCATACTATGCAACATAAACCTAATCCAACTACTTGAAATTTTCTTGAAATTTTGTGCTAGAATTTGTTCCAAAACTTTTCTTATATCTAAGTAGTAACTCTTCTCTATTTTTCTAAACTCCAGTGCACATGGAGAACTAATTGAGTCTCTCTTAACTTGCAACTCACATACAAATAGTCCTTCGACTTTTTTGGATCTCTTGATAGCTAAAGAACTCTTGCAAATTTTTAGGATCTCAGTATCCCTGGAAACTTATACCTTGCATCACTTGATGTAGTCAAAGATAAAAGAGTCACCCTCATATTAGGTATATATCTCACCCTAGTTTCTTAAGTATATCATTGTCTTAATATAAATAATGTTAAGACTTATAATTTTACACACATCATTATTTCTTATATACACATGTCTATTGCATAGTTTATATGTTGAAAGTAATAAGGATATATAATGACATATGAAAGGAACATATTGAGTCAAGCACCCATTGGTCAATATGCTTGTAATATGCAATAATAAAAAGAAAATCACCAAAGTGTAGTTCAGTTGTGTTTGCAGCAAGTGTCGCATTGTACTGATGGCTGTCACTTATCTATGCCATACTTTCTCTCATGATATGCCCTTATCTATTATAATAGAAACAAGTTTTATCCTTGTAAATAATCTTGTCTTTGGAGGCAGACCCATTCATAATTAGTCTATCCCTCATAAGTGATCTATTGCCTTAATTTTCTCCATCAAAACCACCCTTGATTTCATTAATAACACCTTTCACACTTCTCTTAATGCATGGTATCTCTTCTATAGAGGGATGGGGGATATAAAGAACACAATAGTATAAGGCTTGATTCTCATTATGAACTATCACAATATATTTCTAAACCCGGATATTTGTCTAAAGAGACATGCTTAAGTCCACCTTAGCTGATAGAAGGTTTTTTGCCCTATATGGTGTCCCATATAATTCACAACTCAAGGGTGCAGAGCTATTGGAGAAAATACGGGCTATAGTCGTGATCGTAATATAATGAAATCATTTAATAGCAGCCACCCGATCAGAGGATTTTGATCATAACCGCATCATATGTAGAATCTACTAGTCAAACCACGAGAACAAAGGACACGGGTCACGTCCCTATTAGCATGGGTTTATTTGAGAGTGAATATAGAATATACTTGTCTTGACATTGACTCCTTTGTGAGCTAGAATTTTCTTAATTTGTCACCTCCAACAAATAATTGCGGAAAGTGAGTTGAGTAGAGTTTGTTTTAAGTATTTAAATTATGAATTTCAGTTGAACATTTATGGCTTAATGACATATTGGATTTTGCATTTTGATTGATACTTAATTTGAGTTAATTTGATCTGAAATTGCGATTACATTTTGATGAAAGTATCCCCTCCGATTAAAATCTCCATTCAACATAGCAATCATCGGGGTATATAAATCTGTTTGATCATTTAGTTTATTGCTATAGATCCTTTCGACTCTATTAATTTAGTAATAAAGGATCAGATCTACATAAATATGAATTAAACTATGAGATATTTTGCTAAATTGAGATTATAATAATTATTGGATTTTAAGTTTTGTTAATCATCATCTTAAGGCTAGGAATCAACCGCACATACATCCGGATATTAAGTTTAAGCATTCAGCGTAGTGTCAGGGCTCATGCGGATGATTAAATTCAAGTGCTTATATAGATTTTCAAAGAATTTATTATTTGCAAAGCACTAACATACACTTTGATATCAATAGATTGATATGAATTTTGAAGTATTTGAATTCAATCATAAGTTTGTCTTTTGATGCATAGCATATGAAATATAAATTCATTCGAATATTCATATGAATTTTGAGAATATCCAAATTGAATTTAACAAAACGTCTTATGAAGTATACAAAGTTTATTTGGAACTTAAGCTAATGCCTTCTGTCTGCTAGCATTAATGCGGTGTAGATCTGGTGGCGTAAGGTGTTTCAGCTCACGTTCAATTATTTAGATTAATATTCATTTATTTGTATTGGATAGACATCTAATTTGTTGTAGATTATTGTCAGTTAGATAATTGTAAGTTCAATCTTGTCTCAGTAACTTAGTATATTGTATTTGTTTTAATTATTGATCTTATTGCTCATTTAAGCTTCAAATATTATTCTTTAACTATTTCATTATCATTGATTATCAATCTTTATTTTGATGAGATTTCAACTTCGTCGTCCCATAAAAGCTGCTGGAGTGTTAAAGTCTTCCTAAATGCTTAAAGCATCATGTCGGCATCTTTAAACAGCGCTTAAATAGTCTTAAACCTACCGCTTAAGAAAGCGTCATAAGCTTTAATACATAAGTGTTTGGAATGAAATTCGACAGCCCGCTTAAGAGAATCTAAAGTCTTCTCACGCTTATGGGAAGCGTCGTGGTAGTGTCTTGCGCATGGTTTAAAGGTCTTCCCGCTTAAGAAACCATGCATAGACTTTCAATGCCTGCGTAAGAGACATCCTAATTTCCTCGTCATGCTGAAGTAGCATGCACAAGTACTTATGTCTAGCAAATATTTATTGTATTGAAACAACACATGCAGGAATTTAATATACTAAGCAAACATATACACAAGTATTTGAAATGAAATTCGACAACCTCCTGATGTCATCCTCAGTAGCAGGGCATGTGGAGCCTTCCCACTACCCACAGAGAAAGCGTCGTGGGTATCTTGTATGGACAAGTGATTTTCTTTTATCGTCTTATAAAAGTAAACAGGCTTGTATAAGAAGCGATTTCCCCATCATACGGCGCACAAATACTTATGTCTAACAAATTTCCCCACCGTGTTGAGACAATTACGAGTGGATTCTTAAAATTATAGTATTTCTTATAATTTTATTTCCATGAATATATAGAGGTTAGGCAATCAGGATATAAGTGAAATAACCGCATCCCATCACAACCCCATCATTATGTCGCTCATCTTTTGACTCTTTGGATTTGCCAGATCATAATGCCAAACACATATCCTTGATACATCCAAATTCCATCTCATCCTCTTCATGCCAAGCAACATAGTGTTATTCTTTCTCCAAACGAAACAGAAGCTCAACAATGAAACATGTGTGGGCGAGTTTTAATCATAAAAAGCATAAAGACATCAAAATAAAACCCTACAACAATTTAAATCATATTATCTCATACCCCTTGGCTGAAATTCGATTACGGAAGCTTGAGGGATTGGAATGGGGGTTGTTTAGCTTGCTGGAAATAGCAAGAGAAAGGAGGGAGATCATAACTTTGGTTACTAGTGTGCTAAGGTTGCCGGTGACTAGACAAAAGAAGTGGAGGCTAGTTCGGAACTTGATATAGCAGAAGGAGAAAGTCCACGATTGGTCGGCTGGAGAAAGATTGCTGACGATGAGATTTGGAACGGGATTTCAGCCGTTCAGCTGTTGTTCGGACGGACAAATAGGAAAGCAAGAGAGCGAAGAGGAAGAAGAGGAGTTAGTTACCTGAAGAAACAAAGGAAGTGATCGGTTCGGCTGTTGTTCGGACGGACGAGAGATGCTCGGATTAAAGCTGGCGACTGGCTCAATCAGGAGGTCGACTCGCTCGTGCTTCCAACAGGGAACCGAGGAGGGCTCGTTGCGACTGGCTCAATCAGGAGGGCGACTCGCTCGTGCTTCCAACGGGGAACTGAGGCTTCGTTGCGTGAGAAACCGAAGGGGAGGGAAAGAGTGGCGTGCAGCTGGTTCTCGATCGGGATGCTCGACCTCGGCCTGCTCACGTGCGGATGACGGGAAGGCAATCGAACCGGTCGGTCGAGCGAGCAGGGGAGTTGCAGCGTGCATCCAGGAGTTCGGTTGAGAGCAGGAGCCGACAGGGAGGAAGGAGACCATGGCTGGCCTTCGACCGGGAGGGAGCACGAGAGCGAGAGACGTGCGGAGTCTTGAGGCGCTCGAATGGGAATCGGGCTGTTAAAATGAATCTTCAGGGTTAGGTATTAACATATGCGTATATGGAGCTCCTTTTGTGAGTTTTAAATAATCAAATCAACTCTAATTTAACTTTTCGAAGCAACATCATTATATGATTAATATATATGTTAATTCTAAGTTATTCTGATGTTCGGACGTATGGCCGGTCGTTTAGCGATTGGAAAATTTGTTTGGTTTAAGTCGTCGAGCCGTCAATTTTGATTCAAAATGCGGCGTTTGCAAACTGCTCGATATTCGCGTGAAATGATGCGAATCAGCGCAAACGGTCGTTTGATAGATTTTGGCGTTTCGACGCTAACGGCGCAATCAATTTCACGAACGGATGTCGTTTGGGCATTGTCACTGTCTTCCAACTCCGATATGCGGTAAGCGTCAATGATTTCCTTTCGGTCGATCGGCCGTCAGGTAATGCGATATATATATTCGGATCAATTTGGCGTTAACGTGATGGTCGTTCGTCGATCGGAGATCATTTCGACCATTTGACGTCAAGTGTATTTTCCGATTTGATCATCATCATCGACTTCATCTTGTGAACTTCATTTCACGATGCAGCGCATGGAGGTCAATATATTAATGCCTAACTTGTGTGCATATATATGTATATATGTATGATGAAGTTTTATTTTTTTGTGTGTATTTTTATAGTGAATTTCTTATTGCAGTCTCCATGGTTTTTCCTGATTTCGAATTTTTCACGTAAATCCAATGTTCTTATTGCTTTTCTCTGTTTTTTTTTTTTTTGTATCGTTCTTTTTTTTTTTTTTTTGCTCTAGCTATCTTTCCGAACAATATGCCAGCTAAGAGAGGTTGAAGCTACTTTTGTCATCCGATTATGTATCTACAGATGACATTATGCAGCTTCAAGCTGCGATGCTTTAATCCAACTTCACCGCTGTGATAGGTACCCTGAGTGTAGCTGATTTATCCTCTTAAGTCTTTTCTGATCTCTTGCTAGCCTTTTGATAGTTCTGAAAGTGGAAGGAGAAAAGATAGGTTACACTGGAGAACTGTTCTTCTAAGGTTACACCTGTCAGGAGGGGGATTTCACGTAGTACTGCTTAAACTAGTAGCACAATTTCAGATCTTTTTCTCACATAATTGACTAATTATGAACCCTTAAGTGCTTGATTCATCAATTTTTTTGATAAGCATGTTTATTAAATATGGATATATGATACTTTAGAGCCTTCCTTCTGTTGTGAAAGAGTGGCAAATTAGTGATGTAAAGGCATTTATTTGTCGATGTGCAGCATCTTCGGGCACCCCAAACCCCAACTTCAGCTTTGCTGGTAGAGTGGTTGCATTAGCCTTGATTCATAAAGTTCAAGTAGGCATTACATTCGATCGTGTGTTCTTCTTGCAACTGGCGGGTAAAACTATATCTCTAGATGATATTAAGGATGCTGATCCTTTTCTACACATGAGCTGCAAAAAGATTCTTGAAATGGATGATGAAATTCTGGATTCAGATGCTTTAGGGCTAACATTTGCAAGAGAAACTGAAGAACAGGGATGTCGGAAGACCATTGAGATCTGTCATGGAGGGAAAGAAATTGCTGTAAATAGCAGGAATAGAAATGATTTTGTCAACCTTCTTGTTCAAAACTGTTTTGTTGAAGCACTTAGCGAACAAATTTATCAATTTGGTCAAGGGTTTAACGATATGTTCTCCAATCGAAAGCACGGCAGGTTATTCTTTCAGGGTTTGGACCTCGAGGATTTTGACCGAATATTGGGTGGAAGTGAGGATTCAATCAATGTAGAGGATTGGAAGGCACATACTGAATATAGAGACTACGGAGCTCAAGATCATCAAATCAGCTGGTTCTGGAAGGTAATTTGCTATGATTTGAATTCTATTTCTATTGACCATGTTTTGTGCTTTTACTGAGATGATTTTACTACTTATTGAAATATAAAGATCCACAGCTTTGTCTTAAAAAATAACCTGATTTAATCATCATTCATTAGTTTATTTCTCAGGAGAATCAGCTTTTACAACTAATTAAATACCTCCTCTTCTACTTCCTGCTTTTTCCTCATTTTTTCTATCTGTAGTTCATCACTCTTCGTAAGGCCTTCTTTTGTTAACAGTCTAAACTAGATATTATCTGTTCTAGCCAAGTGGCTTTATAGTTATCCCATTAGTGTAACTTTTCAAGCGTCACTCATCCTAGAAGTGTCCCAGTGTGAGCATGCTTAACTTTAAAGTTTCTAATGAAATTCCAACCATTAAATCAAAAAACACCTCGATGTTTAAGAGTTTAACTTATTTTTACTTAAACAATATCACATTCTTTAGGGGCCTTTTGTTTCTCAAAGAAATGCAAACATAGTTTGTATTTAAACATAAGAACAGATAGCTAGAGTTGACTTAGAATCTCTCTAACTTGTATTCAATTGAGTCCCTAAAATATTTCATACTTTTTTCTACTCAAAGGTAAAAAGAATTCTAAAATTTTCATCAAAGTATATGTTGAGTTTAATTCAGGAATTTGGATCTCAACAAAATCCAAGCTGCAATTATTTTCTCATAAATGCGTAAGGTGCATGTCCCTTGCAAACATGCCCTTATATGATGTTGTTTTTTAGTTTTATAAACTATTGTTTATTATACATAATTGTTTAGTTAGATTGGTTTTTTATGGTTCTTATTATTGGATGATGAAGTTATTTATAATTAAATTGGCCAATAAAAATAAGAATGTTAAGATAGATATTTGACCAAACTAGAAAATAAAGATCGATAAATGATTTTATGAGAGGATATATATATATATATATGAAAGTTATTTATATATAGCATAGGGAAAAGAGGAGAAAGTACAACCTGTTATGAAAGGATTACCAAGGAAAGGAAAATAGACAACAATAAGTCTATTCCACTATGTGGGGGCAGTTACTTGAATCTTTCTTTTTCATTATGTCTTATTAAGTGTTAAATTCTCATTTAATTTTAAAAAATAAAATAATTTTTTATACTACCTAACCAAGTCTTCTTAGGTCTACCTCTATCTTTTTTAATTTAGATCAAATTTAATACATCTATTCTCCTAACTGTGTCATCGGACTGTCAATATTTTATGTGACCAAATCATCTAAGGCAATTCTCTAATCTTAGCTGCCATCGGAGCTACTCTAACCTTTTCACATATATATTCATCTCATATTTTGTCTCTAAATTTAAAGTCACTCATCCACTTGAGCGTCTTCATCTTTGTTACACTTAAACTTCATTTTATGCTTCTCTTTTATTAGCCAACATTTTGTATCATAAATCATTATAGGTCTTACCACCATCTTATAAAATTTTATCTGAAGTCTACTAGATACTTTTCTATCACATAACAGACCAGATGCACTCCTCCACTTCAACCATCCAACTTGAATTCTACTAATAACATCCCCTTCTATTTTACCATTATTTTGAATAATCGACCTGAGATATCCAAAATGTTAACTTTTTTTAAAGACTTGATCACTCGATGTAACAACCCCATCACTAGGTCTTTTACAATTAAAATTATACTCTATATATTCTATTTTAGATCTACTTAAACGAAGGCATTAGACTCTAAAGTTGACCTCCATAATTCAAGTTTCTCTTGAACTCCATCTCTAGTCTTATCAACAAGAAGAATATTATATCAACAAAAAGCAGACACCTATTGAACTTTATATAAGTTACATAAGTCAAAACAACCAAGCATGGTGAATTCGATAGACTACCGATGGGATATCACACAAATCAAAGCCGAAATACTCAGATCATCACTAAAATCAATTGAAACAACTTTCAATTGAAGAACGGATTTCGTCGGCTCATTCAGAACGTCAAAATTGATTGAAATACACATCTCACTCAATCCCAACGGTTGGCCGTCAAAGATGAGTTAACGCGCTCTTCGCATCAAAGTCGAGGTAACGATCACGATCTACGTTTGCGAAATTGATTGTGTTGTTAGCATCAAAACATCAAAACCTATTAAACGAGATTGTTTACACTCAATTTGAACAAGCCTGCGTGGGTGTTGAGTGGTCGGATGTGACAATGCGTGTTTTGAGTTGAAATTATTCTGACTTGACACTGAATTGAACCAAAGGAATTTTGATGGCAAAATGAACTACGCCGTTGCGTCTGAAATATCAAAATAACTCAAAATTGACATCCATATCGCCTATGTGATGATATCATTGCAAAAGTTCAAGTTAGGGTCAATTTAATCACTCAAATAAAAAAAAGAAAGTTTATATAAATACTCACTAATACTTAACCAAGCCCTCATAACACTCACAACCCGAGACAACTATTCAAGTGCCGCCTGCCCCTCTCCCAATTCCAGCTCTTTGCCTCCAACGGTCGCATGACCCGACCTCGCCGATCCACCAAGACGACCTCTTCCTTCTTCCCTATTCACACGACCCAATGCCGATCTCCAACCCGACGGCCTCCCCGATTCCCATTCTTTTGCACACTGCACTGCACGCGCCAAGCCAAAGACCTGGTTCTCTCGTTCGCCCTCCCGTTCGCTCGGCCATGCACGATAACCCAACAAACCGGCCGTTGATCCAAGTCACAGGTCCAATTTCCTTTGTCCAGGACGCCGGCACCCTTAGTATGCTGCTAACCAAGGTTTCAACTTCCCTACTCCCTCTCCAATCTTTCTCTTCCAGCAACCTTGATATCAACCACCATTCCAACCATCATCTCATATCCACTACAACGGCTATTTCATTACACTTCTCATGATATTTCTGTGTCTGTTTGCATTTTCTCGTTGTCGCAATCCTTCAAACAATCACCAATAAGCATTCAACTCACTATCAATTAACCCCTTCCGAATTCACCACCTGAACTAGCAAACAACCCTCATTTTTCCTATCCACATTCTTCTTTGTCTCTACGAATTTCATCTTGCTGCCTTTAAACCTAATCAAACTCTTTCACTTCGCCTCTAAACTCTACTGGCAACAACCCTCCCTCAGCTCTTTTTCTAGCTTATGTAAATTAATTTTGGCTAAGGTAACATAGAGGAATTATATTCTAATTTCAATGGGATTTAATGTCGCAATCTTTATGTAATGAGAAATTAAAATTTGCTTATGCTTTACTATCAAATTGCTATTTCATCGGTTAAATTTGGGAAAGTAATAATGCTTTGATGTTTTGGTGCGAATATGGTGAAGTGGAGTGTAGGCTTGTTGGGTGTTCATATTATCATTTGTTATTTGATAATTTCAAGTGGAAAAAAGTGGATGAAATAATGATAGGTGTGCTAGAGTGATCATATTTATGTCCTATCATCTCACCTCAGTTTTTATGTAAAGATAAAATTGTAATGAATGTCAAAAAATTTTAAGCATCCGTCGTGTCGCTTCAACGCGGCTAGGAAATTTGCTAAATTTAAGTATTCATTCATGTTGCTTCAACAAGAGAAAATTAGGGTGCATTTTCTTATACAGGTATCGAAAGCCTATGTGGCGCTTCCCATAAGCGCAGTAAGTACAAGTTCCTTTTGGCCGTTGTGTCGCAAGCCATCTACTATGCACGCTTCCCATAAGCACCATAGGTACAAGTTCATTTTGACTGCATTGTCGCAAGACATCTATCATGCAAGCTTTCTATAAATGGGAAGCCTTAAAATTTCGATACAACCCCTCTATGTTGAGATAACATCGGGAGGCTACCAAACTTTAAACTTAAATAGCTATGTATTTAAATGTGCAACGCATGACATATTAAATACTTGTATTTGTTATTTTTTTTAATTGTAAATAATTATTAGATGTTAAGAACTCGTTCGCATTGCTTCAACACGGGGAGGAAATTAGAATACTTTTCATACAAGTATCGAAGGCCTATGTGATGTTTCTTATAAGCGTGATAGATATGAAATCTTCTTCGACCACGATGTCTAAAAACACCTATCATGCACGTTTTCTATAAGTATGGTGCGAAGGCCTTGAGACTCCCGAAGCAGCTCCCGGCGCTATAATAACATTGGAAGGCTGTCACAATTTTATCGAATTTTGGATTATAGGAATGATGAAAATAAAAGGAATTGCTAAGCTAAAAAAATGAAAGTCAAGTTGATATTAGAATGAGATCTACAAAGACTAAAGTTAATTGAGCTTATAAGAAACATAACAGTTTATAATTGAGCATGATTATATGCCCCAAAAAGAAAATTTAGTTGCATTTTGACTTTGGAGTGAACTTGAATGAAAAGTGCGATGAACTTCATAACCCACCAATAAGCATGAATACTACCCTTATAATACTTTACTTTGGATGAGCTAAGAGGAGATGAAATTGAACAATTAAAAGATTGGTGGTTGATTTAAAAGCCAATCTGCAAGCATAAAGGTAGTTTGAGCAAGAACTACAATAAATCTCGAAGCTCATTAGTACAAGAACGAGTTTTATCAAATAATAATACTTAATGATGATTCACAATAACATAAAGTCTATTAAATGATGATTCACAATAACAGAAAGTCTATTAAATGATGATTCATGTGAATGGAGAACGATTTGAATGAGCCTTGAGCCTTGTTGACATTGCAAAGGATTTTTCATCCTTCTCATTCAATTTAAATGCCTTCAAGATTGCACAAATATTTGACTAATACGAATCTCTTGTTTCATATGTGACGATTCCAAATTAAATACACAAATGTATATGATTCTCAAGGCAATTACGCATCTATAATTATCACATTGAGATACATGTAGCTAATTTAATGGTACAAATAATGCTCATGTTTAAAGATAGATTGATGTTTAAAATCATTGCATCGAGATGTGTGTAATTAACCAAACCTTCTAAACATCAATTATGCACACATCATGAGGTAATTGTAAGCCTAAAAATTTATGCCTTCATATGCGTGCACACAACATGATAGATTATACGCATGTATTATGAAGTAGCATCAACCTAGATTTAGTACCTCGAAAGCGTGCAAATGCTCTTAAACAACTTACATGTTTTACGAGAAATTTCTTAAAGCTCAATTTTAAATGTATTGTAAAGCGTGTAAATCCCTCAATATTACCTAAAAATTAATTAAGTTAAATAACCCGCATGTGCCTCAGTACATGTGTCAAAAATTTAAACTTGGTGTTTGAGAATATCGTGCGTGTTGATTCCGGATTGAATTTGTGGATTTGGTTTTGGACAACAAAATCTAATGATGTTATATTATTCTATTCTCGTGAAAGGCTCTAAGAAACTAATTATGTCATATGATAGTAGGATGATTATCTTCTAATGCCCCTGATGATAATTGTGTTGAATGAAGATTTTAACTATAGTTGTTTATTGTTATCAAAATCTTCTGAAATTTCATTGCTAAATTATTTCATGTTCAAATCTTAATCAATTATTAAATAACTAAAGATATTCAATTCAATAATACTCATCAAGTGAAATTTAATAATTAATAACTTAAAGCAAAATTCATTCCATCCACCTATCCATAACTGTTTGTCGTAGGTGACAAATTAAAAAAAATTTAGCTCACAAATGAGCCTATGTCAAGTCAAGACTATTTCTATATTCACACTCAAATACTCTAGTAAGGGCGTGTCTCCTATTATCGCGTAGTTTGGTGTAAATAGCGTATGATCGATTACGATCGAGTCGTGATTGGGTAATTTGACTTCTTAATGATCCCACTATATTAAGGTCATGGTTGTAGCTCGTATATTCCCTAATGACTCTATCCCTTGAGTTGTGAACCATGTGGTGCACTTGATAGATCAAAAAATCTTGTCTCCTTAGACAAATATTAAGCTTATTCTGTAAGATTTCTTTGGACGATGCAACCCATGATTATTGATAAGGATCCTTTAGTCAGGTTGGGTCAACTATCTCTTCTAACTAAGTTGACTGGGGATCATGACTACCCGAGATGACGAAACCATGTGATTTGATCGGGCATATCATTATTCTCCCAACCATTCATTTTAAGTTTAAAAACGGAGGATTTCATGAATTTAAATTGAAAACTCCACTCACTACTATTATATGCTAAGCAACTAGTAATTTGTCGATTAGTCTTAATTAAAAGTTCTCTCTGGCATTGGGAGGTGATTAATATGGAGTGCTATATAAAACTGCATCTAAAGTCCCATGAAATGAAGGCAAAATCTCTAGATAGTGTCTTATCTATTGTTTCATCTGCTTTCTGAAAATTTGTCTATCATTAATCATATCCTCTTCATTGAGAGGTCGATGGCAAATTTCGGAGCCGACAACACTAAAGTACATCTTCCTATAAATGTCTAGTAAGAGCATCCATAATTAAAGCAAAATGATTTGAGCTTAAAGCTAATCCTTGATGTAATCCAATTGAAATAAGAATATACTTGGTCAACTCTCCTTGTTTGAACACAAGTAATAGCTTCAATATACATATCCTTATTGACTTGAATATAAGCGGTATTAACTCCTTTTTTTTTTCTATAATTCTTCAAGCACTTCTTTTCAAATTATATCATATATTTTCTCTAAATCAATAAATATCATATGTAGATTCTTCTTACTCTCTCTACTTCTCCGTCTAACTTTTCAACAAATGTATAGCATCCATAACAGACTTCCCTGGCATGAAACAAAACTGATTTTGATAAATTTTTGTATTGTGTCGTAGCCTATGTTTAATTACTCTCTTGAATAATTTTAATGTATGACACTAATTTAATTTTTCTATAATTTGCACATTCTTATGCATCACATTTATTCTTAAAAATTGGAACCATCAAATTCTTTCTTATCTCATGAGACATCTTTTATCTTTAAAATAATATTAAAAAGATTAATAAATCAAAAAAAAATTTAATCTCTTAAGTGTTTTCACACTTATATTGAAATATCATCAGATTTCACACTTCATTTTTTTTAAGTCTCTTTAAATTCGATTTTACTAATATAATGATAAAATTAAAATTTTTTATTTTCATTTAGAGTACTAAGGTCCTTAAACTATTCTCACAACATTTATTGAAATAGTTGTAAAAATAATCCATCCTCCTACGTTCAATATTATTTTTTAAGAAAAATATTTTATAATTTTCATCTTTAATACGCTTCACTTGAATTAAATTTTTATTTTTTTTCTATCTCTTTGCTTGGCTAATTTATGCATATATATTTTATCTTCTTTAGTATTTAATCTATTATATAAATCACTAAAGCTAAACTATTTATATCATATATTATTCTCTTAGAATCCCTATGAATCACTTTATTTCTTGTCAAATTCTTCGAGTTTTTACATCTAAATTATTTTTTATAACGAAGTTTTTTATTTTTGATCTTTCCTTGCCCATTTTGACTCAACCGCCAACCGTTTTTATTCAAACAAAGTTTTTAAAACAACACACCCTCGACAAATAAAAGATATTATAGTCATAGATAAAGCTTTTAAAACAACACACTCTCAAAATTGAGAACTTCTAAGGTTAATCTCAAATAGGCAGCATAGGCTATGATATATTAATTTTGCAGCCAATATCCACAATGTGAACCCCAGTCTCAGCATATATTGCGATTCATTTTAATGCACATATAGGCATTTTATTTACATCTATTTATGTGTAGGCCGTTTAGTTTTCTAGCGAGCATATGGTTTTCATGTCGATGGCCTAAAAATCTTTTGTTATTTACATATGTTTAGAGTTAATGGTCAGGCTGGGGCACGCTTTCTGATTAAAAATATAATATTTTAATAGGCCAAGTGAAATGAAAGGCTGGAAATAGTTTTTTTCAGGAGATTTCGAAGCCAGCCTTGACTGAAAAAGGCTTCATTTAACCAGTTATATTGTTTTACTGCCTTAGAAATTTGTTGAATGAATATTATTCAAAACTAAAGTCTAAATGATGTGGTGCTTATGGACTCTCGTCTGGTTGCAGGCTGTGGAAGGAATGCAGGAGCAGCAGAAGAGAATACTCCTCTGTTTTTGGACATCTCTAAGATACTTACCAGCAGAAGGTTTCTGTGGCTTGGAGTCTAAACTGGTTATTTGTAAGGCTTTGGATTCAGAGAAGTGCCTCCCTTCATCGCAGACCTGCTTCTACTTACTGCTGCTTCCCCCATACTCTTCCATTTCTGTCATGAATTATAAGCTGCAGTTAATCACACAAGAACATATGAGCTGCACCTTCGGACTCTGCTAACTCTCTCTGAATGAAGGGGAAATTTTTTATTTTTTTATTCTAAGGGATGATATGCAAGGGTATAGCATATTTTTGTTGTCTAATTTGTGCTTTTATTTCAACCAGCTGGCTGTTCTGCTGGGTTTATTTTTTGGTATATAAGTTCTCTTGTATAGTATTAATCCGTTAGATTTTTTTTCCCATATTATTTTTGTAAATGCTTAATTCTTTTATATATCAGAGAGGAAAGAATATGATTATGATTAATTCTCATGCTTCTGCTTTACGATTGCCACGGTGATTTAAATGTACAGTAAAATGCATTAAATGACTTTTAAATCATTTTAATTATGTATGCCAGGTCTAAAAGCAAGTTCTGCATGTATCATGCTACATTTTTCGTGCTCATTTGATTACTTTTTTTAAATGAATATTATTTTAAACTCTAAAAAGTTTTTAAAATTTTCAAGTTTGATTATTTAATTTTTTTTCATTAGATTAATCCAAAATAATGTCAGATTTAACTAAAATTTTTTTATGTAGCAGTAATTCACAACATTGCATCAAATTAGAGATGTAAATGGGTCGAATTTGAGGGAGCTAAAATTTTGTTTGTATTTAATTTGTTTATATTAGCTTGTGTTTGAAATTGACTCGTGTTCAAATTATGTTTGTAAAAGATTTGTTTGTCTTCTGTTCGATATTATTTGATTTGTTTGAATTTGTTTGTGTTGGACTCGATTTGTAGGGCTGTAATCGAGCTGAGCCGAGTACTCCTCGGATTAGACTTGGCTTGGACAAATTAAATATTGTTTTTGTTCCCTTCGAGTTAGAGCCGAGCTTTTGTATGGATGTTGAGCAGCTTTTAATTTATATGTTGACGATTTGTCTTGGCTTATTTGAATTAATCGAACAAGTATTTAATTGAGTTAATTAACGAGTTTTAAATGAGTACATATATTTTCTTTAATTTTTTTGTTGTAGTTATCCTCTTAAATCTCATGTAAGTTTTTCTCATAATACAAAATCTTGATTCTAAAAAAAAATTAAATCATGAAAAATTCTATAAAGGTAAAACTAAAACATACATAAAATTAATAGTTAAATATTTTGATAATATGATCGTATAAATTCATAAAAAATATATGCAATCGGTAATTTTGAAATATGAAGTCGTAGTTGGCCTTTTATTAAAAAAAAGGCACGACCAAAAAATATTAAAATCATAATCAAAACTTGCTTAAGTTATTTTATGCTCCCAAATTACAATATTTTTTCTCTAAAATAAGTCATCTGAAACAAAAATAATAATAATAAATAACTTAATTTGAAGAAAAAAAATACTAAAAAATAAAAGAGTACATACCCTAATAAAAAGCATTCTATATGAAATAAGCTCTTATCAACCCCTAAAAATAGAAAAATGCTTCAAATTCATAAGAGAGTGATAATATATTGCTATTTTTCCAAAAAAAAAATGATTAGCATTGAAAACACTTATTTATAATGAATAAAAACATTCATAACACATTCAAAACTTGATAATAGTTCTTCCCAAAAATATACAATCATTCATATATTTAATGGATTAATAACAATGATGCTATTCTTCACATTGAATGGTTGCACAAAAAATTTTATAATATCACATTCTAAGACTCCTTAAGAAAGATTAATGACTTTTATGTCTTCTTTATTTTGTTAGTGTTGGCTTAATTAGCCTCATGTTCAATTTGATTAATTTTGATGATAACAAACAAATGCTTGGATGTTCTAATGAATATTTTTATGTCTTGGATATATCAATTGCTAATTACATATCCAATACATCTCAAATTATTAGAAAAATTGCAGAATAAAAGAATGAAAGGGATAATGTGAAGCTCATGATTTTAGGTTATATGACTATTCATATGAGTTCTTTGGCATGAATCAATTTGCTCACAACATACTATTTTAATGAGGTTAATTTATATAAATCTTTATTTAATTAACATTCAATTATATGTTTTTTTCATAGCAATAAAATTATCAAAGTAATAAATGATCATAACTATTTATAATTATTTTATTTACTTAATATAATTAGGAATTTTAATTTAATTTGTTGGTTATATGATAACTAACATATTTATGATTATATAAATATATCATAATTTTTCAATGTCACATGTCAAAATTAACAAAATATATAAAATTTTGTATTTTAGCCAAAGTCATTGTTTAGTCAAAGAATTCATATCTGATTTTATCTCCATTGATTCCTTGGATTTTTTTCCTTTAAAATAAGTGGTTACATGACCCACTTTGCATTAAAATTGAATTTATTATGATTTTTTAAACATTGATTTTAATAATGGATGCATGCTACATGCTTTAAATATATTAAGAGCTACATTTGATTACTTTTGACTTTCCCATGTGAATAGCCAAATTTTTGCTAAATTTAATATTTATTTAATATAAATTATATTTTTATTGAATATTAAATTATCACATGATAGCGAGATTTGTATAATATATTTCTTTGAAATAATTTTTTAAATGACCTTCTCTATAAATAGCCTCATTCTCTTCTTGAAAGTATCCCCATTCAAAATTCAAAATCTCTGCAAATCTAAGAGAAAATTTCTTAAATGTTCCTTCCAAGTGTTCTCCAAATATTGCAAGATCAAATCATTGGTTTGGAAGCTTCAACATCTTCCAAGCCTTTTAAATTACTTGAGTTTGTTTTCTTGATCTTTTCTTAGTTGTTCATGCTATTTTCACCATCTATTTCTTCTTTCTAATTTATACTTTTGGTGGATTAGTCTTTGAACATTGGTTTTCACATCAAAGTTTCTCAATCATTTTTTTTGGTGAAAAACTCTTGTGATAATTTATTTGTAGGATCTATTTCAACTTTCTGAAATTTTTTCTTCCTACAATTTCTTTTGGTTTCTTGAAATATTTCTTCTTTGGTCTTATTTTGAAAGATCATTTATTCTTAGATCTATTTTAGAAGTATATTTTAAGAATTTTAAAATAAATTATTGTCTTAAAATTATTTTCATATTTCTAGATCTCTTTTAATTGAAAGCTTAAACCAACTTAGATCTATCATATACTTATTTTTTTATTTTGTGATCATTAGCATTAATTGAAAGAATCTTTTGGTTAAAATAAATTACTCCTTGCTGAAATTTATTTTATTATGAAAAAGAATATTGTGAATTTATTTTGAAATCATTTTGTATTATTCTAATTATAATAACATAAACATCCTAAGATCACTTTAAGATATTTATTTTTATTAAGTGAGCATTTTTGCCTTGCCAATTTTTTAAGTTGTAAAGTGATCATTTATAAGTTGTGAGATCACTTTTGAATTTGATTGCTTGGTATATTTGTGAGATTTACTTTATCAAAATTTATTATTTTGTATTTTTTTTTTTATATTGTAAAATTTATTTTGGGGTTGTACCCCTTTGTAGAGAGTACATATTGTAGGGGTTACTCGCCCGTTATAAGAGAGTACTTTGTAAACCATTTTCATTTAGTGGATTCTAGGGGTGGTGGCGTGGGATAGGTTTGGGGTTTAGTAGAACCACGTAAAATGTGTGCCTCTTGTCTCTATTTATTTTATTGTATTTTTATTTTTTGCATTTAGAATTATATCTTATCATTATAAAATCAAAATCTAATTTTCTATTTAAAATTTTTATTTAAGTTTTGAAAATTTTAATATTATTCACCTCACTCTTGGGTGCTATATGTGTCACCTGATTGGTATCGAGCTGCTCTTTTATTTTAACATCCAAGAGTAAATCTTTTCACTATGGCACAAGGTTTTACAAGGGTTAATTCGGAGGACAATCCACTCATGACCTCCACTTTTAGATAGTGTACCATTTGATTATTGGAAAATAGAATTAGTACATTCTTAAGAGGTCAAGATGCACGCATGTGGTATATGTTGACACATCAATATCATACACCCAGAGTAAATGGCATTAAAGTAGAAAACCTTTTGAGGAATGGTCATTTGAAAGAGAACTTGATGAATTAAATGCTTGGGGCTTGTAATACTTTACATTGTGCTTTATTACGATGATTACATGAAAATTTCTATATTAAGTGAAAAGAAATATGGGATAAACTTATTATAACTTATGAAGGAACTAGTGAAGTTAGAGATGCTCACATAAATAGACTTGTTCATGATTATGAGTTATTTCATATGTCTCCTTCGAATCTATTTGATATGTATACTAGATTTATGAAAATAATTAACACATTATATTCTCTTGAAAAACATATAGGAATCAAGACTTAGTTTATAAGATTCTTAGATGTCTTCCAAAAGAATGGGAAAGTAAAATGCTATTAGTAAAGATTTATTTATACTTATCCACTTGATCGACTTTTGGGTTCTTTGATAGCACATGAACAGGTTATTGCTCAAAGGGATAAGATGGATAACTCAGCAGAAAAGGAGATGGAGAAAGGAAAAGCCATTGCACTACAAGTTGATGATAGTGATGAGAATAACACCTCAAGCTCGAATGGTGATTGTGATGAGGTGGTCATACTTTCCAAAAGGCTTGGGAACTTGCTAAGGAAGAAGAATCAAAGGTATAAAAAATCTAAAAATTATAAATTTCAAACTAAGAAATTTCCTACAGGTGAAGGGATCATTTGCTATCATTGTAAAAAGCCTGGACACATAAGAGGTGATTGTCCAGAACTTGTTGAATCAAAGAAAAAAGAAATTGATGTAAACAAAAGAAAAAATATGAAGGAGAAAAAGTACCATAAGAAGAAGAAGACAGCTTTATGGGCCAATCCAGATTCAAATGAATCAAGTACTTCATCGGATGAAGAGGTCAACATATGTCTTATGGCAAATGGAGAATCTGACTTAGATTCTCAAGAGATATGTAATGATATATCTTATGATGAATTAGATGATGCTTTTAATGATTTAGTTATTGAATATAAAAATTAAAAAGAAAATACAAAACCTTAGAAAAGAACATAAAAATTTAGATATGCATTTTTGTGATTTAAAAATGAATGTGATAATTTAAAAGTAAAAATACTTCTTTATTAAATTGTTCCTTAGTTGTAGGTAAACTTGAAAGAGAGAATATCTTATTAAAAGCAAGATTAGAATTATGTTTAAAATCACAAGTTCATTATAATACTTCATCAAGAAAACATTTAATAAAAATTATTTGCATCATACACATCCCACTCATATACCTTATAATTATCATTCTAAATCATATGCACTAATGTTTGGTGCAACTATTGCAATAAAAGGGCATATTTTATTTGATTGCTATGCACATAAAATATAAAATACTAAGCAATCATCTTATGTGTATGTACCAAAGGTACAAGCACTACACAAATCATGCATACTAAATATCTTACTTTAAATTTAGAATGTGGACCCAAACATGTTTGGGTTCCAAAAGTTAACATGTGAGTTTATTTTGTAGGAATGCCTTCAAAGAAAAATCAAAGAAGGCATGTGGTACTTGGACAGTGGATGTTCAAGATATATGACGAGAGATAAAGATAAATTCACAACTTTAGAATCAAGTGATGGAGGATTTGTTACATATGAAGATAATGCGAAGGAAAAAATCATTGGCATTGGTTCTATTTGTAAGAATTCTATCACTTTAGATAAAATTTTTCTAGTAGAAGGATTAAAACATAATTTAATTTCTATTAGTCAATTATGTAATAAAAGTTTGAATGTAGTATTCCATGCATCATATTGCATTATAAAAAATAATGAAAATGTTTTGCTAGTAGGGAAAAGATACAAAAATATTTATGTCATTCATTTAGATAGCTTTCATGATGTAAATTTAAACTTACTTTGTTTTAAAAGCACTCATGATGATATATGGTTATGGCATAGGAGACTATGTCATATTAACATGCACACACTTAATAAAATTGCTAAACTTGATTTAGTAGTTGGTTTGCCTAAATTAAATTTTCATTCAAACTATGTTTGTGATGCATGTATTCATGGTAAACATTCTAGAAGCTCATTTAAAAGTAAAAATATTGTTTTACTTCTACCTCTAGAATTATTGCACATGGATTTATTTGTTCTATTCCCAAACTTAGGTGGAAAAAATTATGGTTTTGTGATTGTTGATGATTTCTCTAGATATACTTGGGTTTTATTTGTAACTTACAAGGATGATGTTTTTGGTGAGTTTAGAAAGTTTTCTAGATATATTCAAAGAGAACAAGGCCTTTTGATTAATAGGGTTCAAACTGATCATGGTGGTGAATTTGAAAATAAATTATTTGAAGATTTTTGTGATGAACATGGGATTAGACATAATTTTCTAGAACTCCCCAACAAAATGGAGTAGTAGAGAAAAAATAGAATATTAATTGAATTAAGTAGATCTATGCTTGATGAGTATAAATTGCCAAAATATTTTTTGGGCGATAAATCTGCATGTTATGTAATGAATAGAATCTATTTTAGACCAATTTTGAAGAAGACACCCTATGAATTGTTTTTTGGAAAGAAGCCTAAGATTGAACACTTTCATGTATTTGGATGTAAATGCTTTATTTTGAATAATGGAAAAGATCATTTAGGTAAGTTTGATTGCAAATCGATGATGGTATTTTCTTAGGATACTCTCTTTAGTAGAGCTTATAGAGTTTACAATAAAAAGAAAATGATTGTAGAAGAATCAATACATGTTATTTTTGATGAAAATTTGATTGATCCTATTATAAATGAAGTGATTGATGAAGAGATTGATAACTTTAAGAAAATATCTTTAGAAGATAATATGGATGATTCATTGCCTAAAGAATGGAAATATAATAAAATCATCCAAAAGGAACTAATTATAGGAGATCCTTCAAAAGGAGTTATGACTAGAAGACATAGTAGAGAAGTTGTAGATCATTCACATTTTATCTCGAGGTTGAAGCTAAAAATTTAGAAGAAGCATTAAATGATAATTTTTGGATTATTGCTATGGAAGAGGAGTTGAATCAATTTGTAAGAAATGATGTTTGGGAATTAGTCCCAAGACCCCAAGATCAAAATGTCATTGGAACAAAATGGATCTTTAGGAATAAGCTAGATGATTCGTTGTATTGTTAGAAATAAAGCTAGGTTAGTTACAAGGGTACACAAGTTGAAGGTATAGATTTTGAAGAATCTTTTGCACCAAGACTAAGCTATCAGTTACTCCCTTATGCTTGTTTTAGAAATTTTAAACTTTTTCAAATGGATGTCAAAAGTGCATTTTGAATGGATTTATTGACCAAAATGTATTTGTAGAGCAACCACCTAGATTTGAGAGCCTTGATTTTCCAAATCATGTGTATAAATTAAAGAAAGCCTTATATGGTTTAAAACAGCTCCTCGTGCTTGGTATGATAGGTTAAGTAACTTTTGATAGATCATGGATTTAGAAAGGCGAGTAGATACCACCTTATTCCTTAAGCATAGATGATGATTTGATTATGGTACAAGTGTATGTAGATGATATATTATTTGGAAGTACACATGAATCTTTATGCCATGAGTTCTCATCTTTGATGTCTAAAGAGTTTGAAATGAGTATGATGGGAGAACTTAATTTTTCTTAGGTCTTCAAGTGAAGCAACAAGAAAATGGCACATTCATCTGCTAAGTATATAAATGAATTGCTTGAGAGGTTTGACATGAAAAGATTTAAATCTAGTAAAACTCCATGAGCCCATCTATAAAATTGGATTTAGATGAATTAGGAAAATCATTGATCAAAAACTTTATAGGAGTATGATAGGTTCACGTTTATACCTTACTATAGTAGGCGATATTATGTTTGTTGTTTGTTTGTGCTCATTTTCGGGACAACAAAGAATCTCATCTTTATTAGGGATCATGTTTTGAAAGGTGATGTTAATATTAATTTTACTAGCACCAATTTACAAATTGCAGATATTTTTACAAAACTCTTACCAGAAGAACATTTTTGTACTTTAAGATGCATGCTTGGAATGTTAGATCCTAATATTTAAAATTGTATGTAGTTTGTTCTCACTTTTTGATGTTGTCAAAAGGGGGAGAAGAGTAAAATGTTGGTTAATATTAAGTCTATTTAATGCATACATTTAGGGGGCAACATTATTCATCTCATATGCATAAATTTTTTTTAATAGAATTTCTTTCAAAAACTATGATGAAAGGTCAATTTGCATTCATCAAAATCAATACAACATTAGTTTGTCATCATCAAAAGGGGAGATTGTTGGCTTAATTAGCCTCATGTTCAATTTGATTAATTTTGATGATAACAAACAAATGCTTGATGTTCTAATGAATATTTTTATGTGTTTGAGATATATCAATTGCTAATTACATATCCAATACATCTCATAAATTGTTAGAAGAAATTGCAAGAATAAAAGAATGAAAGGGATAATGTGAAGCTCATGATTTTAGGTTATATGACTATTCATATAAGTTCTTTGGCATGAATCAATTTGCTCACAACCTAACATACTATTTTAATGAGGTTAATTTATATAAATCTTTATTTAATTAACATTCAATTATATGTTTTTTCTACATAGCAATAAAATTGTCAAAGTAATAAATGATCATAACTATTAAGTATAATTATTTTATTTACTTAATATAATTAGGTATTTAATTTAATTTGATGGTTATATGATAACTAACATATTTATGATTATATATAAATTATATCATAATTTTTAAATATCACATGTCAAAATTAACAAAAATATATAAAATTTTGTATTTTAGCCAAAGTCATTGTTTAATCAAAGAATTCATATCGATTTTATCTCCATCCGGATTCCTTGGATTTTTTCCTTTAAAATAAGTGGTTACATGACCCACTTTGCATTAAAATTGAATTTATTATGATTTTTAAACATTGATTTTAATAATGGATGCATGCTACATGCTTTGAATATATTAAGAGCTACATTTGATTACTTTTGACTTTCCCATGTGAATAATAGAATTTTCTGCTAAATTTAATATTTGTTTAATATAAATTATATTTTTATTGAATATTAAATTATCACATGATATGAGGTTTGTATAATATATTTCTTTGAAATAATTTTTTAAATGACCTTCTTTCTATAAATAGCCCTCATTCTCTTCATGAAAGCATTCATTCAAAATTCAAAATCTCTCCAGCAAATCTAAGAGAAAATCTCTTAAATGTTCCTTCCAAGTGTTCTCCAAATATTGCAAGATCAAATCCTTGGTTTGGAAGCTTCAACATCTTCAACGAAGCGCCTTTTAAATTACTTGAGTTTGTTTTCTTGATCTTAATACTTCTTAGTTGTTCATGCTATTTTCACCATTTATTTCTTCTTTCTAATTTATACTTTTTGGTGGATTAGTCTTTGAACATTGGTTTTCACATCAAAGTTTCTCAATCATTTTTTTTTGGTGAAAAACTCTTGTGATAATTTCTAGGATCTATTTCAATTTTGAAAGCTTCTACAAATTTCTTTTGGTTTCTTCAAATATTTCTTCTTTGGTCTTATTTTAAAAGATCATTTATTCTTAGATCTATTTTAGAAGTATATTTTAAGAATTTTAAAATAAATTATTGTGCTGAAATTATTTTCATATTTGTTAGATCTCTCTTTTTAATTGAAAGCTTACTAACCAACTTAGATCTATCATATACTTATTTTTTTTTGTGATCATTAGCATTAATTGAAAGAATCTTTTTGGTTAAAATAAATTACTCCTTGCTGAAATTTATTTTATTATGAAAAAGAATATTGTGAATTTATTTTGAAATCATTTTGTATTATTCTACAAATTATAATAACATAAACATCCAGTAAGATCACTTTAAGATATTTATTTTTATTAAGTGAGCATTTTGCCTTATAATTTTTAAGTTATAAAGTGATCATTTATAAGTTGTGAGATCACTTTTGAATTTGATTGCTTGGTATATTTGTGAGATTTACTTTATCAAAATTTATTATTTTGTATTTTTTTGTGTTGTAAAATTTATTTTGGGGGTACTCTCTTTGTAGGAGTACATATTGTTAGGGGTTGTACTAGATTATAGAATCTTTTTGTAAACCATTTTTTTTTTAATGGATTCTAGCCGGGGTGGCTAGAGTGGGCGTAGAGGTTTGGGGTTTGAACCACGTAAAATGTGTGCCTCTTGTCTCTATTTACTTTGTATTTTTATTTTTTGCATTTAGAATTATATCTTATCATTATAAAATCAAAATCTAATTTTCTATTTAAAAATTTTTATTTAAGTTTTGAAAATTTTAATATTACCCAATTCACCCTCTTGGGTGTATAGTGTCTCACAGTTAGGTAAAACTGAATTAATATAACTTTTATGTCTCCTAAGACTCCTTAAAATAAATTTTACATATTTTGAAGATAATATATGAATTATTATCAAACTTAATATTAATTATTTAACAAATTACTTATCGGCGATAAACAGTATGTTCTAATATAAACAAACAGTAAGATCAAATATTCATGTTAGGTTAAAACTCAGAGTTTTGTTTGTTTATTAATCTAAATGACGGCATTAATCAGTTGGCTAAATTTACAGCCCTATCGATTTGTTGAGTAAAATTAATCAAAATAAGTTATATATTTAGAGTAGGATTCAAATATGTCATTTAAAATCTTTAGTTTCACTCTACATAATTATTATGCGTATTTATTGTAATGAATATATTACATAATATATATTCGTATTAAACAAATTTGTTTGACCGCCCCATCTCGAAAGGGCTAAGTGTGAGGCTCACAAATTGACCAACTGATGCGATATGTTGATCCAAAATATCTCCTATGTACCCAAAATATAACTCTAATTGATTGTGCAGTTCGAAAGACGTTTAATTAATTGTTCATTAAATCTTTATTTACTAAAAACTAATGAAGAATTTATGACAAGTGAAAAATATAATTATTGATTAAATAAATAAATTTTTTTGCGAAAAATCAAACCCATCAAAAGTCACAATTCAACTAAGATTCACGCCTCAAGAAAAAAGAAATCATGTACAATAGATTTGATTAAAATTAATCACTCACAAAAAAATAAAACCGACTAAATTTTAATTAAAAATTTTCATTAAACAAAAAAAATCCATAGCTTGCAATAGTGCCAGCAAATAGCTTATCTTAAAATTAATAAGAGGAATCAACACTCAATAATTACTTAAAAATGAATAAAAATCAGAACTTTAATAAGCATAAATTTAAATTTGATATATAAAAACATTTAAGCGAATTCCCAATAGGAATCACATATAGCCAGCCAATAGGAGCCGCAAGCTAGAAGGAACTACAAATATTAAATCGATTTTCATATTCCTTGAAAGGCTTTCTTTTTGTATTTCATATCAAACTTATTTATATTATTTAAATCATTCAACTCTTAGGAAGTCAATTATATGAATCTTTCAAGAAAAATCCTCTAAATTATTAGTCCTATTTAAAATTTCTTAAAAATATATATATATATATATATATATATATATATATATATATATATATATATATATATATATATATATATATCATTATTTTAAAATGAAGTCATATAATTACATATTAAAAAAACTATTTAAGCTTATTTAAATTATATCATTTATTATTTGTATTGATCAAACTATTGTTTATTGGTTATAATTGATAGCATGAGGCAACCTAGCTTATTATTTATTGGTTTCTTTCTCATGCACCAAGATGGTGCAATGTTTGCAAACACATCAAATTAATTTTGTTTTATTTAAATCACTGCCTATTAAATAATTATTCGCTAACCTTGATATGCTTTTCAACATAAAGAATATTCAATATAAGTGAATAAAATATTTTGATATATTTTTTGAAAAAAAAATGAAAATATAATTAAATTTAGCAACTTTAATATTTTAAATAAAAATAAATTTTTTTTATTTTTATCTTTGTATTAATAAATCTTAAGGCGGAGAAGTTTTAAAGAAAATGAAGTATTATTAAATAATTTGATTTGATGATATTCTAATATTAATGTGAAAATGCTTAAGAGAATAAAAATATTTCTTGGCTTACTAAAGCTTTTAAATATTATTTTAAAGTCTAAAATGATATTAGATAAATAAATAAATAAAATTTTTTTATTCTTATTTTTAAGAATAAGAAGATGCATAAGAGCATGCAAATTATAAAAAAAAAATAAGTTACTGTTATATTAAAATTATTGGTGAAAGTAATAGAGCATAAATTAAGATATGATACAAAAATTTCTCGAAATTAATTTGAATTTAATAAAAGTAATCTACATATAATATTAATTGATTTAAAGATAACATATAATAAAATTTCAAGAAAAATACTTTGGAGAGTTCTACAAAATAAAGTTTAATATTGCATATATTCAAGTCATTAATAACATGTACACTAGAGCTATTATTTGTGTTCAAATGCAAAGAGATTTGACCAAATATTTTTTTATTTCAATTAAATTACATCAAAGATCAACTTTAAACCATGTCTTTTTGGCTTAAGTTATAGATATTCTTACTAAACATTTACAAGTGGATATAACTTAATGTATGATTTTTGCTAATAATATTCTTCCTATTGATAACACTACAGAGGAAGTTCAAGAAAAACTTAATTTAAAAAAAATATATTCAACTTTAGAGTCTAAAGGCTTTTATTTGAGTAAATCTAAAGCCAAATACATGTAATATAAGTTTAATAATAATAGATTTAATGATAGGGTTATAAGAATAAATGATCCAGTTATTAAAAAGAGTGAATATTTTAGATATCTAAGATCTATTGTTCAAAGTGGTGGTTAAATAGATAAGGATACTAAAATTCAAATAAGATGATTGAAATGGAGGAATACATCAAATCTATTATGTGATTAAAAAATATCACTTAGACTTTGAGAAAATTTTTTTATAAAATAGAGGTAAGACCTACAATGCATTATTGCCCAAAATATTGGATAGTAAAAGAGAAGCATATAATTAAATGTTACTAAGATGAGAATACTCGAGTAGATGTGCAATTTTACACTTAGAGATAAAACATGAAATAAATATATATATATGAAAAAGTTAGAATAGCTCCAATGATAGATAAGATAAGAGAGTTACTTTAAATGATTTGCTCACATAAAATATCAAATGCTAGATGAATAAGAGAGTAAATATATTAAATTTCATATGTATTAAAAAGGATATAAGTAAACCTAAAGTGGCTTGATTGAGAAGTAAAAAATGATCTTATTTCATTAGAATTGATTAAAAAAAATTCAGGCAACCCACCCCCACAATAGGATAAAGACTTATTGTAATTTTTGATGCAATAAAAAAAACTAAAGAATTTACTCTATGAATTAAAAGAAAATTTTATATACATACCACAAAATTCTTATACATTTACGTATCTAACATTTAAAATTACATATTTACTAATTTAACATTTTAATATGCTTAAAAATATATATTACATTTGTAAAAATGAGTGATGATATTTTTAATATAATATTAAAGATTAGAATTATATATATATATACTAAAATTTGAGTATTAAATATGTAAATACATAAGAATTGTGTGATATGTAGGCAAATTCTCCAAAAATTTATGAATTGATTAAAAAATTTTTAATGAGAAATAGAAACCATCTAAAACATTTACATAATCACAATAAAAAAAAAAAAATCAATTTTAACAAATTTAATTAAAATCAATCACTCAAAACAAAAGATGACTTCTAAAAAAAGAAAACCAATTCACCAAATTAAAAAAAACAATCCAAGCTTTATATCAATATAAAAAATATAACTTTCCCAAAGCTTAATACTCTCTTAAATCATGCTTTAAAAAACCCTAAATCCAAAAAGAGACTCAAAATTAAACAAAACCAAGAATTTCATTCACCAATAACCTCCTCTAAATACCTCAAGTTTTGACATTTATAAGCATATATTTCTTAGTTGATAGCCTCTGGATTTCCTTCGTCACATGAAAAATATAAATCACATCTACAGGGATGACGGAAAAAGAGGACAATTCAAGAAACAATAAGGCTACAGGACCTATATACTGATCCAAAGCTACCAGAAAATAGGAAGGACTTAATATCTCGTGCCCATTCCAATGAAGATGGAGCTACATAGAGCTGATATGTTAAGATGCTGAAAAACCAGACTAAGCTATAAAGCTATGGCGATCATATTACCAAATTTTTCCATAGATAAATTACAAGGGTCAATAATAAACTAAGAAACAATTATGATATATTAAACAATGTCTTGGTTCAGTTTTTCCTTCGTCCTGTACGGTTAGACTGCCTGCACATCTCTGCAAGGGAAGAAATAAATCATTTAATTATAGCTTTAAACCAGATGAGCGGCTAAACTGAAACAAGGTGAATAGAATTAAGTGTTTAAATCATGCCCGAGTAGAAGCATAACTGTTGCAGAAAGAACAACAAAAAATTGCTCAATATATTAGAAGGTGGGACGTTAACTGATATTTTCAAGCTCTGAATGAAGATGGTACATCAAGCAACTAAAAGAAGACATCCTAAACCGAAAAGATTATTCAGTAAGAACAGTTTTTAATTATAATAGACTGTTATATTACAGTTCCTCGTCTATTTTCTGAAGTAAATCATTTGTGATGCACAAAAAAGGAAATTTTACTTGAATACAGAAAAGTATATATTTAGCAATGGTATCTATCAAGAATCGAGAGAACGTTGAGCATCATGTGAATGGTTGCTGTTGCGCGCATGAAGAAATTCCTATGAATCAAGCGTTCAATAGATTTGAGCTTGTTTTACCGTTGGGATTTTGGGAACACATAATAAAATGGGAAATTCTTTTAGCGGAAAAATCAAGATGGGGACAAATTGAAGGACCTGGCTTTGATGATAAACTTCATCATGAGTCAATTCAACGTACAAAAGCTTGTCCCTGTCAAATCAGACTGAGGGGCAGCAATAAAATGATGCCTTAAAGGTGAGTCACTAATTTCAATATTTAAAAATTTTGCCACCACACTTAATATGATAGCCCCTGACAAAGGATAGTTGGTATGCTACCTCCATTGCCCAAAAGGTCATCAAAATAGACTTCAATCCAATCCAGATGAGGCTAATTCGTAATAATTCAATTGATTAATGCGCTCATGGACTTTGCTCGGCCTTAATCCGAAGATCAATCAAATCAATTTGGGGGATATGGTCCAATCAAATAAACTTGAATCGGGCTACAATCCAGCTTTTTTTGAAAAGCTTCGAGATTCATACTCCGTGTCAAAGTTTGTGCTTCGTCGTACCGGGATTATAAGATCCTTTATAGTATACAAAGATACGAATGTGTTAGATCCTTTTGATGCATGTATTATTCATTTCTGTTAAAAACAGCAAGGTTTCTAAGGATGAACTTGTTGCATGTTCAAATGCGACAATAGCCACTTTGAAAAACTTCCAAGTACACCAAAATAAAAAAGAATTTGCACAACCAAAGAGAACTAATCATGCAAAATATATAAACAAGTAGCAATTAATTCACGGATATA
The DNA here is from genome assembly GCA_021442155.1 of Cymbidium sinense. Lineage (NCBI taxonomy): Eukaryota > Viridiplantae > Streptophyta > Magnoliopsida > Asparagales > Orchidaceae > Cymbidium > Cymbidium sinense. Next base: position 57,107,333 of record CM038216.1, read on the forward strand.
AAATGATCGAAAACAAATAAATACATAAAGAAAGCTAATATCATCTAACCAGTTAATATCATCTTTGTTAGGATTGCTTGAAAAAGTGGTGTGCCAACATCTTGGAGACACCTGAAGCAGAAATGCTTTCACACGCAAAGAGTCGCTGAAGCTTTGTGTCGCACAGTACCATGCTATTTATGTGGTCCTGAATGAGTTTCAGCAAACATAACTGTTACTAGAGGCGAGAAATTGTTCAGAACAACATAACTGATAGTTCTAGATACTTCCTTGCTTTTGTATGCTCGTTGTGGCATATCACAATAGCCATTTACAGGCAAAAAATACATAATAAAGGAATATAACTACATGCTCAACCTTTTTAGCAATATGACAGCGACCATTAGCTACTTCGGGGAAGATAAAATGGGGAAGGATAGAAAGTTCGGAGCTAAGTTTATTGCCCATGAAAGATAAAATAGCAGAGAGGTTTTAACAGAGAATCTAGCATATCTACAATGCATATTAATTTTATTCAAAAGGCAAGCTTCACCCTTTGAAGCAGGACAATTACAGCGACAAATACTCAGAGATGACTTCTGAAGATAATTTCATGCTGTTTCGATTCATTGCATTAGCTTAGGCAAGAAAATAATCACGGAAGTTCACAGACGTTCATCAATATGATTTGATTAGTTGCAGAGACTGAAAGGGCTGCGGGTAGCTAGAAGACTCGTAGGCATGAAATGTATTCCAAATAAATCAATGAGCTTAGAACACCGTACGAAAACATAAAAAAGCACATCATAGAATAAAAATATCAACTCAAGAAGCATGTGGAAACAGTAACAAATGTGAACAATCCGAAGTCAAGATCTGGCTGTTAGTTTATCGTGTAAGTTACATGAATTACTAATTGAAATACTGCTTTAAGAGGTTTACTCCTAAACAAAATAGTACAGAGAAATAGCATGCTAACCTCTAGGTGGTTAGCTTCTATGTAATCCCAAACACGCCTCAATGCCTCAGACTGAAGTATCTCCCTTTCACCTGTTCCAAGAAATTCAGCTAGCCCATCAGAAATAGCCACAGGATATTGTCCGGTCTGAGCTTCGGGTACAACAACCATTTCCCTGTCACTTTTTTTTAGCCTTTTAGTATCTGGACCTGGTTCCTCTGTGAAAAACCAAGAGTCAGCGTGTGATTATAAATAAAATGAATTGGTTTACTTCAAAAAATTGAGAGCTACTAACTTGTATGTTCGAGTGGAATAATATGTTTGGCCAATAGCTTATTCATCTTGAACATGTCGGTAGAATCTGTTTCAAAAACTAGACGTAATTCATCATTGCATATGATCTTCCTCTTATTATTAGGATCTTGCAGATTATTTCTTCGGATGTAAGCCCACAATTGCTTCACAATCTGAGATGAAATATAACAATATAATTAAATTTTTGGTTTGTCCAGGATAAAAGAGCATGCATTGCAATGGAATCCATGCATTAAAGCTTAAAAATAAAATTCTCGGTTAGCCAATGAAGAACCTCTGTCCTTGCCATGGTTGGTTCACCAACAATGGTCTGCAGCTCGGGTGAAACTCCACAAACTTTATTCAAACCGCCTGGGCCGCCTCGTCTTTTAGGCGCAGCAGGGGCACTGTAACAAAACCATGAAGGCATGAACAGGTTAAGCATTAGAAAGAAAAGCACTCATTAACCTAAACAAGCAAAATTTACAAAAGGACTGTGAGCTCTAAAAATTTGTGTCTTATTTCTCGATGAAAAAAAATCAGAATTTATCAGACAAATTTTCAGAAGGCAAATGAAATAGTATATAAGATACTACTCAGAGAGTTCGCCTTAAACAAAAGGACTTAAGAAATTTCAAGTTTCCTATAAGTACAAGCACCTATAGTTAATTACACTTCTCAATGCTAAAAAGAAACTTTTGATTAAGGCTAGTTATTAGATCGCTAATTGCTTAACGTATAGTACCAGTAAATGGAATTTTAAGTTTAGATTTATGAGATTCAGATGATTGGGAGAATGGTGACGCACCCAATCAAAATCTCATGGTTTCGTCGTCTCGGGATGTCTAGGTCTCTAGTCTACTTAGTCAGAGGAGATAGTCGACTCAACTTGACCAAAAGATCCTTATCAATAATTATGGATTGTATCGTTCAAAAAGATCTTATAAACTTGAGTGGTGTTTATTTAATGAGATAACTTTAAATCTACCTTACCTAACACAGAAATTCTATCACATCAAGTGCATTTTATGATTCATATCTCAAGAGACAAAACCATTGGGGAATATACAAGCTACAATCGTGACTGTAATATAGTGGGATCATTGAGGAGCCAAACCTTGAAGAACTCTTTGTCTTCTCATATGTTACATTGTGCATGAGCCACATCTTTCTTAGTATGAGATTAATTGAACGTGAATATAGAAATACACTTGACTTGACATTGATTCATTTATGAGCTAAAATTTGTTTAATTTATCACCTCTAACAAACAATTGCGTATGGTGGATTTAGTAGATTTTTGTTTTAAGTTATTTGATGTTGGATTTCATTTAAATATTTGGAGCTTAATAACTTATCAAATTTTGCATTTAGATTAATACTAATTTAGGCTAATTTGATCTGGAATCGCAAACACATTTTAATGATAGTATCCCCTTCAATTGAAATCTTCATTCAACACTATCATCATCAAAATATACACCTTGTCAACTCTGCTTATGTGCTTGCAAAGGATTGTGTCTATAGACACAAAATTATGTTCACAACTTGATTTAGAGTTCAACTTTTGAAATTGAATCTTCTTCATTCATATCATTGGTGGTCGTATGCAAATATAAAATCAAATCTTTTTCCTAGTAATTGAGTATTTGACTTGTAATTAATCTTGTCAACTCCTGTCCTTATAAAGAAGAGAATCTGATTGATTAGGTGAGACTTACGACTTCGCCACATAAGCGAAGTAGCCCGTTAATAATGTGCACATGCATCAGTCTCAAGGAATTAAATTTATAAAATAAATGTCTCTTTCAAAATAATTATCATTTTGTAAAATGTTTGCATGGTCTTCAAGGCAAAATAGGCTTTAAATCTATTTGATTTTAACCCATGCAGCATCCTCGGACATTACCTCCAGACTTTTAGCATAATGTGAGACTCATGCAGGTGTTTAGTATAATTAATCTTTGTGTAATTTTGATGGATTTACTTGCTTCACAAGATATTTGAAAATAAGCTTTGAGATATTTCTCGTAAAATATACAAATCATTTAAGAGCGTTTCGTGATGCTCGAGGTATTAGATTTGAGTTGATGGTACTTTATAATGCATGCATATAATCTATCTTGTTGTGTGCATGCATATGAAGGCATAAATTTTAGGCTTACGATTACCTAGTGATGTATGCATAATTAATATTTGAAAGGTTTGATTAATTACACACAACTCGATGCAACGACTTTAAAAACCAATTTATCTCAAGATATGTGCATAATTTGCATTTTTAAAGTATTTGCATGTATCTCAATGTGATAGTTGTAGATGTGTAATTGCCTTGACAATCGTGTACATCTATGTGCATTTAATTTGGGATCATCTCATAATGAAATAAGAGATTCACATTGGTCACACATTTGCTCAAATCTGAAAGCATTCAAATGGGACAAGAAGTGTACTTCATAATATAAATAAGAGTCATTCAACTTTCATCATCTTCTTGAATGACTTTTTGAAATAATATCAATTTTTATGAATGGTCATATAATAGGCCATTTGTTGTCATAGATCATCATTAAATGTTATTGTTTAATTAAACTCATTTTTCCTTTCATTAATGAGCTTTCATATTCTTGTCATGTCCTATATAAGCTCTTAAACCCTCTTCAACTCATTTGAAGTGAATCGTAGTATAGTCCAATGTTTGTCTAAAGGTATTTCTTATGCTTAATGATAAATTATAGAGTTCACATGCTAAGTATTATTTGATTCAATGCTATCTTTGATAGGTGTAATTTCAATTAATTCAATATGAGATATGATGATCTGGATTTCATTGAGAGACTATAATCATATTCACCAGCAAGCAATTAAATCCCTTGTTATGCAATTATGAGTTCATCTTTATTTTCATTATACGAGTTTGTATTTTATGTTTAGTTCGATTATCAATTCAATTGCCCACTTAAGTTACAAGTATTCTCATAATCTATCTTATTTGCATTTGTTGTAAATTTATATTTCGGTGGAATTTCGACAACCTCCCAACGTCATCCCCGCATAGGAATTGCCTCGAGAGTATCAAGACCTTCCCTTCACGCTTATGAAAAGTGTGCATAGAAGATGTCTTGCAACACCATGACCAAAAAAATCTTCATGCCTACTATGCTTATGGGAAGTGTCGCATATGTTACACTTTAAAATACAATGTTATTTTAATTTAAAATTTGACAACCTCCTAACGTCATCCCTTATAAGGAGTTGCATCGAGAGTCTAAGGCCTTCCTGCCATGCTTATAGGAAGCGTGCATGATAGGTTATCTCTCAATCCCACAGCCAAGAGGTCATCATACCTATTGCGCTTATAAGAAGCATCGTATAGGCCTTCAACACCTACATAAGAAAATGCATCAAAATTTCCTCCCTGTGCTGAAACAACACAAACGAGTACTTAAACCGAGCAAATTTTCCTGCTATGTTGAGGCAACACGAGCATGTATTTAAAGTTATAGTATTTCTCACAATTTTGCCTTTACATATACAACAAGGCAAGATAATTGAGACAAATAAAATTGCTCTACCACACCATGATTCATATCACTCATTATTTGCCTCTTGAATCTATCAAACAACAAATGATAATAAAAATTTTTCTAATAGAACTAAACACATTTTCACCATCTTCACACCAAACATCAAAACATTATTACTTTCCCAAATTCAACAAATGAAAGAACAATTTGATAGTAAAATATAAGCAAATTTTCAGTCTTCCATAGTGTTGCGAAAACCGGATCGGATCGGTCGGACCTGTTCAACCATGAACCGGCCAAAAGGCCGCACCTGGAATAATCGAATTCGCATTGAACTGCCATAAACTGGAGAGAACCAGCTCGGTTCAATAAATTCTCCCTTAATCACCATTTTATATTATTTAATCAAATAATTAAAATATTTCATAAAATTTATATTAAGTTTTAATAATAATTTTTAATTGCTTAAATTTACGTATTTTTATAATCATTTTACAAATTCTAAAAATCTTATTTTATTAACATGAATGTAACTAAATTAATTTATAATACAACTACCATGCAACCACTCAAATAGTTTACAATGTTACACTTTAGAGCTTTTTTTTAAATATAAAGAGTGCAACATTTATTCCACCTTATGATGTGGGACTAAAAAGTAAGGCTAAAGAGAGCAACTATATTTTAATTTTGAGAATAATAAAGGATATTGAGATATAATAATATAAGAATAAGATTTAAATTTTTAACTCTATATTCTTATTACAAATTATATTTTATAATATACAAAAATTATTTTAAAAAATATATATATATATTTTTATAACAATATTTTTAAAATATTTTATATTTAAAATTTTCTATTTTTATTACAATATATATATATATATATATATATATATATATATATATATATATATATATATATATTTATGTTAGGTATATTTTATAAAGTTTTTAAAATAAAATTTACATTTTAAATTATATATTTTTAATACAAACTATAATTTTTTATAAACTATATTTTATACTTATATTTTTAGATATATTTAATATAGTCATCTAAATTTAGAACACACAAATAATTAAATCTTAATGAGTTTTATATCAATCTTTAAATTTATAATTACTAGAAATATTATTTATGTATTTTTATTTATTTTTATTATATATTTATCATATATTTAAATTATTGTATCATTTAATTAGATCAATATTTAATCATTTTAATATTTATTATATCATTCGGTTCAACTCCGGTCAAACTATCGAACCTTAAATAATTCCTTATTTCAATTTTTTATCTAGTCCAGTTTTCACAACCTTGGTCTTCCATAGCAAAAAGATAGCAACATTAAATCCCACAGAAATTGAAATCTAATTACCCCATACTACTTCAAAGAGGGCTATTGTTGGTAGAGTTTGAAAGCGAAGTGAGAGTGTTTGATTGGGTTAGAGGTAGTAAGATAAAGGGCTAGATTGGGAATGTTATAGTTTTGGTTTGGGTTGGGTTGTAGATGGGATGATCGGCTAAGGAGGGGAGGCTTTGTATCGGCTGAGAGGTGAGGCAAGGGGTGTGGAGCTTGGCCTAGAGATGGGCTACAATTGTTGGGTTATGCAACCCGAGAGTGAGGTGGAGAGCAGGAGATAGGAAACGTGAGATTGTGGGAGTGAGTTCAGTTAAGGTAAAGGAGAACCGAACAATAAGCCAAGGTTAAATACGAGGTAGACTGCAAGCACCGTTTATGTAAGTCGGAAAAATGACAGGTTGGATCAAACTATAGTGAGATGAGGAATTGTGGTTTGCGAAGCAAGATCAGGGAAGAAGATTCAGCAATGGTTGTTGGCTTGAGAAGTGCAAGCAATAAGTGATACTTGGATTTGGAGCTTTGTTTGGAACGTGAAAGTGAGGAGGCGGAAGAGGAACTTGTGAGGACTGAGAGAGATGGCCATGACGATGTTGGGTTGATGTGTGCGAGAGAGGATGTTCGATGACTTGCTCGAGCAGGTGTGAAGGTTGATTTGAGTATTCGATTGAGAAGAATCAAGGAGGATGAGGGATCGACAAGGAGACGGGATGGCTCAATCGTGCATCGAGTAGGGAACCAAAGAGGACTCAAGAATAGGTATGTGGAGTTGAATAAGGGCTTAGGGGTTAAGGATGTGGTTATGCCTTAGGGTTAGGTGTTAAAGAGGATATATATAGACTTCTCTTTTTTTAATTTAATTGGTTGAATAAAATTTAATTCCAACTTTTGTAGCCTTATCATTGCATAGACAATATAGGTGTCTATTTTAGGTTATTCCAATGTTTCGAACATAACAACATAGTCCTTTTGTGATCAGAGCTCGTTTGGTTGATTATTCAATTTGGTGATTTAGCTCAAAGCTGCATTATTATCCACCACCGACACTCATGGAACCGCCTAAATTGAGTGCGAACAGACTCATTATATAAGATTCGACGTTTCGGCAACAACGGTGCAGTCAATTTCACGAACGTGTCATTTAGATGATGACGCAACCTTCCAACTTGGATATGAGCGTAAGAGCATCGACGGCTCATCTTCTCCATCGATCGACAGTCAAATCATACAAAATATATATTTCGATCAATTTCGACGTTCTGAATGCATCAATGAAGTCCGTTCGTCGATCAGAAGTCATTTCGACAAGTCTCGATGTCGATCGAGGTATTTTGACTTCAATTTGCGCGACATTGCATCCATAGTCCGTCAAATTCATTTTGTGAGCTTAATTCGACTTATGAAATATATGTGGAGGTCAATAAGGACATGCTCTCACATGAAATCACAATTTCTTGATTACAGCTGTGCTTTCAATCTTTGCCTTCTTGAGTGAATAATAGAATGTTTTTGACACATGAAAAGGGGAATAAAAAAAGGCCTTATAGAACTCTCCTTAGAAGTACAAAAATCCAATTATGTAAATGTACTTTCCCCCTATTTTATCCATTTGAAATCAGAACAGCAAAATCAAGCAAACCGCAAGCCAGATAATCAGGGAAATTCAACTCCCATTCCTACCTCCCCACTTAACATCTTTCCTCTCATAGAGTGGGAGAGCTAAAGAGAAGAAACAGAGTGACAAGGAATCCAAACTAATCATACAATTTTATTTTGCTCAACATTACTAAAAATACAAACTATTCCATGCCTCTCCCAACAAAAATATATGATTAATATTGCAAAATAAGATGATGAATACAAGGATATAAAGAAGAGATGGATGGTTGCAAATCTAATGGAGAAAATGGAATAGATAGTAATGAAGATCAGATAACACTTAAATTATGCATGCTATAAGTTTAGTATGAATGTGCCTTCTAAGTATTTTTTTCAGAGAATTGACTTAGTAAAATTTTAGGAACTTGGAATGCAGCAAAACTTAAACAATATATATTTCCCAACATAATTAAATTGATGAATATCATATAAGAATCTTCAAAATTCTTACTCAAAATTAAAATAGATATATTAAATGAAATATCTATGTGACATGTAGCACTTCAAATGTTAGATGGCCATATCACTTAGAAGGTTTATAGTGTTTTTTACAACACTAATGTATAGTTCTCCACCACCAAATACTGACGGGAATTGGCGAGAGAGAGAGAATTGACATGATATGTAAATATTTTTTCATACAATTCAAGAATACAACATATGAACTTCAACTTCAAATTTTAGCACTGCATTGCTTCTAAAAACATATCATTTTTAAAAATCCGCTTGTCATCAACATACACAAATATGCATTAACAAACAACAATCAAAACTTAGTTTAACTGTTGATCAATAGTTCATAATGTCAATCTAAAATATATTCAAAATTATTAGACGGAGGCACTGCAAGATTTGGAGAATTAAACATTAGTTTTCCTTGCAAAAATATTGCTAGCATTTATGAAACATGGATGCTCACAAGGATGATACATTTTGATACTCTCCAATGATGATTCATTTCATAGCCCAAAACTCACAGCCAATTTCTTTATCATGTTATACTCATTTCATTTGACATAACAAATTAAGCTAGTGGGGTGGTGCTTCATAAGTACTTTTAAACATGGATAGAGATGGAGTTGAGTGTGAAAAATAATTTAAAGTTAGCGGTTCTTACCAACCTTTCATCCTTTTATTTTTTTAGCAAAATAAGCCCATAACGACTACTCTTTCCTTTCATAAAAAAGTATTAGGTAAGCCCTCCATTGTCGTTTATAAGTTCTCTAATGCCTCTAAACAAGTGAATCAAAACATTTATAACATAATATCTGCATAAAGCACAACAACAACAACTCACATACTTAAATATACTTGTCATTTAGTTAGTTAATGCATAACTTTACTAAACTTGTGCTTGCATCCATGAAAAGACATATTTCTTCATAGGTGTTCTCAATACTTAACTTTCCAGACTACATTACAATTTTAGAAACTACTAATCATCATTAAGCTTCGTAAATTCTCCACTCCAATCTGGCAATAAATTTCTGGCCAAAAAACATGTCATGATTCAACAAATAAAGCAATGTAGTTTACCACATAAAAGCACAGGAAATGCACCTAAAAAGAACAATTGAAGCATCAATGTTACTTTGTGATTCTCACTTTTATTTGATACTATTTCATTCATACCAAATTAAGACATATTTTAATGAAAATTGTTCTATATCCTTTCCCTAAAACCATGTTCTACAATTTCAAACACCAAATTGAAAACAACTCCCTCGAGCAGACAATATTTGAAAATATAAAGCCAAAAACTTGCGGACAGGTCACGGCACATCTCATTCCTACCATCTATACAATACGAGAAACAACTAATAAAATCAGTTTCAGACACTTAACAAATGAACGGCTTCCTAAACAAAAACAAATCCCTCATTATCTCATCAAACTATAACTTAGATACCAAATTTGAAATTATTATCCATATATATGATATCAAGCCAAGGAGCTAATATTTTATTTTAACGTAACAACAAACAGTTTTTCATCTCCATGAATTTCCAATTCTCCAGGTTACTTTTTCAGATACACTAAACATATCGTACAGCCAAAAAATATTTTAAAATGATTAAAAGAAAAATGTAATAAATATAAAAGGTAATCAGACCCCCAAAACCTCAATTTTTTTAAGAAATCCATCCATAAATAACAACGAAAGACGCTGGTTTACAGGTCAAACAAGTCACGACATCTCAATTCCACAAGTAGACTCCCCTTCCACATAGGCAAACCAAGTCTTCATACAAGAAAACAGGAACATCAATAATTACCCGAACAAAAAACCTACAAATCCGTCATTTATTTATTTATTTCAATCCCAAATCCTCTTGATGTAATGGCCCAATACTCCAATCTCAAATCCTTCTTGCTTGAAAACTAGTTATAACATTCCGAAACGAGTCCCACAAACCAAAGAACGCCTATCAACGTCTAAAAAAAAAGGAAAAAAAACCCTAATTTGATTCCCTCGAATAAAGGTCATTAAAGGAATAAAGGTGAAACCTTTCTTTAGGAAGAGTGACAGGTGCTAGCACAGGAGCAGACTCAGGCGCCGCCGTCGTCGCCGGCTGATACTGGTGGTGGCTGATATGCTCCTGGTGTGTCGAAGCTACCCGCGCCGTGGGAGCGGTGAAGCGGAAGGAAGGAACATTTGGCTGCCCTGGAAGGTGGTCGAACAGAGAAGACGAAGCAGGAATCTGAGTGAAATGACTGCTATCGGCCGTATCTACGGCCGCGGAAGTTGGAAGCTGAGGAAAATGGGGGCCGAGGAGAATACAGATCTGTTCGTTGATGAAGGAGGCTTTGCTGGAGAGATCCATGCCTAGCTTGGCTTCGAGTAGATGGATAAAGTCATCAAGGGAAGCGACAGCGGCGGCACCCCTCTCACGGACAAGAGACTCTACGCAGTTGGCAAGCACCTGGTCAGGAACCATGGTCGCCAGAGCACATTTAACTACCAGCCTGGGCTAGAAGATCTAGGAAGACGAAGGAGGCAAAAAGAGGGAAAGGGGGGAAATTAAATTGACCTCCTTCCCCGCCCTCCGGCTCTTCGCAGTCTCTCTCCTTCTCTCTCTCTCTCTCTCTCTCTCTCTCTCTCGCAGGCTCCCTCCTCTTCCCTATAAAATAGGAAATTAATAAAACGAAAATACACCCATTAGACACGAGAAATATCATAAGCCGCTGTACACCGTACTATGCAAAGGGAGAATATATATCACTTTGCATATTATATATATATATATATATATATATATATATTGAGATCAAAGTATTCTTACTGCAGATTAATCAATTATTTTTTTAAAATTATATTCAATTAGAAATACATATACTCATCATTTTTAACTTCACACCATACACATTATTATATTTATTCCTTTTCAATTATTCGTGCACTTGGCTAATAACATATAGTGGTTAGAAAATATGGGCGATGGAGTTTAAATAAACATCAACGCTTAATGTGTAAGTATTTTTTATATTTAAATGTTATCCGCGTATATTTTAAATGATTTATTTTCGTAATTTTTAAGAAAGCTTACATGCATATCATATATTTTTATTTATTTACATATCTAATAATTAGAGTTTGTTATTTTTCATATTTAACACTTTTCTGCATAAAAAGTATATATCACTTTAAAAAATATTAATGATTATAAAATATTTTTGATATGATATTAAAAATTTAAGTGTTATTTATAAATATTTAAATTTAGGTGTTAGATATTATGGGCTCTGAAAATTCATCAGGGACCTCTCAATTAAGAGAGTACGATTTAAATATCAATTAAATTTTCATAAGATAGATGAAACAGTAGATACGTCACTACCTAAAGATTTTACCCTCATTTTGTGAGGATTTTAGATCTAGCAGTTTTATGCGCAAAGATTATACACTACCCTCCCAATACCGGTAACACTTTTGACAAGACTACTAGATCGTTGAATGACAAGATATAATAATATGAATTTTGAAATTTAGATTTATGAAATTCACTATCCTTTAACTTGAAGTGGCGATACCAGGGAGGATTCCGGATTTTTCTGGATTTTGGGGCATATGATGTTTCGAGTTTTTTTTTTGTCTTGAATTCAGTTAATTTATAACACAAATTTTTATATATAAAAAAATAATACAAATGAATTTCAATTCAAAGAAAAATAATTTTAGTTTAATTCATACAATATTGATAGTTTTAATTTATTAAATTATATAATTGATCAGATCAAAATTTATTGTTGACTTTAAATTAATTTACTTACACATAATATATATATATATATATATATATATATATATATATATATATATATATATATATATATATATATATATATATATATATATATATATATATATATATATATATCTTTTCGCAGGTTCCATCATTCCTCATGCACTTCAAATTTCATGTCACAAACTTGTATGTAGGTAATTGTGTATTTCGTTAAGAAAATATGGGCTTATTTTCTAAGCATTTGTGGTGTACCGAACTCATTAGAGTGATCCATTTTGAGAATGAACATCATTTAGGCAATGTCAATCATTGTCGAAGTGTGTTTGGCTCGATTTGAGCAGTACTTTGTTTGTAGCTCTTTATCATTGTTGCATGCAGCCAAATCCATTACATGAAACTTCATTTGCTAGATTCTATAGCTACGAACGCATTGGTGTAGTCCATTTTGTGAACCAGCATTGTTTGGTTAGCCTCGATAATGATTAAGATGATCAAAGTAATTTATCTTCAATTTGTGCAAATCGATTTCATTAATTGTTGATATCATTACACTTGGTTTAGTTCAAGTACTGGAATAGATATGTAGGTCTAACATATATGTAAATTGATAAGAATTATGTAGTATGTATGTAAATCCCTTTAATTTTTATTTATTTTACTCAAGATTTTTTTTGTGGAGATTAGTTTTTAGGATTATTTTGTTGAACATATAATAGTAGAATAACATAAATGGATGAATCAAATCCAAGAAAGGGTTGGCCAGGTTCAAAACAGTTAATATTAACATCACTTTATTGAAATTGAGCTGAAACCTTGTTAGAATATGATTTGAATAAAATTCAAAACTTTTTTATCCAAAATTGGACCTTATTCAAATATGTTGAATTTGGTTATAATATGATTCAAATCTAGTACAAATATGATTTCAACATTATTTGAGTGTGTTCAACCTTGAATAAAACAAGGTTTGCACTTAATTCAATCTATATTCGTTTCATTTTTTTTTTCCATTGTTTAAGTTTGATTCAAATCTAATTCAAACATTCAATTTGTGATTAAATAAGATTTTGAGCATGCTTGGAGGAGATTCTACCTTGATTTGTGTTTGCATTAAAAATAATTCTTTTTTAAAAAGGTGAATCAAATATCAATATTATTATAATGTATGCTAGATAATGAAAAAGATATACTTAAGTTGGTTGAATGTTAATTAAAAAATAAATTAAAAGATTGATTGTTATAAGAAGTTTTATCTTTAAAGATCCTATAGAAATTAATAGAAACTAAATTTTCTTGAAGTTAGTGGTAGTATACTATTTTGATATATCACAACTTATGCATTAATTCCTCCAACACAAATAATTATAAAATATGATATCTTAGCCTTCTATAATGAGACCTATATCAAGCCATTTATCTATTTGTGTGTTAATTATGATAAGAAAATTCAACAATAGTTTATAGTACTGTCTAATTATATACTCTTGAATGAAAAAAGATGTATTGATAATAAATGACCATAATATGAGACTAGTTAGTCTAACACCTATTAATGATGCAGAGTATGTTAATTTTAGAATAGATGAATATGATGATGAGGGCTTTATGAATATTTCTTTACTAAAACATTCATTAAACATTACCATGCCCTTATGTGATTTAGTTGAATGTAGTAAATAAGGAAAGTGTTTTGGTTCTTCATGTGCCTAGGGACAAAAGTAAAACCTATTGATACATAAATAAATGGATAATTTAAAACTTAGAAATGTTAGAACCTTTAAAAAATACCTTAAGATCAATAGATATTGATATAATGAATTCATGATTAAAACTTTCTTTAATACATAGAAAAGTTAGGGGGATTGTTTAGAGCAAAAATCACTTTAAAAAGTTACATTCTATTGGAATGAAGAATAATTAAAATCAAGAATTTAGGAAAAGGCATTTAATGCATATATATAATACTTCTAAAAACACTTCATGAAAGTCCTAAGCAAAAATTTATATGATATGCATGGTTGTAAATTAGAATATACTTTCTCTCTGTATGTTTGAGCCAAGTACTATAAGGACTATTGCTATTGGACATATAATTAAGGACAAACTTATTAGATCATACCATTATTGAAAGCTATAAATAATAATATCAAATATTAAAAGAGATTATAGTATTGATTTCTCTATAAGAAAGTTTGGTTGTAATATGAGTAAGTTATTATATAAAAAGGACCTTTAAACATCATTTTAGAAATTACTATATCTTTTAATATTAAATAATAGAAATTTATATGCAATATTTGATCATCAACTTGATACTTCATGACACTTCAAGTCTATATAATTCTCTTTTGATATTTGTATTTGAGGCTTCAAAGATGATAATATCCATCACATTTTTTACAATGCTTGTCAAGGCTCACATGGTGTCTATACTCATTAAATTAGGATGAATGCCTTGAGAAAATCTAGAAGTGACCACTATCATGAAAATATTTCTTAACATCCAAAGCATATAAGACAATTGGAGGTGTCAATTTTATTGTATCTTAATAAAATTAGGAGAAAGGATATATTCATCAATTCATCATTGATTATTTTAAAAAAAGAAAGAAGTTTGTTTTGAGATGTGGGCACATACTTTCTATCTTGAAAATTAGCGTAATTTAATGATAATTGATATTTCAAAGACATTTAATAATATTATTAGAAGTACACATTCTTATCTAATAATCACTTTGATAGGTTTCTTTAAGATATACACAATGAAAATGACTTCTTAATAGATGTACCATTATAATAAATGTAAATTTTACTTTAGTAGAGGAGATTAAAGAAACATTTAATAAGCTTTTAACTAAGACTTGAGTGTTAATTATGTATCTTATTAGCTAATCTAAATGGCAGGCCCTTAATGCTGATCTTAATGATAATGTTTATTTGAATATAAAAGATTTGATATAATAAATCTATTTTGTGAATATACATTAACTATGTGAAATATGATTATGTTTGTATACTATGAAATGAAAATATTTCGTAGGCTCTAGAAAAAAAATATCATGTTGACCCTCTCCCTCTTTATAAGGGGAAAAAGATGGTGCAAATAAAATTACTTCCTTGTTTGTAATTGAATTTTGTAAATCCTAATAGTATATTTTTAGTTGTAACAATAATAATATTTCATAGTAGTCATTGTAACATGTTATTCAATATGCTTTGTATATATAAAATCGTATAGATATGCTTTTGAATGTTATATATTTAACAATTATATAAAATTATTATTGATTTTAATTTTTTATATCTATACTCTTTTTTTTATTATTACATTGCACATTTATTTCGATATTGTAGTCAAGTTAGTGAAAGAATATCATATATAAGCAAATGAGGTTAGCAATAAGTAGATCATGTTTTACAAAATAAACCAACCACAAGTACCTCAAGCTAATATTTGATGATTTTAGGGCTTCCCTCTTAAACAAGAGTTTGATCATAATTTAAAACATTGAACTAAAATTGAGGTTTCCTAATATATGCTAGTTGTAAATAAGCTTGCTTAAAGAAATTTCATTGGCAAGAAAGGGCTATTTGTACTTTCATCAAGATGCATTGATTTACATGCATTGTTTAATAAATTTATTCATGTTTATTATGCAGCTTGCTTTATTCTTAATTCTCTACTTTGTTTAATTCCCTCTTGTATTTTCCCCAGGAAGAGCACATTTGCTTACTACTTGTGCTTGGGCTCGTCTCCTTTGTTTCGATTTTGTAATGCCAAATTATGTTCAAATGAAGTTTGAAGCATGTTCAAAAAGATTAAAGCATCTTGAAGCTAAATCATACTCCATTTTAACATATTTCTAAGAAGTTAGAATAATGAATCATATTTAAATAATATTTGAATCTTGTTCAAACTAAATTCAAATTATGTTTGAACTTAATTTGAGAGAAGGCCAAATTAGATTTGAAATATTTAAAGTTTGTTACTTAAGTTACTAAATTAGGTTCAAATAAATTAGCCTTGATCATGTTCAAACCCATATACATACAATGATAGAATGCTAATTAGGTGCATGAAATTACTATATATAGAAACTGCAAAATGCACATGATCAACTTTTAATTAATTATAGTTCAAAATTATTATAAAAGTTACATGATACATGTACAATATCACATATATTAATAAAAAAAATTTAGACATCAAATTGAGTAAAATAGAAACACACATTTTGATTACACATGTTAAGTTACACATTTTGATTACACATGTTAACTTGTTGCTAGAACTAAACTAACTTAGACATCTAAGTTATTGAAAAATAAATTAAACATAGTTTATTTTTGAAGAATTGCATAGGACCATCTATAACTTTAGAAGATTCTTTTTAGAAATTATGTTTAGAATTTGTTGAATCATGTACACTCTATAGTCCCCACTAGAAAAAAAAATGTATTAAAATGTTATGTTACTTATACATAGTACATTTAAAGATTAGATGTTATTTACATTCTACTATATTTTGGAGCCCTAGTTGTGTTGACCCTCTTCCATTTTCATGGGGAATATGTAAAGAAAATATTGCCCATCTATGAACAAGTTTAACTCTCCTAAAAGTACAAGAAAACTTTTCCATGGCAAGTTTATTGTGTTTTTAATTATTTCAACTATAATCATAAAAGGATCAAAACTGTGTAATGCCATAAAGTTTCAAATAATACAATCTCACATATTATTTAAGAAACTCTTCTTAGTATGTTGGATAAAATATCAATTTTTCATTAATCCAACATCTTGAGAATATTCATCATCATCACTAATGATACACTCAAACATAAAAATATGCAATTGAAGGGTATTTGGGATTTGTCTATTTCATGAACTAAGCAATTTTTGCTTTATAATATTGAATAAATTGTTCATCCAAGATGACAAATTTTATTTTATATGATTTTGAATATCATCGGCCTAGCTCCCTTATTCATCCATCCATCTATCCATCTATCCATAATAATACTGAAATTATGAAATATTAGTATAAAAATATAAAGCTGTAGAATAATTATCTAACTATCTAGGAAGGCTGTAGGTGTATTTGAGTAGCAATTAAATAATGATATGCTTTAGGTGCTAGCTCCAATCTAGCAATTAAATAATGATATGCTTTAGGTGCTAGCTCCAATCTCTCTTTCTTTAGGGTTATTTGTTATTATTGTCATCCAAGCTTAAAAAATTCTAATAAAACAACTCTTCATAGATCAGTTATAAAGGATCATTATGCCTTTTTCAAATGAATTAGTGAAATCTCAAGTTAAAATTTTTAAATTCTTCATATGCCTTGTCTTAAATACCACATTAGGTGCATTGAGGTACAAACATGCATGATGGAGTGATCTCTTAAACCTTTATAACCACATCTTCATGTACCTCCATATGACTAGAAGATTTAACAATTTCTTTCCACTTGCCCACTTTGGCACCACACACTCTTGTTTCCTTCACATGTACAAATTTAAGGGTCGTTTGGGCGGTGGCATGGTGTAGGACAAAACTATGGCCATTTGTCTGTTGCTACGTTTGAGGAATATGCAGTAGAAAAGTTACATTTTCTAACCTAACTTAGCTATCTATGATGACAGTTAAAAAGTTGCTATTTGACTTTTGTAAAATAAAAAAAAATTTATATAACCTCTGTAACTTTTTTGAATAGCAGCTTCTTTTGCAGCATCTCCATCATTACTTTTTCATACAACTATAACTATCCCAAACAGATCTTAATAATAGCAAAAAAAAGTAATGAATTTGACTAGAAGAGGGCATGCCCTCCTTTTAGAGATTCATCTTTGTTATTTTTGTAATGCATCATCTCTTTGATGTCTTTCTCAAAAAGATCACAAGACACACCAAGGATTGGAAGATGCTTACAAAGATATAATAGGTTTATAAAAGTTATCCTTATTAACTTTATAATTTAATATAGATTTAATAATTATTTATAAAAGAATAATATAATATACAAATAATATAATGTTTCTTTAAACACTAATTTGTGATAACTAATATAAAAATTGCAATAATAAGAATTTAACTTATACATTTACTAACAAAATAATATAAAAAAATTTATTCGTTGACACTTTATTAGATGTTTAACTCAACATCATTAGGAGCTGCTGTAAAACAAACTTAATATAGCCTTTTCTCAAAATAACTTTGTAAAACAAATATTTTAAAGATATGGCATATCCACTAATTGTATATCTATGATGCATAGATATGTACATGATATTATATGAACATATCATATGATATTACAAATTATTTATGTTAATAATTATAAATAATATATTTAATTTAAATAAAATAAATGAAATATTAAAATAAGAAAATAATATGATAGTTAAAGTCTAACATGAACTTTCAAAGATAAAAAAAAAAACATAGATTATATGAAAGCATGCACACAAAAAAATTCAATTATAAAAAATTAGGAAGAGTAATTTTGGCAGAGGTGAAAGCTGCAAGAAGGATTTCAGCACAAAAGGGGATTTGGTGAAGGTCGAACAGGGAAGACTACAAATCATTGAGAGGAGAGAATGCACTAACCTTTGACACCAATGACGAAGTTGGGAAAGGTAGCAGCAGCAATCGATGATGCTCTACGATGTATGAGAAACTCTAAACGCATCTCACGAATGAGATGGGTTGGTGACTTGGATGACATCACGAGAGAGTTGTGTATGTCACATATAGGGCATGTCTTATAAGTGAAGAAATATATTATTTAAAATATTTTTCACTTTACAGCACGTGTGTTGAATTTTTTTAAATTATTATTTTAATTGGACGCATCAAAGTTACGATGTGTGATGTGTCGAAGTCGTGTCAGGGGTATGCATGTATTTGAAATGTATCTGATATTGTACACCACTATTTCTAAGAGTATTAGTGTATCATAGTAGAATATACTAGGCTAGGAGTTATTTTAAGTTTTATTCTCCGCCTCTAATATATTTTTCTCAATATTGATATTATCCTTCTCGAATCTCTTTAATATTTTCTCTCATAATAATCTTCTTCTTTGATATTAAAAAGTATTCTTCTTTATATTTCACTTATGCTAAAATCTTAGTAAGAAAATCATTACTCCTCCCATAAATAGGTAACAATCTATCAATAATTAAACATAAACCAAATTTTTATATATTCTCTCTAACAATATTCTATATGAAGGCATCATTCTCACGATATGCAATCCTAAAATAATAATAATAATGATTTTTATTATTATTTAGATAATTATCAAATAACCTTTTATTTTTAGTCATCACCTCAAAATTTTTTTATTAGAAAAAAAATCATCAAAACCTAATTCAATTATATCAGAGCACATCCAAAGGTCAAATTTTACATTCTTAACTCTCATATTGCATGCAATGGGGTGCTTATGCTTCTTTGTATCATGTACCTTTCTTAAGAAAAATTTATAAACTAAGGTTCTAAAAAATTCTGAGAAAGGATCATTAAAAAGTTGATTTCTTAACTCATATATATATATATATATATATATATATATATATATATATATATATATATATATATATATATATATATATATATATATATATATATATACTTAAACTTTTTAATATTTCTTAGAACCTTTTATCACACCCTCAAAAATAAGTTAAGCTAAATTCAATCTATTTTACTGAACAATATTGACAACTTTCAAGCCTAATTGAGTAGAGAGGAAGGTTCAACAGGCCAATGTCGTCATAAGAATGATGAATAAAATGCCAAATAACATGCCAATTTCCATTACTTCTTTATATTATGACAATATAATAAATGTTAAATATTCTTGTTGCATGTTAGAAAATCAGTTGTGGTAGAATAAAAGTTTATGTTTTAGCTTTATTGCAGAATCCAGCACACACACAGATGTTTGAAGAATTAATAAGAAAACTCCAGAATTTTTTACCTAGAAAAACCTCGAAAAAAGGGAAAAAATCACCTGCCCGAAAATCTTTCACTATGTTTGAGTACAAAATTTTCCCGATAACGGATTAATTGTATATGAGAATGGCGATAATCAGAATCGCAACAACCTATATAGTCATGGTTAGTTGTTGCTTCGTGGTAGCAAATGATGGTGAATAGCGAGGGTCAACGATCGCGATGATCGGCTGGTGATGATCGGAAGATGGCGGCGATAATTCGGTGGCGGCGACGACGGTAGTCGGCGGCGACCGGCGACGGTAATCAGCGGCAGTGGTCGCCGATGATGACCAACGAAGGTGGTTGATGACAATGATAATTGATGGTGGTGGCCAACGACGGCGGCTGGCGGTGGTCGGCAGCGAAAACCGGCGATGGTGGTCGACGGTGGCAACTGACATCGGTAGTCGGTGGGGATGACCGGTGGTAATAATCGGTGACGGTGGTTGACGACAATGCCCGGTGACGGTGGTCGGCGGTGACGACCGGTGACGGAGATTGACGACGATGAGGATCGGCGATGGCGGCTGATGGTGGAGACCGGCGGCGGTGGTCGGCGACCGTCGAGTGGTGGCACGATTATGCTTGGAGGATTTTCAAGCTTTAAAGCTCTCTCTTCTCTTTAGCTTGGCTCCCCTCATGTGAAGAATGAGGGGTTATTTATAGATTAAAGAGAAGACATTTTTGTAAATACATGAAAAATCCAAACCACTCCATCGGATGACCCAAAATGATTCCTTTGATCATTTGATGTATTTTAAGTATTTGAATGCTCAAATGAAGTCCGAATCAAGAGATCTTGGGCTTATTAAATTTGACTCGTCAAGACGCTCGATTTGATCATAAACACACCATATTTAAGAGTCGATTGATAATAAGTGTTTGATCTGGGTTAGTCTTGATTCAAAATTAAATTGCTTTCGACATCAAGATTCGTGCCATAATATTTTATGTCATATCGGTTCTATTTTTGGATGATATTATCTCACTCAAAATACCTATAATACTTAAAACAAGAATTCTTCAATGAAATTTGCGGGTCCATTAACCATACATTTTGAGAGAACAGATCTTCATGTGAGCACAAGATTATGATCACCGAAGCGGGTGCAGGGCCGCGGATGTGTTCGGGTACGTGTGGGTGCACGATTTCAGGGTTATGGACCCATCGGGCAAAAGGCGGCCGCTCACGCGGGCGCTCAGCGTGAAGGTGGCGCGCGTCTGCGTGGGCGAGTGAAAGGGTGGTAGCGGATCTGGTGATGGACTACCAAGGGTGCAAACCGCACCGATGAGGGTTTTTTTGTCCATTTTTTTGTTTTCACACGTTTTCAGCGGTTTTCACCAATTTTTTCCATTTTTTTATGTTTTACCTTTTTGCCCCTATAGGGGGTCTAAAAAAACCCTTCTAGGATCAAGTGAGAAGACACAAAACACATATACTCTAGTGTTTCTCTTCTTAAGAAGGTCATCGCTCCTTTGATCAAGGCCGTAGTTCATTGACTGGTTTTCCCTCGAAATAAAAGGCCCTCGCCGGACCACCGGATGAGGCGATCAAGGTCGATGGGTTCATCTGACAGCTCCTTTCCCTCGAAAGAGGCGTCATCATCGTTAGAGGCCCGGGTTTGGGCGATCAAGGCCCGTAGTTCATACTGGCGGCTTTTTCTGAAAGAGGCACCAATTGTCCTCGTCGGATCGACCAGGTTCGGAGTCGATCAAGGCTTGTAGTTCATACGGTGAGGCTCCACTTTTCCCTCGAAAGAGGTGTCAACTGTCCTCGTCAGACCGATCGAGTTTGGAGGTGATCAATGCTCATTGTTCATACGGCGAGCTCGGGTTTCTCGAAAGAAACTATCCTCGGGCCGGGGTTCACAATCAAGGCCCGTAGTTCATATGGCGAGGCTCCGATTTTCCCTCGAAAGAGGTGTCAACTATCCTCGTCAAACCGATCGAGTTCATAGGAGATCAATACCCGTAGTTCATACGGCGAGGCTCTGGTTTTTCCTAGAAGAAGATCCTGACCGGCTGTTGAGACGATCGGCTCATGTTCCAAGCTTCGCTTTTCTCGAAAGAGGCATCAACTATTCTCGTCGGACCAACCGTGTTTGGAGGCGATCAAGGCCCGTAGTTCATACGGCGAGGCTCCGATTTTCCCCCGAAAGAGGCGTCAACTGTCCTCGTCGGACCGACCGGGTTTGGAGGCATTCAAGGCCCGTAGTTTCTACCTCTTCTAGTAGGAAATTATATTTTTTGAAACTCCCATGGATGGTTTAACATTTGACAACTACCAAGATGGCGGGGAAACGATAATTAGAATCCATCATTCGAGCAACTCAGAAAGTCTGGTAGATAATTTCAAAGTATCATTCTCCATGATGTTACTTGATACCGATAACTTGCATGGAAGGGGTAGAATCAAATCTTCTAAGGATTTTTGACCCTTCCGAGGTTGTTTGTCAAAGTGTTACTTGATGATATTAATTTGCATAGAAGAGGTCGAATCGAATCTGTTGAGGATTTTTGACCCATCTGAGGTTGTTTGTTAAAGTGTTACTTGATGACGTTAACCTGTATGGAAGAGATTGAATTGAATTCGCTGAAGATTTTTGATCTATTTGAGGTTATTTGTCAGAGTGTTAGTCAATGACGTTAACCTGTATGGGAGAGATCGAATTGAATCCGCTGAGAATTTTTGACCTATCCGAGGTTGTTTGTCAGAGTTTTACTCGATGACGTTAACATGTATGGAAGAGGTCGAATTGAATCTGCTGTGGATTTTTGACCTATCTAAGGTTATTTGTCAGAGTGTTACATGGCTAACTTTATGAAGATATCGATTGAATCATTGATTTTTGACCTATTTGAGATTGTTTGTCGAGTGTTGATGGCGTGCTATGGAAGAGGTCGAATTAATCGAGGATTTTGATCTATCCGGTTGTTTATCAAAGCATTGGTCGATGGCGTTAACTATATGGAAGAGGTCAATTGAATCCATTGAGATTTTGACCTATACAAGGTTGTTGTCGGTATGACATTATCCTACATAGAAGAATTCAATCCGCGAATTTTGACCCATCAAAGGTTGTTTGTCAAAGTGTTACTTGATGAACTGTATGGAAGAGGTTGAATTGAATGAAGATTTTTACCCATCCAGGTTGTTTGTCAAAGTGTTACTTGATGGCTTAACGTATGGAAGAGGTCGAATTGAATCCGATTTTGACCTACCGTTATTTGTCATAGTGTTACCGATAACATTAACCTATATGGAAGGTCGAATTGAATCGCGAGGATTTTGACCTATCCGGGTTATTTGTCGAGTGTTACTCGATGACGTTAACTTGTATGAAAGGGGTCAAATTGAAACCGCCGAGGATTTTTGACCCATCCGAGGTTATTTGTCAGAGTATCACTCGATGACGTTAACCTGTATGTAAGAGGTCCGATCAAATCTTCTTGGGATTGATCATGCCCCGATTGAGATACAACATGAGTTGTGCATTTCTCACATGGGAGGATTAAATGAAGGAGAGTGTTTGTCAAAGTCTTCGCTTGATGACATTAACTTGTGTGGAGTATGTGTGAAATTTTGACCAATCCAAGGTTGTTTGTCAGAGTCTTCGCTCGATGACGTTAACCTGTGTGGAGTAGGTGTGAAGTTTTGACCTATCCGAGATTTTTTGTTAGAGTCTTCGCTCGATGACGTTAACTTGTGTAGAGTAGGTATGAAGTTTTGACCTATCCAAGATTGTTTGTCAGAATCTTTGCTCGATGACCTTAACCTGTGTGGAGTAGGTTTGAAGTTTTGACCTATCCGAGATTATTTGTCAGAGACTTTGTTCGATAAAGTTAACCTGTCTGGAGTAGGTTTGAAGTTTTGACCTATCTGAGGTTATTTATCAGAGTCTTCGCTCGATAACATTAACCTGTGTGGAGTAGGTCTGAAGTTTTGACCTATTCAAGATTGTTTGTCAGAGTCTTTACTCAATGATGTTAACCTGTGTGGAAGGGGTCAAATCAAAATATTGTTTGAGCTTGTGGCCAAAGTTGCTTCTTGATCTTTGCCTTTTTCATTAGTATTATTGACTTGCTTCTCAAACTGATAATCAATTAGATATCCAGAATATTGATTTGGATAATCTTTTGAGATTAAGAGTTGCCCCCAGTCTCTAACAAAAGCTGAAGGATCGAAGTTTGATTAATCTTCATTCTTCTTATGCGTTCCTCGAGAGTAAGATTTTCTTCACCATATTGGTGGTGCTGTTATGAACATAAAGTCAGATTGTCAACCATTGTGAAAATGTAAAGGGAATGTTTTCCACAGACGACGCCAAATTATTGCGTGCTAGAAAATCAGTTGTGGTAGAATAAAAGTTTACGCCTTAGCTTTATTGTGGAATCCAGCACACACACAGATGTTTGAAGAATTAAAAAAACTCAATTTTTACGTGAAAAATATCGATGGAAAAATCACTGGCAATAAAATCTTCCACTATATATTTATTTGAGTACAAAATTTTTCCGATAATGATTCTGATTATATATATGAGAAGTGACATGGAATGAATCGTAACAATATATAATCATGGTTATTGTAACGATTCTTTGGTGGTACTAGATGATGGTGAACATGTCGGCCAGACCGGTGCAGATTGGCAGTGGTGATGACCGGCGATGGTCGGCAACGACGGCCCGGCAACAATGTAGCAGCGGTACCAGCGATGGTGGTCAGCGATGATGACCATGCGGTTAATGATAATTATAGATGGTGGTGGTCGATCACGCGGTAGCGGTAAATCGGCAGAAATGCGGTAGTTCAGCGATTAAGTCGATGATGGCGAGAGATGCAAGCGATATGTGGCGGCGGGGTTGTAATACGCAGCGGTGGCCGATCGATGGTGGCGGTAGCAGCAGATTAATGGAGATCGGGTGATGGTGGTTGACGGCCGAGTGGTGGCGTCATTAATGATATGGGATTTTCAAACTTTAGTCTCTCTTTCTTTTCCTCCCCATGTGAAGAATGAAATTTATAGATTAGAAGAAGATTTTCATCATGCAAAATCCAAACCACTCCATGGACGGCTCAAAATGATTCCTTTGATCATTTGATGTATTTTAAGTATTTGAATGCTCAATGAAATCGATCAAGATCTTGTAAATCCGGCTCGTCAAGGCTCGATTTGATCATAACACATATTTCGATTGATAATAAGCGCGATCGAGTTGTCTGATTGATCGGTTGTTTTCGACATTAGACATTGGTAGAATTTTCAGTGTCATATCAATTCTTTATCTAGTTTCTCTCTCTCTCTCTTCTCTTCTCTATTTTTTTTTCTCTAACTTGATCTATACTTAGCAATAAAATTCTCATATCACCTGTAGATAAATTTTGATCTAGCATCTATGATGAGAAATATCCTCTTACAGCTAGATATGCTCTAATGTAGTAGTTACAAAAAAAGCTAATGTTCAGTGTATTTTTTTTTTATTTTTTATTTTTATTTTTTTTAACAATAACTCTCAAATAATTTTTTTTTTTTAAAAAAAAATCTACTTTTTAACAACAATTCTATAATTTCTTTTGTAAATAACTGTAGGCGCAGCTAACTGATTCTAACCCCGTAATTTAATAGAATTATAGATTTGGTCAATTAAACGAAAAAGTCCTTCTGAGAAAGAAATCCATAGCTCACTAACATATAAGCTAGCTATCACTTCTTTGAGTTTCAATTCACCCACCTCAACTTAACTCTAGTTAAATTAATTGAACCATAAAAACCCAAAGACTCCACCTAAAGTCAACGCTAAAATATTAACAAAGTTATGAAAGCCTTATATTCTCATACTCTCAATTTTAATGAGTTAATTCAACATTTATTTTCAAAACAAAAGTTCATAATTTTTTTTTTAAAAAGGTATAACTTTGATTATTAAAATACACTTATTTTAAAGTCTTTTTATCATTATAAAATAAATACAAAATCATATCAAATAGGTCTCCAGAGACAAACTATGAATGTTTTAAGGCGCAAAAATCAACTACTTCGGTTGTTTGTATTAACAACTCTCATTAAAAAATGATAAATTTTTTAAATCCAATATTTACTTAAATGCAATTAAAAATCAATATTAATCTAAAATTTTACATATATTATTAAAAATTATTTTGATATATGAACGAATGAAAAATAAAATTTTTAACATTTTTTATTTGCAAGGAATGAATTAAATTCTATGTAGTGTGCTATCTTGCGCGGGGCCGTGGGCCCCCCGACAGGATGATAATTTGGTTCTAAATTGTAGCTTACGCTCCCTATTCAAGCAGCCGGTATTGCTTTCATGGTTGGCAAGACTGATCTGTAGCTTATGTCACACCTAACAGACTATAAAATCTTATCTAATCCGATTCAACGACCAGCTTCTCCTATCACGCGTCAAATTTTAAAATTGCAGAATTAAAAAAAAAATTATTGGATCCTTAAAATTAGTGTGAATTTTTTATTTTATTTTATTAATGAGATATTATTTAATTATATGATAATATAATATTATATATATATATATATAACAATCAAAAATTAATTTCTGTTAAATAAGATGACTTCTTATTTACGGATTAAATAAATTTATTATATTATTATTTTTCATGAAAGATCATATTTCTATGTTAAACATCTCATATTTATTAAATATATATTTTAGTACGTATAGCATAAAAATTGGATATTAATCTGCTGAATGCAATATGTGCTAAATCCATATATTTAAATGTGATTTATTTTAAAAGTACAATACTTTTAAATATTTAAAGATTGAGAACCAACAAAAAAAAAAAACACAAAGGACACGTGCAAAATAAATAAAAAATAAAAACATTTTGGTAAACTGGCTTTTCATTTTTTAGAAAATTAAAAGTACCTTTTATAAAAGCAAATTATTCTCTAATATCTTATCAAATATCTCAATATTTAATTTATAGAATATATATCATAAAATTCAAATCATTCTGACATGTTTTCGAAGCTAGTTTTTGCTCTTTTCTCTTCAGTTTCTGATACGAATTTTTTTAAATTATATAAATGAGCTTAGGTGAATCTAATTTCTGACTATTATTTAGGTGACACAAAACTTACATATTGTACTTCAACAGATAATCAAATACATATAATCTAATACAGGATATCTTAACTTTAGTGGTTGAGAGTTTTAAGCCTTAGGTTCAAGAACTAACACAGGTGTCATGTGTATTAATTTACGATTAATTTAATTTAAATATCTATAATAATAATAATAATAATAATAATAATAATAATAATAATAATAATAATAATAATAATAATAATAATCTCAGTCATGCAGAAAAAATTTAAATTCAGACGATTTGGTACAACAAAACAACATCGTGGCTTATCTGTTAACCATTAATCCCACCCAAATTTTTTTTTTTTTTAAAAAAAAATAAAATAAAATAAAGAGAGCAAAAATTAGACTTTTGTTGGTATGAAATGATTTAATATATTTTATGTAAAGCCTAATTTGGATGGTTGTTAGACCTACCAACTTGTTCTCCACCAGAAAGTGGCCAATTCCGGTTTAAAACTTCTATCTAATAGTTTGAGGGAATATTTCAAGTATAAATATTTTATGAAGATTTAGCCGAAGAAATTTGCTCAAGTACTAAAAGGTCGAAACAGATATACATTAGGAATTGATTTTTGATAAAAAATATTTTGGCGCTCTTTCCATTTGTCATGTCTTACTCTATTGCTATGTTACCTGGTTTTAAAATAAAGGTTATTATTACATGTAATCATAACATGATTAATATAGTAAAATTAGTCTGATTATAATGTAGAATGATTATGTTTTCTCAATTGATTTTTATAAATATTTCTTAAATTCTTAACAAATCAGCCTAAAATCTCAATTTTCATGACATTAAATCACCTCATGTACTAAAGTATATTATACTTTTTGATGTATGCATGTATATATATATATATATATATATATATATATATTATTTGGACAAATAGAGATTATAACATGATATTTTTTAGAGGAAAAATTATTATCTATGATGTGAGGATGTAGCTTTTACATCCAACTTAATAATAAAGTCATATAGCGTGTTTACTATATTTGTGTGGTGAAGAGTAATTATCAATACTTTATAATCATGTACGACCACGAGGCAGGAACGCACCCTAGAGCAAATACATGCACCGATACAAAATATAATAATATTATTATAATGTAATTTTAATAAATATTAAATTAGTATATATTTATAATTTAGTATAATTTTTATATTTTTATAATAATATTTTATATCTTATTATGTCTTTCTTTAAATTCTCAAAACCTATTATGATAATTTAAAATATGATAAATTATATTTAAAAATATTTTTATATACTATTAATTTAATTATTTAGGACATGAGAGTTGGATACATATATCCTTTTTAATTTTTAATATTTATTTTTAAATTAGACATACATCAACTGTATCTTATATATGAATACTTATTTTTTTGAAGTGTCATTTTATTTTATATAATAATAATTATATAAGAGTTCAAATATAAAATTATATTTAGATTTTGCATGTAATAATCACTCTTTCTAAACATACAAAATACTTGTTAATTATTAGCAAACAAGGCCAGGATCATATTTGGATCTTCCTTTCCAAGATTTTATCTGAATTTATAATAATTTTTGTTGTTGTAAATATTAAGTTATATATTTTGTCGGCATTAATTAATGATATGAAGTAAAGTTGAGAGAAACATCATGGACTGGTTGATTGCTCGGCAAGACAAAATCAGTCAAAAACAATGGATATTTTATGTTGACTTTGAAATATTTTCTTATTAATTAATAGTCCCTTTGAAAATCTGCCAAATGATTTGTAGTCTGTTCAGAAGCTGTAGCCCCCACTGTTACACAAATGACATAATGCGCTATAAATCTAAGATTTGCGCGAGAAATCGCATTCCGTGGGATCAGAGCAAAGCTCTCATAGCGGAGATGTGAGTTTGAGCATATATGGGACGCGTGTGTAATTTTCCTTTAAAACTCCACTTTTCAAAAAAAAAAAAAAAAAAAAAATGCCGGTAACCACTGTAGAGTTCAATTGATTGCTCCAATGACTTTATCAGTAGCATTAAAGTTCATATGAAAGATGCCGCATTTTAAGTGAAATAAGAGATGAATTTAAATCCAATAATAGTAATTTTAAAATTTAATTAAATTTTTTTCAGCTAACGAATTTTTATTCATTAATAAATATATGAGATTTGATTTGAACTTTGGATAGGCTATTGTCCATCAACTTTGTTGAGTTCAATTTGAGTTAAAGCTTTCATATATGATATAATATTTTTAGAATGAAAGAGCAAGTAACTCTCATTTATGGACTTCTTTTGCATGATATTTGCATTTCTTAAATAAATTTAAATTATGAGTGTTATATCACATTAAAATTTATCAAATTAAATATGAATATCAAGGCAATAAATATATTTAATTTTATAAAATTAATTTTAACAAAATCTAAAATTTAATCTATAAGCTAATTGAACGTCTTAGCGAGAAGAGTCTATCGATGTCAAAAATGGGTTAATCCAAGTTCAAATGAGCTCAATTAAGCTTAAATAATATAAGTGAAGACTTCGAGATATTAATTGAATGGTCAAATGGTGTTCAAATTTGACATGCTTATAGTTGAGTCGAATGGCTCAACGAGACAAATCTAAGGAGCCCAAGATCACTTAAATTAGAGGTCGTTAAGATGGTCAAATTATTAAGAAACTATTTGTGATTAAGAGAATTAATATGAACTATATGATGAAGTGTCAGATATTTTGGCTAAAATTATCAGAATGCAGAATTCTATAAATATGATCTCATTCTTATCATGAAAAAAGAGAAGTAGCTTGAAGAAAACATGAGATAAGGCTTGTAATAGAAGTGAAGAGTTAACATTATAAGCTTGAAGTCATCAACTATCAACAATCATCATCCACATCCGATAGCCATTAACGACCACCACGAATATTTGTTATAGCCTAACTACTAACATACTGATGTTGTAACATCATTCTAAGGCTGTCATTGCCTGATTTTCTATACACAATATTGCATTTTCATCTTCTCCATTCTTAGAGAGGAGTGGAACTTTGTAAATCAAAATATACAGTAAACGACCTTAACTAGGTAATGCTTTATAGCTTTTCCCCACTATTTATAGGATTTTTCTATATAATTTTTTTTGATAATCTCAGTACTCTCTTTAATTATTTATGTGTGTGTTGAATCCTATATAAATGTAAGATTCAAATATTTTTACTTTACCACGTTAATTCTCTGACACACAATAATGAGGAAGTGTAATGTAGAAATTTTTAAATTAAGTATATTTTAATTAATAATTAACAGATTAAGCATCGATAAAAAAAAATTAACTTTAAGTGCAGTTGCCTGATAAGTCAGCGACTGGTTGGCCACGTCATCGCCGAGGTGGCGTGACGATTCTACTTATCGGACGGCCAAACTTAGTCGAATTAGTTCCGACTAATTTCACGGAAGCGTCATTGCTTATCGGCGGCATAAGTTTATCGCCCGATAAGTGGGCGGGCGTATTCATCTAGAATCAGCACTAGTTCTTTTTTGTTTCATTTTGTAAAAGCTCTCGGTTCTTCTCTTGGTTCTCCTCAGACGCGAGACCCATCGTCGGCTCCACCATTTTGGATTTTTGGCATTCGTCACTTTCGCCGGCTCCACCCAATGAATTTCGGTCGGTTAGTAGCTTTCGCGGTCGTGAACGTTGCTTTCGCCGGCTTTATCGTAAGTTTTTTTTCTTCCTTGCTTATTTGAATTAGCAATAATGTAGAGGAAAGTTTTTCATAATTATTCTCCTAAAATTTATCGTGATTAGGATATATGACATGTTGGGATCAGGTAATTTGATAGTCCATTTTTTGCTTTGCTTAATTGTTAGGTGTATAAATAAGTGAGCAATATGAAGTTTTGTAATGGATTTTGAGTGAATTGTTAGGTTTTGTTACAACATTGGTTGCTGAGCTAATAGTAGAATGAGTCAAGATCTCGTTTCCTTAATTATGTTCTATGACGGGCAACTGATCATTGATGGTCAGTTCATTCCAAGTTATGTTGGTGGCAAAATCATTATCGAGTGTCGCATCATGCTTAGGAGATTTAAAACAAAAGTGCCTGTCTACATTATGATGTTGATAACTTCACAGTGGAGATTACATGTCGTTTTCCTGTAGGTGCGGGATACATAGCTTGTACTGTTGATGATGATGATGTCTGCAATACTGTATTGGACGAAGCTTCCCATCAAACATTGATTGTTTACGTGAAAATAAAGCCACAATGTACTGCTACAGTCAAAACTGATACTGATATCATGCCGCAGAATGTACACTCCGGTTATGCTCACGAGTTCAGTTTGCCAACTGCTGCTGAATCGCAACAGTACTATCACGAACAAGAGAAAAATGTAAGCATTCACCTCGACATCACTGTTGGTGTTTTTTATTTTTGTTTTGTGTAGGGTATCTTCTATTTTTTTTAAGAAGATGATATATGTTTAAATGCATAACCAAGATGCCTATTCAAGCGCAACTGCATGATCAACCTAGTTCATCTAGACAACTACGATGATGAGTATGAAATGATGAATAGAATCAAACGCGCATCGATGATAGCGTCGATGATGAGTCTTTGCTTGGTAATGCCAATTTATGCGATAGCAGTATCGGTCATGATCTTCTTTGGAGTCATTCAATCCGGAATTCGGCGGATCGCGATATTATGATTTTCACTAATGAGTACGTTGGTATGTCGGACCAGCGGGATGCGGATATTGTATTTGATGGTCCATCGATAGCTCAAGTTTTTGATGATGTTGAAGTTCTGGTAGAGTTATATGAAGGTATGTGTTTCTCAAATAAGAAGGAGCTTAGCGATGAGCTTGTCCATTCTTAATAATGTCCAGTTCATTACAGTGATATCCAATCAGAAGAATTTCACCATTATATATGTACAACATCGTAGCCTTAACAGACCTTGCCAATGGTGCATGCACTGTAGTAGAAGTAAGAGGTTGGGAGGCGCCTAGAGGTTATCAACTTTAGGTACGCCGCACACATGCGTTGCCACCATCAGTGATTCAGGACATCGCCAATGCACTTCTAAGTTTATTAGTTACTTCATAATGCCAGTAATGCGATTTCAAATTGACCTGAAACCAAGAGAGATCATAGGATGGATGAAATCGAAATTTAATATCAAGGTCTCTTACATGAAGGCCTGGGATGCGAGACGTAAGAATATCAGAGCAATATTTGGCAGTTGGGAGGAGTCATATTGCTCCATAGCATTATTTATGGATTCATTATGCTCTGTGTTGCCTAGTACTGTTTACATGATTATGTCATCAGATACATGCGTTTGAGCTGTTGCTTTTGGACCATCTATTATTTGTGGATATTGTTGACTTCGGCATGGGCGGACGTTCCTTTTGGGCAAGTATTGTGCGTTGCTCACCATTGGTATTGATGCAAATAACGTCTATTTTCCCTTGCTTTTGCGGTGGTGAATCTAAGGAACGAATCTCGGCTCGGTTCATTATGTGCCTCTGACGCTAACAATTATTTCATCAAGGGGCGATTTTTGTGTAATCTTGGATAAACATTCAGGGTTGGTTCATGGGTGCCGTGATGTATTTCCATGGGCCACACATCGTCATTTCTTACGACATCTTAGGAAAAAATTTAAGAAGATAGTGAGGAAAATTAGTATTGCGGATGTTGAGTTTATGTGCAAAAAAATATACTTGGCAGGTAGCACCAATGACATCAATATATTTAACCGCAACATGACTGGCATCAAAAAAATTAAACCAAAAGCATATCAGTGGTTGGTAGAACGTGATGTGGAGAAGTGGACATTGATTTATGATGGTGGGAAGCGTTACGGTACCATGACCACAAATGCATCAGAGTGCTTTAATGGTGTACTTAAACGTGCATGGGGACTACCAATTCAAGCATTGACAACTGCAATTTACTATAACATCGTGAGTCTATTCTATAAGCGGACAAGTTCAATTGATTTAGACGAATTCACCTTCTCTCCACGAACACAAATAATCCTAAGAAAATTTGAGCGGGAGGCTAGACATTTCCACGGTCAATATTACGAAATGAGGTGCAAGTGTTGGGGAGGGTATGGCTCCTTGAGATGATTTTACGGAAGATCAATTCACTCATGCGGTTGTACCGACTAATTTATCATATGTGTAGTCATACCATAACCTAGTACATAGAGAATCAATCATCGACTTATGTGTCAGATATTACACCATGTCGATGTACGGGTAGACATACTCTTCTAATTTTCATGTGTTGCATGATCAAACACTGGCGATGCGGCAGGCCGGGTGCGCATCTTTGATGCCGCTAGTGGTTAAAGTCAGGTCGGGCAGGCCACAATCACGTATGTACAAGAACACAATGGATGAGAGCGCATCACAAAGCAATCACATGTGTAGTAGTTGTAAATCAATCGGCCATTACCGGACTCATAACCCTTATAGTAGTGAGTTTAGTTTGTGTTTAGATATATCCTTGAATATGCATAGTTTTTCTTTATCTCTACAATTATATCGTTTCTAATAAATTTTCATTTCTTGTTGGGTATGATGGCGAACCTTCTAGACGGTTAGGCGTCGCCGAGCGTCTTGAGCGATTGATGGCCTGGACACTGCGAGGTTCATCCGGCCTTACTTCATTAACCGCAGGCGGCATATCCAGATATGGTATGAATATACTTGCTTAATTTTTTTCTATGTGTTTCATTTACGCTGTGTTACGTTACTTGACCTAAGTTTTTTCATACTGCAGGCGACTATTTTGGAGGCAGCATCTCACCTTCTTATGCTCAGAGAGTGGCCCGTCACGTGCCCATGGTTCTCAACTGCCCTCTGCGCACTCGGACTTTACTGTGTTAGCCAGCTGCGGTACATCAGATTTGACCATCACATGCTGACATCACTAGTTGAGCGTTGGTCTCCCCAGATCAACACATTTCATTTTGCTGTGGGAGAGATGACAGTGACATTGCATGATGTTGCAATGATCTTAGGTTTGCGCATTGACAGACCATTGGTTGTCGGTCCTATTGTTGTAGGACATGGTAAGCGGTGGCAGAGTTGGCCGGACTGCTACGACGAGCTTATAAGTGGGCATTCGATTCCAGACACTATGTATCATGACCCAGTTGACCGTACATTCGACTGGGATGCACACAGACACTCGGTGGTTACGTTGGACATTTTTCAGGGAATCCTACACAGACCTCCCTGAGTTGGACTTCATCATACATGTGCGAGCCTATATTTTGTTCCTTCTTGGGAGTTTTTTACTACCAGATACGTCAGGGTCAGAGGTGCATTTGCGGTATCTTCTATTGCTAGAGGATCTTGACACATTCAGCACTCTATCTGTTGGCGGTGCAGTCTTAGCCCACCATCTGAGGAGTTGCATGAGTCTACCAGGCGAGAGGAGACATGGCTAGTGTCTTGATTCTTCTGATTTGGTCTTGGGGCGCCGCATGTTGGTCGACCGACATTACATGTCCCCTACCCTAGAGATCTCGATGGGCTCGGCATCGGTTTTGGTAAGAAATTAATATCTTTATAGGCGGCTTTAACATAATGACATGCAATTACGACTTATATATGATATTTTTTGATCGGTGGAGCAGAGATATGTCGCGGATGTCGTTGCAATATCGATTTTTTTATGGATGAGTTAGATGGGCTTCTACTAAGTTAGATACTTCTTTTAATTATTATACATCATTCTCAACAAATGCTGTCAAACCATTGTCTAACATGCGATGACACATCGGTGACTTGGAGCCATACATTGATTAGAGGTCGCATGGCGATATTTACTGGCTGGCGAGGACATCTGGTTAGCACGGGTTCCACTAATTAGTTGGAAGAGGGTGGAGTGTCACCTTTCTGACCGAGTCCTTCGTCAATTTGGTCACTTTCCGGCCACAGTCTTGCCATGGACTCCGGTTTCATTAGAGTCGATGGAGGGAAAGCGGTCTGACGGGTGCGGTACCATCGGTACATCGCTATAGGAGAGAGATCCGCGTTCTTGTGATGGACGATACTTAGCGGCCTTACGGCGGTCCCAGCTGCATGATCGGTTTAGGTCGTGGGCATCATTGTACTTGTTGAAGGCGCTCTTGACCCCAAACGACGTCTTACCCGAGCACGCCAAGCGAGCATATCTTAGATAACTCTATAATTTGCATATTTTCTTAGTTATTATTTTCACATATTTACGTAGTAATATTTTAAAGCCCAGTTTCGTGGCGAGCATATTTTGGCGATGGAGGATCTTTTTCGGCCTTTCTTTGGACGTTCAGATGACGTGGACTATCAGTTCGCCATCAATAAGTATGAGCATATGATGCAGGATCTGAGCTTGGCGACACATATCAATATAGGGTCCGGCGTCGTGGCGAGCATATGTCACGAGGATACATGTCTAATATTACGCTCGACCGAGATGCGACATGAAGCGGGCCATCCATCTTGATCGGGACCATCTTCTTTTCTAGAGAGCACCCAGTCTTCGTACCATATGGGCGGTCGCGTCGAGTTGGGTATCTCTGAGACTTCATGGCCGGACATTGGATCGATGATCGAGCCCATCAACTAGCAATCGTTCACGACCTCGAAACACTCAGTATCTGTGATATATAAACGATCGTCGATGATGTGTTTTAGGTGTATTTATTTTGTATATTCTTTGGATATTTTATTGTTCACTTTTATCTGCATTTGTACTTGAGTTTATTTTTGGCTTATAGATGAAAATTTTTTGTATCGTTTGATTACTAGTACATCTGTAGCTGTTTGATCTATTTGCATTTTAAGTATCATTTGTTTGTTGGTATTAGTTCATTTTACATCTATTTGCATTTTTTGTACATCGTAAAAAAAGACAACTTGTTTTTTTTTTAAAAATCGAGTCAAGTAACACTTATCAGGCTGCTATACTTAAAAGTCGCGATAATCGGTCGACGGCTTACATAGATATGATCATATGGTTGGCTTAAAATATCGCTAAATGGGCGACGTCCTCGGCGGTGAGGTGACGTTACTTATTGTATATATTTAAATTTTTTTACTAGTATTTAATTTGTTAATTAAGTTTTAAAATATACTTAATTTAAAAATTTTGTCGAAGTGTAATAGTTGATGTGGAGTACTCTCATTATAAAAAAAAAGTCAAAATTATTAGTGATCTATTTGGCAGAAAAATATACTAGTGCAGTAGATAAAAATTTACAGTCAACCTCTCTTTTCTATTCCTCTCAAGCATCCCACATCATTTCTCACAATAACTCACATTTTAGAATGTAAAAGCTTGTCAATGTATCTCCTTCATAAACCGAAAGCTTGGACAAATACCCCCACTATCAAAGAAAGTCAATTATCTTCGAATGTCCAACTCTTCTTAAACTTAATTCTTCTTTACTTGTAAGTTATATTTTTCCTCGTTTACTAATTAAAATTTTGCTATATTTATAGATTCACTTAAATATTTTATTTGTGTTTAAGCTTTTCTATTCTATATATTATGACCATTCATATTTAGAATTTTTCTAGGTGGAATGCGATTTAAAAATTGCATTGTTATGTTAAAATTACATTAATTTGAAAAAAAAAGTTAATTTTGAGGAGAATGAAAATGCTATAATAAAACAGGTTAAAATTAACATTTGAAAAAAAAAATGGTTTGAAAAGTTATAGTTAGTCAGAATATTAAATGTTCAAATTAATTCATGAGCAAAAAATAAGAATTAAAATATTTTGTATATAGAGTAGATTGATTTAGGTAATTTCACTAATTTATGAAGTTATGTAAAATACTTTATGTGTGTAGGTAATAGTGTGTTTCTTATTTTTTTCTAGTGAATTATTTAGAAAAAATATTAAATGGTAAAAAATCCGCATTTAAATTAATTATAGTGTATGAATATTAGAAGCCAAAAATATTTTATTTATAATAGGCTTTTATCTAAAATAAAATATTTAACAAATCAATTTCTTAATAGATTTAAAACTATTTGTTTCTATAATATTAAAATAATGTATTTTTCTTTAGGAGAAAAAGTTTTGATGCGTATTTTCCAAATATTAAAATTTGGGCTACTACTCATTACAACTTAATTGAGGG
This sequence comes from Cymbidium sinense, assembly GCA_021442155.1. Taxonomy (NCBI): domain Eukaryota; kingdom Viridiplantae; phylum Streptophyta; class Magnoliopsida; order Asparagales; family Orchidaceae; genus Cymbidium; species Cymbidium sinense. The sequence goes on from CM038216.1 coordinate 57,144,662, forward strand.
ATGTATTCATTGGCATTCATGAGTATAACAAGTAACTCCTATAGATTAAAGACAAAATTTGGGTAGATTTATATTTTGCTTGGGGCCGTTTGGATTATGCATAGAAGAGCGAGTAGAAAAAAATAAAATTGTGCTTCTAATTATTAGGAAGGGGTAGTTCTCTTCATATTCTGGATTCTTTTCAACACAATGAGCATAGAATATAGATGATTAGTATAAGTTTATAATATAATGTGTTTTTAACTTTAAAAGTATTTTCTTATAGAAGAATATATTAGAAAGTGGCTCCAATATGATGGAGCCAAAGATAGGAAAGCTAGGGGTGGGTCCATAGCAAAATATAATACCTTTATTTTATATATATATATATATATATATATATCTATATATATATATATTCGAATTTGTGGCAGCGTGTTCTATTGAGAGGATCAATATTGAATCGATTTAAATTGACCCTTGATATATTGGCAAAATTTTTAAACTTAGCAACTTTTAAATCTTAATTAGTGAAATAGCCTAAACAAAAAAAAAATTTTAAAATAGGCACAATCGCCCGTTTAATGGGCGACTAGCGCTGACTGTACGTGCACATTTCCTACCTTGGCCTGATATAAAGTCTCAATCTCATGACTTTATAGTGGAATCTGCTTACCCAACTCGAAATGAGCTATCTACTACGCCTCTCAATGGACTCTATGTTGATGGAGCTTAATCAGTGCTTGGGAGCAGAATCTTACTTATTTCTCCCTAGAATACCTTAGAGTATGGACTTCTTTAAAATTTCTTGCAATAATGTATGGCTAAATATGAGGCTCTCATCGCAGGGTTGAGACTCACCATCGATTGTGAAGCTGAAAACTTTATGATCCACACAGACTCTCAGCTTATCACCTTCCAGGTTAAGGGAAACTTTAATACTCATAATCCTCAGCTGGCGTAATACCTCAACTTAGTAAAGTCACTTCTTGCCCATTTCAAGACACATCAAATCATTTACATACTGTGAGAGAAGAATACTCGAGCTAACGCTCTCGCTAAGCTTACTACATCTACTATTGAAGATCTATTTAAGAGAAGGCATGTTGAAGAAATATATTTTCCTAATATCGAAGGGTCATGGGTAATACAAACAATTAATGAGATAAATGAACCTTTATGGATGGACCCCATCCTGTCTTTTCTACAAGAAGGGACCCTTCCTGAAGACCCAACTGCTGCAACTCGTCTCCAAAGATAAGCTTCAAACTTTATTATTATCGGAGGTGAACTATACAAACGAGCTTTTTCTGGGCCATACCTCAAATGCCTCTCACCATGAGGCCGGACATTATTAAGAGAGGTTCACTTGGGGATATGTGGAGAACACCTAGGAGGAAGGGCGCTAGCCCTTAAAATTATAAGGCAAGAGTTTTATTAGCCTACGATGAAATAAGATGTCTTGGAGTTCAGAAAAAAATGTGCAAGTTGTTAGTTGCACTTTAACCTCTCTCACATGCCGCATATAGAGCTCTCATCTCTTCAAAGCCCGTGGCCTTTTGCTCAGTGGGGAATTGATATCATGGGACCTTTTTCGATAGCATCAGGGTAACGAAAGTTTATCATTTTAACTGTCGACTTCTTCACTAAATGGATGGAAGCCGAACCACTCGCTAAAATCATGGAGGCAAATGCTAAACAATTTATTTGGAAAAATATAGTATGTCGATTCGGTCTGCTTGCAAAGATCATCACTTACAATGGAACCCAATTTACTGGAAAAATCTTTATGTCCTTTTGCAAAGATCTTCACATTCAGCTGCTGCATACAGTTGTAGCACATCCTTAAACTAACAGACAGACTGAAGCTACCAATAGGACTATACTCAAAGGACTAAAAACACGTCTTGAGAAGGCTGGGGGGCAATGGGTTGATGAGCTTTCTAATGTTCTTTGGGCTTACCGCACTACATTGCGAAACTCGACTGGTGAGACACTATATACCTTGTGTTCTGGCACAGAAGCTATTATACCAATGAATATCAGAGTTCCAAGTCTGAGAGTTCTATTATTCAATCATGATGGTAATGAAGAAAAACTACGACAGCACCTGGACCTACTCCCCGAAACTCATGACATGGCCCTACTTCGGACTGCTTCCTATCACCAAAGGGTAGCTCGTCACTTCAACAGAATAGTACAATCTCATCCCATATTTTTCAATGACTTGGTCCTGCGAAGTCTTGAAGCTACAGGCAAAGGCCCTCAAAGCAATAAACTCTCACCTCTTTGGGATGACCCATATGTAGTTATAGCTATGGTTAAGCCAAGAACATTCAAGCTCAAGGATCCAGAGGAAAAAACTTTACCTCGACACGGAACGAGAATCTCGAAAATATTATCGTAATTCCTCGCATAATTATTGCAACTTTTAGTTTGTCTCGTTTGTCATCTCCTCTTCAAACTCATATCTGTATTAAAATCATCATATGATTGTATCACCGACCTTATCAGAGTAATGAATTTATATCTTTTTCTTTCAAGCTTGTTACATATAAACAATCTCATTCATTTAATCCTCCCACTTGAGAAATGTGTAACTCACGTTGTATCTCAGTCAGGGCATGATCAATCCTATGGGGACTTGATCAGACCTCTTCCATACAGGTAAGAAGTCAAGTAACACTTTGGCTAATACCTAGGATGGGTAAAAAGGTCCTTGGTGGACATCCCACGACCTCTTCCATACATGTAAGATGTCAACTAATATTTTGACTAATACCTAGGATAGGCCAAAAGATTTTTGGTGGACTTCCCACGGCTTCATCCGTACAGGTTAGCATCGTCGAATGATATTCCGACTAATCACCCCAGATAGGTAAAAATAAAATAAGAGCATATCAACTAAAAAAAAAATATCATTGACAGCACTAACATGATGATATAAGAAAGAATCAAAATTCTGATACAAAATAAATACATAGATAAAAGAAAAAAAATGCATCCTCAAGTGATATTACATGATATCAGCGTCGTCCTCACCACTAGGAGATGCTCCCTTGGACTCACTCTCGACTCCTTCATCTCCTATGGTGAAGGGTCTTCAGATACTTGGCTCGGAGATAGATTCTCGATATTAGCTCTGGTTTTGCGATGTACTAAGCGGATTCCTTTTAGGAACCCTCGGATGAAGCCATCCTCTAAACATTGGTGCTCTAAGTCCTTCACAGCAACATTAAGAATATGATTATTAGCTTTCTGGACATGGTCTTCAATAGTATCGTGATAAGCTAGGGGGTTCTTAAAGTCTTCCACTGCCTTTAAGGAGATTTCATTTGCTTTCGCTTATGACATTATAAGATCCTTCTCAGAAAGACGATCTTGTAATATTTTCTTCTCCAGTTCGAGAGCTTTCTTCTCCGCTGCAAGTGCCTTGTGTCTTTTCTCTTTTACGAGTCTCGCCCTCACCTCAATCACTCATCAGTGCACTCCACCTCGATCTTTGGAGAAAAGAAGTCGACATGTTCACTAGCTCTGTTCTACACCAGCTTAGCTGATCCTCCAGAGTCGCCACTTCTTTGGCCTTAACACTCATCTTTCGGTCATACTCGCCTTGCATATATTTTACTTTCACAAATTTCATATTCCACTCATCTGGAGCGACACCCAAATGAGTCATCAGCCATAATGTTTGAGCTACCTACAAAAAAAAATCATCACAAATATTACACAAAGAAAAAAGGAAAAGAAGAAAAGGAGGAAGAAAAGACAACGTGCTAATTCATCTGCTCGTTGACGTCCTATGCATATGTGCTTTAACACCTCTTCAGGAATGTGCGGCTTCAAGAAATGAACTCCTCCATTATGAGTTGAAACAGCTAAACTCTTAGAGGCCAACTGGGGGCGAACATCTTCTCCGCAGAGATTTGACATAGTCACTTCGACATGGCGTTGTCGCGGGCTTCTTGAAATATTGCAACCACCGTGATTTCGTAACGGGATTCTTGAAAGAACCCTATGAACATGAGGAGATCTTTCATCACCTTTATTTGACCTCTTCAGTGGAGGAGCATGAGATCTCCCTGCCTAGATGGAAAGGCCAACCTTGAATATTCTATCTTCAATTATATATTTGCCAATGTGATGTACCTCATGTTGTAAGCTTCCTGCATCAGGAATATTAAGAGTTGCTAAGATTTTATTCTTCTCAATCAATAATGGATCTGGAAGGTCATTCAATCTTCCCCATCTCTTAGGGAGGCCCCACTCATTTTTCACAAAAAAATCCATTAGACCAATTCTAGGCGAAATTCTATCCAATTCTTTATAGCAGATAGAAACACGTCCCTGAGCATCACATGTGAATCTACACATTCGACACAAGTATTTGATATTCAAAGTAACACCACGCTCTCTAAAGAAGACAGTTAAACTAACGATGATCACTAAAGCTCGAAATAAAAATTATGAGAAAGCTACACCACATATTTTAAAGATCTCAATCAATTCGGGAGCCGAAGGGAATTACAGTACCGCACGAAGAATCATCTCAGAAATAGTAAAGTATCTTGATGGAGGTAAATGGGCTTGATTAGATTTTTTGACAACAATAGCTACCAACTCATTAGGGAAGTAAAATTTCTTGCAGAACACCATTAAACTATATGATGTGACAATGGATGGTATATCATCTATAGCTGCCACGCTATGGGTTTTCTTCCGACCATCATCCTGTAAAAATACATAATAAATAAATTAAGAGAGAGAGAGAAATGACAAAAATTTAAGAATTTTGTGAACAACTCACTCACCCCAATACTTGGGCATATCCTTTTCGACTCAGCATCGACTTGGGATAAAATTTTTTCCTGATCGGCGAAAGGATATGCATATATATGAGATCAAAAAAAAAAAAAAGAAAAAAGAAAAAAAAAGTTATTCCTCTTTAAGGATGTTCTGAAATTACTTGCCAAACTTTCTGAGTCGTTCGAATGACGGTTCCTATTTAACGCTTCCCAACCATCTTTGCAGTTGTCAACTGTTGAACCATCCATTGAAGTTTCAAGAAATCCAATTTCCTACAAGAAGAAGTAAGAACTACGGTACTTGATCGCCTCCAAACCCGGTCGGTCCGATGAGGATGGTTGACGCCTCTTTCGAGGGAAAATTGCAGCCTCGCCGTATGTACCACGGGCTTTGATCGCCTCTGAACCCGGTTGGTCCGACGAGGACGGTTGACACCTCTTTCAAGGGAAAATCACAGTCTCGCTGAATGTACCACGGGCCTTGATTGCCTTCGAACTCGATCGGTTTGATGAGGACGGTTGACACATCTTTTGAGGGAAAACTGCAACCTCGCCGTATGAACCACGGGCCTTGATCACCTCTGAACCTTGTCGGTTTGACGAGGACAGTTGATGCCTCTTTCAAGGGAAAATTGCCCGACGGTGAACTACGGATCGCCTCAGAACCCGGTCGTCGGCGAGGGCGGTTGGCGCCTCATTGAGAGAAAACCGACCTCAGTATGTATCCGCGCGATCACCTCGAATCCGTCGGGGATGAGACGGTTGACACCTCTTTCGAGGGAAAACCACAGCCTCGCCGTATGTACCATGGGCCTTGATCGCCTCTAAATGACCTACTCTTAAGAAGAAGAGGAACACTTGAGCATATGAGGGGTGTGCCTTCTCCCTTGCCCCTAGGAAGATTTTATAGAGGCAGAGGCAAAATTAAAAAAATCAAAAAATTGAAAAATCGTGAAAAATGAACAAAACCCTCATCATTTTGCTTGCATGGCGTCGCAGCCTCACTGGGCGGCGTCCTTCGTGCACTCATTCGATGGTCCATCAGCCATGGATCATCTCATTCGCCGCCAGCTGCCAGCCCCATGGCTTCAGCCAGATTGGCTGCCAGCGTCTTCCGCTCGCGCCCGTAGCCTTCTCGGCATGCGGCATGTCATGGCGCCGGCATCAGGCCAGCCTTCGCCTCTATGTAGCCCGGCTCATCTGCCGCTAAAGCTGTCATCGCTTGCACCCGCAGCCAGCGGGCTGTGAAGCGTCCGCGTCACCGGCGCGCGCAGTGCTCAGAAGCAGAATTTTGGATGTGTCCATGACCCGAAACCACCCATGCACATTACGTGCGCGCTTATTATCATAATATTGTGCTCCAATGAAAATCTGTTTTATTAAAATATATAGTTAGTGGACCCGCAAATTTCATTGAAGAATTTGTTATTTTCAAGTATTTGGCGCATATATTTTTTGATGATTGAGACAATATCATCCAAAAATAGCGGGGTAACTGATATGACACTTAAAATAGTACTAGTCGAATCACGAATCTTGATGTCAAAAGCAAGTTGATCCTAAGTTGAAACTAGCCGAGATCAAGCACTTAAAATATCATCGAAAACTTTGGGATATCAGTTAAATACCTAGATAGCTCTTAAATATGGAGTGTTTATAGTCAAAGTGAGCGTCTTGACGAGCCGGATCTAACAAGCCCAAGATCTCATAATTCTGACTTCATTTGAGCATTTAAATACTTAAAATACATCAAATGATCAAAGGAATCATTTTGGTATTCGATGGAGTGGAGTGGTTGTATGTATCTACAAAATGCCACTCCTCTAATCTATAAATAACTCATTCTTCATGAGAGAGCCCAAAAAAGCGGAGAGAACAAAAGCTTAAAATCCTCAGCATAATCAGCTCGGCGGTCGATCACCGTTGGTTCTAAACCACCCGATCCTCTCGCCGTCGTCAATCTCATCCGGTCTTTCACTTCGGCCATATCGTGCGTCACCATGTCATTGTCGATACGGTCCATGCCGGTCCGTGACCACCATCGTGGGTCATCGTCGACCATGGCCATCTTCATAGATCATCAGGGGCGACTTCATCGCCGAATTTGCGCTCTTCTTCACCGTCATCTACTACTTGTTATGTTATAACTTTGAGCACTATATAGTTGTTGTCGTTGAGATTCCCATTGTCAACCCTTCTCATATACAATTTTGTAATCCCGTTATCGGGAAACTTTTGTACTCTGAAAGATTTTTAGTAGGCTAGACCCCATGATTTTTTCCCTATTTTCAAGATTTTTCCACGTAAAAATTTGGGAGTTTTCTTATTAATTCCTCAAATATTTGTGTATGTGCTGGATTCCGCAACAAAGCTAAAACATAAATTTTTATTCTACTGTAATTGATTTTCTAGCATGTAACAATCCTAAATATGTCTTTAATAAAAATCGATTAGGGAGAGGGAGTCCTCGAATCCTTAGATCTCATTTAAACGTGCTATATAAATTAATCATATTAAGCTTATCTCTATTTGGATTCAACCATTTTCAGAAATACTCTGATAACAATTTTTATCAAAATATTTTAAATTAATTTTTAACAAGCTTATTGATAAATCTCAAAATTATTGAATTTATGTTAAGTTAATTGATTATAATTTTAATTAATATATTAAATATATATTTATCTCAAAATTAATTAATAATGTTGATGTTTATCTTAATTACATTTTTATTAGAATTTTTGAAGCATAAATTTTGTAGCAGTCACTCTCATTAATGTTAAGTTAATGATCTTTTTAATGTTATCATTATTTTTATTAGAATTTTTTGAAGCATAAATTTTGTAGCAGTCACTCTCATTAATGTTAAGTTAATGATCTTTTTTAATGTTATCATTATAATTTGTTTTAAAGATTTATATATATATATATATATATATATATATATATATATATATATATATATATATAATGATAATATTTTGATATAATATTGAAGATTGAGATGTTATATATATAAAAATTAAAATTTAAATATTAAATATATAAATAAATAAGAATATTATAGTATGTATATAATTTTCCTTTTATTAATAACTTGTGCGCGTGTCCGAACGTAAGGCCACGTCTAAATTAGATTTTGACTCAGTGTAGCGTAGATAGCAAAAATTATATGAGAAGTGTAAGATTGTGTGTGTGTATATATATATATATATATATATATTGAAAGTAATACATAAAACGTATTAGATTTTTTATTAAAAATTTAAGTTGGAGAAAAATTATAGAGACTTGCCTGATAAAAATAATTTCACTAATATGAGTGAAAAGTTATAAAAAATATATATTTTTATAATTCAATATGGTGTTAATATAATCTAATATAATTGGACAATAAGAAATGCATCATACAGTATCTAATGTGGAATGCCGAAAGTTGGGCTCTAGTCATTAGTTAGTATGGTTATTCTTTTGATAAAAGGGGAGTGTGGGTGATCATCGATATGAGTGCCAAATCTTAATGGTCAGTGAACGCCAACAAAGAATTCGTAGCAGTGGAGTAAAACTTTATCTTAATTTTGTATACAGATAATTTAAATGAGAACAAGAAATTCTAAAATTTTTATTTGAAAAACTTTATAAAAATGAGAAAAATCATGGAGCCTAGCCCTTCCATTATTTGTATTTTGAGTTACAAAATTTTAACTTTCATGATTATGAGATTACAAGACTGTATTTGAGAAATTAAGAAGATGTGAGTTTCATAATGAGGTTACAACGGTTACAAAGTTGTATATTCTTAATTGTTGAAAATGAAGTTCATGTATCTTTAAATTAATTCTTAAATTTGAGCTTAAAGATTTGAGTATTTTAAGAGCCGGAAAATACGTTATATTAGATCAAATATGTTGTATGCTAGAAAACCAGTTGCGGTATAATAAAAGTTTACGCCTTATCCTTGTTGTGACTCCAGCACACACAGAAATTTGCAGAGTGAACAAGAAACTCCAGGATTTTTACGTGAAAATAAATCCTAGAAAGAGGGGAAAAAAATCATGGGACCTAACATAGTAAAAATTTTCCACTATATATCAACTTTAGAATACAAAATTTAAGTTTTCTCAATAATTATATTACAAAATTATATGTGAGAAAGCTAATAGAATCATAATCGTAACAATAGCTACGACGGTAGTTTATGTAAGTTGTTGTGGCGGCTCGGCGATGGTGAAATGAGGGTTAGTGATGATCTGGCGGTCGAATGGTGGCGGCAGCGGTGGTGGCCGGCGGCATGAATCTACTGACCTCCATATATGTGTTATAAGTCGAATCAAGCCCACAAGTCGAATTCGACGGACTTCAGAAGTGACAGTGTATAAATCACGGCTCAAAATACACTAGACGTCACCAAAAATGATCAAAACGATCTCTGATCAACGAACGGACTTCATCGTCGCGTTTAGAACTTCGAAATTGATCAGAATATAAATATTGCACAATCTAATGATCAACCGATCAAATGATCGAGCTATCAATGTGCCGACGTGTATATCGGAGAAAGAAAGTTGCGACGATATCCAAAAGACTTCCGTTCATAAAATTGATCATGCCGTTAGTTTCAGAACACCAAAAACTATCAAATGTGACTGTCCATGCTCAATTCGGATGAGTTTGTGCAAATGTTGAATGATTGGAATTGACAGCGCGCAAATCATGGTTGAAATACACGAGAGGTTGCCAAAATCAATCCAAATGATCTTCAATTGATGAGCAGACTTTGCCATTGCATTCAGAACATCAAAATTGGTCAAAATATAAATATTGCACAACTTGATGATCAACCAAAAAAGCGATCGAGTCGTCAACGTGCCTACATGTATATCGAGGTCAAGAGGCACCGACGCAAACCAAATGACCTCCATTCGTGAAATTGATTATATCATTAGTTTTGAAACGTTGAAATCTATCAAGTAAGACTATTTGCACTCAATTCGGACGAGTCTGAGCGAACATCGAGCGGTCAAAAATAATAATGCGTATTTTGAGCTGAAATTGATCCAATTTAACGCCGACTTGAACCAAACGACCTCCGTTTGTGAAATGGACTACACCGCTGTTTTTAAAATATCAGGATAACCTTGAATTGATATATATACTGATTATCTAATCATGTAATTTTGAAATTCATATTAAAGTTAATTAAACACTTAAAATTAATTTGAAAAAAAGACCTAATTACTCTAATAAACCCGATCGACCCCTTAAGCAGTTCGACCCGACTTAATCCACGCGCACAACCGAACAAGATCCCCTTCCTTTTCACGCAGGAGCTTCCGATGCTCCACGGCTTTTTCCCGCACTCCCTCCTTCACACACAACCACACGTGAGATCTCCATGCTTGGCTTTCTCCACTCTCCACGATTCGAATGGCAGTCAACTGTTCCCTCTTCCCTCAACTACTCCCAGTCATGATCCCTTCTTCCTCTCTTCAACAGCATGCAAAGAGGTTTCTCCCATTTCTTCCCCTTGTCAAAATTGAATGAAGCTTTGACTTCCTCCCTCCAAAAAAAAAGAAAAAAGAAAAACTAAAAAGAGCTCCTCTCTCCCACTTCTCTCATCCAAACCAAGCCTTACTCCCACTTCCTCCCCTCTCCAAACGACAAATGGTAAATTTCTCTTCCCTTTCTTTTCTTTTCCTTTCTTCCTTTTCTGATCAAAATTTTCCACCTCCATCTCATCACTTGGAGTGTAGAAACCCCTTGCTAGGAATCTTCTCCTTCCTCTTCACCAAAACTTTTGATTTCTCTTTTCATGAAGAGGAACACCATCATTAGGCGGGTTTTCCTCCCGGTTTTTGGCATTTCTCTTTTCTCTCCTTTCTTCTAAACCCAAAATTCCTCCCCATCCAATTCTTTTTTCCGCAACTGGAGAGGAACACCACCATTGGGCGGGTTCTTCTCTCGATTTCTGGCATTGCCCTTTCCATTATCTTTCCAATTCCTTTTTACTGCAACCGGAGAGGAACATCATCATTAGGCGGGTTCTTCTTCTGCTTTCCAGCATCTCCCTTTATATCTCCCTTTCTGACCTTTCCTTTTGCCATAATCGAAGAAGAACACCGTCATCAGGCGAGTTCTTCTCTTGGTTTCCGGTATCTCCAACTCCGTCTCTTTGCCGATCATTGCAACAAGCAGAAGAAATAAGTCATAACATGTGTGAATATAAATATATATATATGTTCTTGTGTTTCTTTGCAAGTTTGAATGCCTCATCGTGCGTAGTAGGGCGTGACGAGATGAAAAATTGACTGCAGTGTCACAAGACACCGCTCGCTACGTTCATTAGGGCATATTGAGTAAGCCAACATTTGTTAGAAGTCGCTCTCCCTAGTCAATCTTAGAAAAGAAGTTGGGGAGAAAATGAAATTATCAAAATTCATTAAAAAGGAGAAAACACATAAGCATTGAAACAATATGGAAGTGCAAAGTCCCAAAATTAAAATCAATTTGCAAAGAAATCAAACTTGGAATGATATTTATAAAGGACTTAATAACACATCATAAACTTGAAAAAATGATTTGTTCAATGGATTTTAAATCATTACACTTCATGTGAGAGAAATGTAAAGTGATCTAAATTAAGCACAATTGAGCTTGGAGAATGACGATGAAGCTTGATAATTCATTTACATTCTATAGCAAATTATAAGGGTTAATGGTTAACTAGTTAGGAAGAACTAATTGAATATTGTGGCTTATGTTCTATCATGTGTGAAAATGATTGACATAGAATAAGCCAAATGAAAATATAACTTTAAATTCAGGTTATACTTATGAGGATGTTACATGAAGCTAGAAGGTTAATTTTCAAATGAGATAGATCTCAATTCAAACCCTAAAGTGAGATTCATAAAGAACAAGTCTTCTTATGTAATCCATATATTGGAATGTCTAATTTAAAATAGATTTCTAAAGAAGGCTTCCATTGAACATAAAATTGACACATATAAAATTTGTTGAGTACTATCTTCAAGTTGAGGTAAAAATCAGGTGAATTTCAAAAGAGATTTTCACTAAAGATGAACAACCTGTTGGAAAGATTATAAGCCAAATGATATTTGAGAATTGAAAAATCCAATAAGTAAGCTAATTACAAGCAACATTTTAAATTATAATATAAATCAAAATACCACCGGATTCATAATACATCGTAGAAGCCAACATAAGACGTTAATTAGGGCATTCTCAAATACACCCGCATGGGCCCCGACACTACTGAATGCTTAAATTCAAGTGTCTGAGGATGCTGCGCGGGTTGCTTCCCGATTTAGTCTTAGGACTATGTCCGGGTTAATAAAACCTAAAAATATTTTATATGAATTTTAACTTAGTAAAAATATCTGAGAAGCTAATTCTATCATGTGACAGTAGATCTGATCCTCTGTTAGGAGTTAAACAGAATTGACAGGATCTAAAATTCTCAGATATATTCGAGGCAATCGATCTACTCTGATGATGGCTGTGTTGAATGGTGATTTCAACCGGAGGGGAGACTTCCATCAAAATCTGATTCCATTTTTAAATCAAATTAATTCATATTAAATATCAATCTAAAAATACTTAAATGAAATTCTATCATCAAAAGCTTAAAGAAAAACTCAATCTATCCACATTTTGTAATTGTTTATCGAAGGTGACAAATTAAGAAAACTCTAGCTCACAAAGGAGCCTTACTAGCTAATGTCAAATTAAGTGTTATACTACGTTCACTTTCAACTAATCTCATGTCAGTTAGGACGTGGCTCGTATCCTCTGACTGCATGGCTTGGCCAGTAGGCTCCATAGATGATGTAGTTATGACCAGAGTCCTCTGATCTGGTGGCTTGGCTAGTAAGGTTCCATTATATTATGAACACGATCGTAGCCCGTATGCTCCCCAATGGCTCTGCCCTTTGTGTTGTGAATCATAGGGTATACTTGATAGAGATAAAAATCCTTTGTCATCTAAGGTAGACTTAATATTATCTTCTTAGATAAATACCACCCCAAGTTTATAAGGATTTCTTGGAAGACATAACCCATGTGTTATTGATAAAAATTCTTCGGTCAGGTTGGGTCGACTACCTCCTCTGACTAAGTAGATTAGGGACCACGATAGCTCGGGATGACAGAACTATGGGATCTAGATCGGGCATGTCATCATTCCATCAACCATTTGCTTTAAGCTAAAATGATGAATTTCATAATCGCAAATTTTAAACTCTATATGCTGCTACTATACACTACACATTTAACAATCTAATGACTAGCCTTAATCGAAAGTTCTCTCCCACTCATTGAGAGGGGTAATTAATTATAGGGGCTTGCGCCTATAGGAAACCTGGAACCAGATCTAAAGTCAGCACAAAATGAGGGCAAAATCTCTGGGTAGTGTCTTATATACTATTCCACCTGCTTTCTGAATATTACACCAAAATTTTTAAATCACACTTTCTTCAATATTATCGAGAAGTCGGTGTTAAATTTTTGGAGTCCACAGATTTCTAGCGACTCCACAGGGGATATGATTCTCTTTCTATCTTTGGTTAATCATATATGTGCTATAGTAGCAATAAAATATTTAAAAATATAAAACAAAAATGGTGATTTAAATGTGTAATAAATTCAAATTACTAATGTATGAGGCTCTATGTAGATGAATCATTCTGTAGAGTATATCTTTATTATACTATTATTTTGTTCTGTAGTACCTCTGCATCTTGAAAGTATGAGATAAAATAATAGTTACTAATTACTAATCTCCATCTTTCACTTTTGCATAATGGATCTACAAAGCACTCCTTTCACTGTCCAGCTAGGGTATGGTGTGATCATCTGCTTAGCTGATGCCTTCATCAACACAGGAGATGTTGGAGCTACCATTCAATTTGGTAGCTTGAATTTTCTAGCTATCGTAGCTGCAACTCTTGAAGTACCAACCCATGGTACACTCATTCGAGGCCATGCTGGAAGGCCTAAGGTTACTGAAGCTCCTACTAGTCATGCTCACCAATCAACTTAGTAGCCAATCGCTGTTAAGGAGTTCTCTAGACAGAGAACTTCAATTTTTAAAAGACTAGGTCAATCTGAAGCCCCCATGATAAAAAGAACCGTCAGTGGGCAAACTGTGTCCTTAATGCCTCATGATATAATTACTTTACCGATTGAACCTTTCATACTTGGAAAGCATAATCACAAAGCTTCCTCATCAGGAAGCAAATTAACCAGAAGACAGAGAAGAAGAAGACATGCTGAGCTTAGGGCTCATGAGATCCCATTCAAATTACTTAGTGAACAAACAATACTGTCGCTAGAAGCGAGTATTCCTATGCATAACAACTTTGACAATCTAAAATGGGTAAAAAGGAATAGCTCTACTGGTGAAGTAAAGTAGTCTTTCTGGGCCCAACAATGTCAAGCTCCACCACTACAGAGGAGATAGCCTAAAATACTGTCCTCTAGAATACATAAAGTTCTTAAAGTAGGCAAGGATAGAGGCTTGATGAAAAGAAAATTTCAGAGGCCTGTGGTAATTGAAAATACTGAAGCTCCACCAAGGAGGTTGCCATCTCTTATGGTAACCAGTCATCGAGCCAAATATGCTTCGTATGGTGAGCATGGGAGCATGACACTTGGGCTGCATGTCCAAGAATCCGCTGCTAAAAGGTCTCAATGAAATGATAAGTAGGTATGGAGGCCAAAGCCCCATAATGAAATCCTGAAGAATGAAAGAGGTGTGACGTCTGATACATATATTCAGAAATCTTCCTCGAAAATAACTCATCAGAAGTGGTACCTAAAAGAAGGGATATCACTGATGAAAGACATGACGGTCGACACCCTGGAGAATCCTCCAAAGGATCCCATCGATCCATCATCGATCAGATTCACCCCAATAAGAGAAAGTTGACTTTGAT